>KB673312.1:8633759-8786131 GCA_000349145.1 Anopheles dirus | reverse complement strand
GTTAAATTCGGGCAGTTTTGCTTAATAAGTGCGTTATGAAGCCGGCTTATTAAGCAAGGGTTTTCGAGCAGCTCTACTGTCAACGGGGTTGACCTTTTTTCACTATCGTCGGCAGCTTCGGCAATATATTGGAAGTATTGAATCCTTAGCAATAAACAATCCACAATGAGCACATGAAATGTCACTGTCATTCGCCGCTTTTTTTTCTCTTTCTGATCGGAATCCCGTCGCGTTCACATCGTGTCGCTTGTGCTTTTCTGAATTTTCCGTGGAAATTTGCTGCAAAATGGCATTCGGGGATGTGAAAACCGCCAACGGACTGAAGGAGTTGGACAAATTCCTGGCCGACAACAGCTACGTTGAAGGGTAAGCCTAGGAAACGACGCCGAAAAAGATTGAGGTTAAGCCATCGATCTCGCTGACACGCAACCTGCTTCCCCCTTCCAGATTCACCCCGTCGAAGGCGGATCTGTCGGTCTTCGATGCCTTGGGCAAGGCTCCAGCAGGCACCTACGTGCATGCGCTGCGTTGGTACAACCACATCGCGTCGTTCAACGCGAAGGAGCGCTCGGAATGGGGCGGACAAGCACTGCCGCAGGTTGCCGGTGGAAAGCCGACTGCGGCGGCCCCGGCCGGCGGCGAAGATGATGACGACGTGGACCTGTTCGGCTCCGAGGACGAGGAGGAGAGCGCCGAGGCAGCCAAGCTGAAGGAGGAGCGCCTTGCCGCGTACAACGCGAAGAAATCGAAGAAACCTGCCCTGATCGCCAAGAGCTCCATCCTGCTGGATGTGAAGCCATGGGACGACGAAACCGATATGAAGGAAATGGAGAAGAGCGTCCGCAGCGTCGAGATGGACGGTCTGCTGTGGGGAGCTGCAAAGCTCGTCCCGGTCGGGTACGGCATCCATAAGCTCCAGATCTGCTGCGTTATCGAAGACGATAAGGTTTCGGTCGACCTGCTGACGGAAACGATCCAGGAGTTCGAGGATTACGTTCAGTCGGTGGACATTGCCGCATTCAACAAGATCTAAGCGATCGAATGCGTGCGTGCGATTTTCGGTGTGTTCTTGTGTCTTAAGCTTCTACGGACTATTCTTAAAAAGGAGACGAAAGTGGAATAAATTAAATCATTTGTAACACCCAGATCACGCCGATTTTGGTCCGAAATCATGAACGAAATGTGCAGCGTCCTATGCAGCATCCATTTTTAATGCGATGCACAGCGGTATTCAAACAATGTTCTTCTGATCCAGCAATTTGTCGGTATAGGTGCAATTTTTCGATGATTACATACATTTGTACATTTGTATAACTTGCGGGATAATATTCACGAAGCATTTGTTGTAAAAAAAACAAAAATGTTCTGAGCGGTTGTCCGACTCTATTGCGAAAGTTTTGAACTATCAGCTTTAAACAAGAATCAATCCATTCGGCAAATGTCACCGTCATCTAGTGTGGAAAAAGTATCAAAACAAATAGAAAAATCTGAAGATCCAGTTCGGACAAAAGTTTTTGCACGATAATTTCTTGTGGAAATTAGAGCTGTGGTGAAAAAAGGTAATTCAAAGGAAGCGCACTATGCCAGTAGACTGGAATCAGTGGTAGGCACGGAGGATGTTTCCAGATGACGGAAGAAGAACAAGAACAAGAACAACGCACTTCAAATAAGAGAAACGCCAGAAGCATCGTGCAGCAAACTTGTGTTAAAACGATCTCCGATGGATTGATGAAAAAACGTACGCTTCTAGCTGCACGCGAATCTTTGGGCATGTATTAACCGTAGGTAGGATTGCCGTATTCCACGAGATAAACGATACGATCAACGGTCGCAACGGATATGTAGTGAGAGAGGTGAAAGAAGGATCACTCAAGTCATGCAAAAGAACACGGTTCGGGAAATCGATTTTTATTCCGTACAAGTATTCGGTGAAAAAATATGCTCTGTTGACGTGCTAAGTTCCACCAATCAGGGCAACAAGATCACCGGCAGAAATAGTGGCTTCCAATTCATGGGTTAGCACCGAGGGCTTTGATTCCTAACAGTGGGAAACGGCATCATCCGCATCATCAACCTTCCACCGAAACAGCTGGAACGGTGGAAAACGGGAATCTGCATCTCGCGTGGCAGCACGACGATCCAGGAAGTGTTCCCGGTTTGCTAGGGCTTTTGGGGAAATAGGTGCTGTGGGGTGAGGGGTAATTTGCCCTATCGTGCTTGTGCAAGTTGGGCAAGCGAAGCATCAAAGTGACAAAAAGAAAATCCCGATGTCCTCCGTTCTGCTGGTGGTTTATCCAGGCGATAGAGTGAAAGAGAGCGAAGTGGGCTGGATGAGATGAGCAGAAAATTGCGACGTGTGCGTGTGTGCAAGAAAGAGAGTGCAAGAACTCCGCGACGACAACGAACGACGTCGGTGTGAAGACGGCGAGAGCGCGCAGAAAAGCTTGTGCGTGGTATTTCGAAACGGAAGCTGGTTCCCAACATCGCACAAACCGGAACAACGAAGACAGAAGCACGTCCAGTGTCGGTCGCTAGCAGCATCGTGCCCGTGGAAGACACGCGAGTAGCAGTTTTCGTTCGCCATCCTGCTGCGGCACGCCAGCTGCCTCCGTTGCAGCTTCCACCTTCGATGCGTGGGAAGAGTGGATGCACTGTGACCAGATTGCAGCACCGAAGGCTTGACCCCTTCAAGTCCGGGAAAGTAAAAGTAGGAAAAACCTTAAACAGAAATTCACACAGAGCGTGAGAGGGAGTGAGCGAGAGCAACGGTAGTGAGAAAAAGTGGCTGCAATGAATGGTATTTTATAATTCTTGTTTGAGGAAGAAAAAGTGTGTGTGTGTGTGTGTGCGAAAGCCTTTGGGCAGTGTAGGCGCCCTTTTCGTTTCTGTTTGCTCCCCCGAACGGGAGTTTGATTTTAGGTGAAAAGGTGCTTCTGACGTTGTGCCGTGTTTTGTTTGGCGAATAATATGCCGGATTTTACCGTCTCGAGTTGACACAAGATCCGTTTTTATCAATCTTCATTAGATATTTTTCCCTTTTGTGCTTTCCCACAGGCAAACTTCACGCAACACGCCGAAACGTGCTGGAAAAGTGTGCCTGTGAGTGTGTACTTGTTCCCATCTCATCCGTGACGGATAGTTCTCGGGCGAGGTGAGCGCGAATAGTTTTCGGTTTCCGACAGGTGGTGAAGGTGGTGCTGCGATTTTCCTCAAAATTTCCACCAAAAGCCCGCGGTGCTCGATGCGTGTGAGTGTGGAAATCTAGGAAAATCGCACCGCGTTCGCGTTGTTATCGCAGGCTCGCGGCTGTGCGTGTGGTGCTGGCACTGCCGTGTGGTATGCTGTGTATGTGTGACGCGTGTTTACCGTCCGTGTGCTGCTGAAGAAGGTGCATCGGTCTAAGGAAAGCGAAAAAAAACAACGCAAAGAGAGATCGAAAATTCTATATTTATCGAATCGTGGGCATAGTAGCACCGCTCTTGTGTGTGTGTGAGTCGGTTTTTCCTATTTCATGCCGTTGGCAGCGACTTTGTTGTTGTTGCTGCTGGTTCGATCATCATAGTAGTCCTCGACAGTTTCGTCGGTTTCGGTGACTGTCAACTCGCCACCAACTGCTGTCAGTTTTCTACCGAGATTTGCAGCACACGGCGGCTGCCGTACCGAAGATTGCGAAAGCAGCATCCTGCCGCCGTCAACCCGTTGATCTTAGGCCTACAGTGATAGAAAGACTGATTCCCCCGGCACTGCAAGCGGAACGCCGCGCACGCAGGAAATCCGCCGGAACCATCATCGACAGCAGCACCGCCGCCGGGGTGTCGGAGCATTTCGGTGTGAAGCGGATTCGCCTCTACGGAGCTGGCCGGACCGGTATCAACATCAAGCGGTGCGCTATAATGAAGAGGCGCAATGCCGATTGTGGCAAAATACGACGGCCCATCAAGAAGAACAAAATAGCGGAACAGATCGGCAGGTAAGAGGAGAAGAAAGGACCTTTCAATTAGTAGGAAAAAGCATGCCCGGTGCGTTAAAATGTTTCTGGGTCCGGCAGCTGGATGGTTTATCGTTTGTTGTTGCCACGAAATTCAGACCGCGACGCGTGTTTTCCGCGCGTGTCCAACATTATTTGGCTCTCGTGGATTCGTGCGATTCTCTCCAGCGTCTGCCCACTGCACGCAGAAGCTTATGCTCCTGTGCAATGTTTGCTTGGATGCTCTCTTCTGGTGAAGCATATGCCTTCTAAGAGCAGCTAGAAATGTTTCCCTCGAACAATCTCTGCAGAAAGGGATACAATTAAAAGGAACAACAAGTAATTGCATCAAAATTTTAGCTATTTGACAATTTTGTTTTGATACCGCTCATTGTAAACAAATATGACAAAACTTCTGCAATGAGAAATTGCCTGAGCCAACACACAATAAAGGACGCATGCATGGGATTAAAACACACAAGCATCCCGAGGGACGCACGCACGCGGCACGCGGTCATTAGTATCAGGGCGTCCCTTAGTCGCCAGCGATAAAGATGACGTGTGCATTGTGATGATTATTTGTTTTTGCTCGTCGACTCCACCTCACCTGACACGACGCTAGCGATGAGGTAAACTTGTCTGAAATCGATGGAATGGATAATTTAGATGATCTGTTAAGTCGAAGGATATCGTGGACAAACGAGAGAAAGTTCATGTGATAATTTTGAAAGACATATTAAAAAAAGAGAGTTTTTTCACGCATCACTTGTTGCTAGATGTTAGTGGTAGAATTAGTTTTTGGAGTTTTGTTTGTTTGCATAACAACATGGTATGCTAAACTGGTCCCAAACCGTGGACCGTTGCTTCGGAATGTGTCAGATGTGACAGATCAGGACAATTCACCTTTTGCACGGCAATGTCCATTCTCCTATCCCCTTTCTTTCGTATGTTGCTCCGAACGCTGGTTCATGTGATATAATTCTGCTCTCCACAACAGCTGCATACTTTTGTGCTGTGCTATTTTCCTTTCCTCGTCAGTGTTTTTTTCTTTTTGTAATGCTGTTTCACATGTTCAGCTGCCATCAGCTGGTCCTCCTCTACGCTGAATGTGGTGAAAAAAGGGATATTAAGCTGCCAGCACTAAAGGTGCTTCCACTGCTGTTGTCTTCCTATGGCACGGCTAATTATCGTTGATCAATGGTTTTTTTTCATGTTGTTCTTTTTTAACTTATTTTATGTTCGTCGTGCTCTTCTAACATAGCAGATGCGATTGGTGACCTATGCTGAAGGTAGACTCTTTTCCAAACGATCGGAATCCGCTTGGGTTTGCCTCTCACATTTGTTACTTTTAGTTTATACGGCTCGAGAACCGCGTCAAAGTGCCGTGGCAGCTACATTTCCGGTTGATACTATCATTCAAGAAGAAGTTCGCCACTGTGTATTAAACTTGGTGTTAGTTGTTAACTTTTCTATTTCGCTTCTTCTCGCTTATGTTCATTTCCAGCAACACACTGCTCTACATCAAATTCCTTCTATTATGGGCGTCCGTAATCACCGCAGACTTCTTACTCGAATTTCGCTTCGAGTTCCTGTGGCCGTTCTGGCTTTTGCTCCGTTCCATATATGATTCCTTCAAGTATAAAGGATTGGTAAGTACCGAACGATAGCGCACGATACGAAAGTGTACCTCTATTAAAATCTTCCTTCAATTCAGGCGTTCTCGGTACTGTTCGTTTGCATCGCAGTCACTTCGGATCTGGTATGTCTATTCTTCATTCCGGTTCAGTGGCTGTTTTTTGCCGCCAGTACGTATGTGTGGGTGCAGTACGTATGGCATACAGGTAAGTAGTGTGAATTGTCGTGGTTTTTATCGTTTTATTAATGTTTCAATACAATTCCAGACAAAGGTATCTGTTTGCCGACAATAATACTGTGGATTCTGTTCGTATACTTGGAAGCTGCCATCCGGTGGAAAGACAGCCGAAATATACCGCACCTTAATCTCTGCCGACCGTTCGCCGCGCATTGGTAAAGCTTGTCCCTGAAAAAAACACAACAAACAAATAATTGATTATTCCTCGCAATACACTTGCAGCATCGGCTATCCGGTGGTAACGCTTGGGTTCGGTTTCAAGAGTTACGTCGGTTATCGCATACGGCAGCGTAAGCAGCGCGAGGTCGCGAAGGATAACGATTTCTACATGCAGTTGCTGCAGGAGGCACTGCCGAAGGAGGAATCGATCGCCACGATAGAGCCATCGACAGATGGAGCGGCCGGTGGTGGTGATCATTCGACACAGAAAGAGCTCGTTCCGGTGGCGATCCCGAACAACAATAGTCTGAATAACAGTAGCAGTAGCACGACGAGCAGTCGAAGTGACACAGGCCAACATCATCATCACCATCATAATCACAATCACCATCATCATAACCACCAACAGCAGCCGCAGCAGCAGCAGCAACATAGTAAGAATGCTCAAAGTTATAAATCATCGAGCAATAGCACCGTGTCGAGTACGCACGTGAATGGGCACGTTAGTAGTGGTAGTTCGCCGTCATCGTCGAGCAGTACGATGAACGGTGGTCTGAACCACTCATCGCACCAGCAACAGCAACAGAACTCTTCCAAGCATCGAAAAAGTTTGGACAAGGACAGCGGCGGTAGTAGTAACGCATCATCCAACGCCTCCAACACGCTAAATTCCGGCAGTAAGATGAATGGTGGTAGTAGTGGAGTTGGTGGAAACTACTCTTTTCATCAAACCACCACATTCCAACAGAACAGTGGAAGCAATGTCACCAGCAATGGCTCCACTACCAACACGAACAGCGGAAGTAATAACAGTGGTAGTGCATCATCAAACAGTACAAAAGAAAGTTCGACCACTGTCAGTCGTACGAACGATCACAATGGCCCAACAGTAGCGGGTAGCATTCACTGCAACGGTGGTACAGTATCGAAAGATTCCAAGGACGCTGTCTCCGTTACGGGATTGTCTGCGCGCAAGGACCACGACAAGGAAGCAACGGGCAGCAGTAGCAGTTCCAACAGTTCGTCTTCTTCGTCTAGCTCCACAAAACACGGTAGCGGACAGATGACGGTGGCGGCAACAAATCGCTCCAAAAGCCCCACCGAATGTGGGACGACGCTGGGCAATAAGACTATAGCCACCGGCAAGCAGAATGGACACGTTTCCCATCATCAACAGACGGAACCAGCGCAGCAGCAACAGGTACCCACGGAAACAACACCAGTTGCTACCGAATCGAAAGGTGGTGGTGGTGGTGGTCGATCGGGGCGTAAAAATCGCATCAAGAAGGCGGCCGAGCAACAGGCGAATCTGTCGGCGATCGCTAAACTTTGCGCGACGCTCGCCTTAGCTTCCTCTGTGACGACGTTCACTACAACGACGGCTACCGCAAGTGCATCATCCGGCACTGATAAAGGAACAGCCACCGTGACGTCGCCCTCGTACACCGGCTCCGGCAGTGTGTCATCTGCCTCGGCTAAAGACAATCACCAGCACAACGACGAACAGCAGCCGCAGGACGCAGCAGATGGTACGGGCGGTAGCAATACGGGGAAGGGTGGTGGTGGTGGTGGTGGAGCGGGCGAAAATCAACCATCGTCTAACGCCTCCTCCCCACCGGTCGCGACGGTGCTGGTGCAGAAGGTATGCGAGGCATGCCCCCGGTTTGAAGGCGAGCTGAAGAAGTTGCGCTCCGAGCTGGCATCGCATCGGCAGACGGAGAATGAGCTGCGCCAGAAGTACGATTCCAGCACCAGCAACCTAAAGGCGTGTATGCAGGCGAAGCAAAAGGAATATGATGAATTGCATAGCAGGTAAGCCAATGGTGTATCTGAATCTATTAGAGTTTCACATAAGGTTTGAATTTTCAGTAGATCTGTTGTAGAAAGAAGAGGTTTTTGGGATATTTTTATCCTAACATGTCTGTAGTTGTAGCTGGGAGTCCGATTCAAGTAATTAAGCGACTTTAGATTGTAACATCACTATGACTGCTTCTGAGGTATAGCTTTGTCGCAAAGTAAGATAGGACTAACATTTCTTTACCGATATTTCTTCTTCGCAACACAGATATCAAGAGCACAGCAGTCAGCGGCAGCAGGAGCGCCAAAACTTGCAGACTGTCGAACGACGGCTGGGCGAAGAGCGTCGGCACCGGCAGTCACTCGAGGCACAGCTAAACAACGAACGCAAGTATCGCAAGCAGGCCGAAGAAAAAGCGGCACGGGCGGAGTGCGGCGAGGTGTGCAAATCGAAGAAGCAGCAGATGGAGCTGGAGTTCGAAAAGATGCAGCACGAGCTGCTCGGTATGGAGGAGACGAAGCTGATGGCCGAAAAGCAGGCCCGAAACTACGAACAGGAGGTAAGTACCAACCAACTCGACGGCGGTTGTAAGCGTTTTTGTGCGATAATCTCTCGATCCCACTCTGCCGCCACGCGTAGATGAGAAAGATGGAGCTGCAGATACGAAGCCGCGAAGCGCAGCAAAACACGGAGGTGCTGATGAGCGCACTGGCCGCGATGCAGGATAAGAACGCAACGCTGGAGAAGAACCTTTCGGCCGAAACGAGAGTTAAGCTGGACTTATTCTCGGCCCTCGGTGGCACGAGGCGAGAGGTTGAAATTCTTACCTGTGAGTAACACAACTGCCCCCCCCCCCCCCCCAATTTGTTGTGCTTCACCCCATTGACCGTTGTTTTAAATCGATACAGGTTCGTTGCGTTCGAAGGAAAAGGAAATACTCGACCTAAATGCAAAGATCGTGCAGCTGGTGGCGGTCATGCCGACTATGCCGAACGATGCCCTCTGTCTGACCGGACACAGCGGCGGCACGGGTGCGGACGGTGGTGGTGCATCGATGATGCGGCTGGCTGATGCACCACAGCTGCTGCCGCAATCCTTGACATCCGGGGTCCACCTGAACGGCGTCGGGGGTGGTCCGGGCGGTGGCGGAGCGGGTGTGGTGGGTGTACAGCAGCAGTCCAGCCCGATGTCACACCTGGTGCAGAACGGCCCACCCACCTTCTGCGGTCAATTAGGCAGCCTCGGGGTGCTAACGTCCACGATGACAACGCTGGCGGTACCTTCCGCCTCGTCCGGCGGTCCGAACTCCGCCAACAACGGCTGCGGCGTCCATCTATCGTCTGCCGGTGCCGCTGCCGTCGTCGCTGCTGCCGCCGCCGCCGCCTCCGGGGGACAAATAGTACAAATGCAGAATGTAAACAGTGGTGGCGGTGGCGGTGGTCTCGGTAGCGCCAACAACTGTCCCGGCTCGGGGCTGGATCCTAATGCGACCATCTACACGCCGAAGAACAATGGCATGGTGGGTGGAACTGAAGCCTGACCGCAGGAGCTGTCGTTGTTTCCGCCCACCAGCAGTAACGTCTCCTTCACGTCTCCGCCATCGTCGTCGCCGTCATCGTCCTTTTCGACGTCGTTTATGAGCAGTAACAGCAACAGCAACAGCAGCAGCAGCAACAGCACGGCAACAGCAACCACTACCAACAGCTGCAACCTGATCAGCGCTAGTGTGTCCAATATGGCGCAACAATTCAACGCACACCACCACACGCAACATTCGGTGGGAGTTTCAGCAGCAAACAGTTTGCTCTCGCCTTCACATTCTGCTTCTTCCCTGCTGCTGTCTAACCATCCGGTTCATCATCATCTTCACAACCACCAACACCATCACCAACAGCAACAACAGCAGCAACAGTATCAACAACAGCAGCAGCAGCAACATCGACATCAGTCAAACGATCCGTTCGCATAATTGGTGGAACCTATGTTTTCTCTTTCTTTTTCTAATTTACATTCTTTTCTTCGAAACGGAGGGCGCCTTTATCTCTCTGTCTCTCTCTCACTCTCTTTCTCTCTTTCTCTCTTTCTTATTCTTCTTTCGCACAGCCTTTAGCAACCGCCGCGGCCTGTTTGATCTCATAACGAATAATCTCCTTACCTGAGCTTATCCTTTCTCCGACCTTCGACCTGTACAGGTGGTGTGGCCTTTTGAAATTCTTCGCACGGGCTAATGTTCGTCTTCAACCGAGAACAATATTGTTCCCCATCACTTGCTCGATCTGACAATGTTATGTTTAGCGTTTATTATTTTATAATTTGCATAAGTTCCTAACGTAAATCTCACCATGCAACTTGATCCAGTGCAAAAATACGAGACTGCTCTCTTTCACGCTTTCTGTTTTCCTTTGTCGTAAGCACGATTTTTAACATCGGAATGATTTTTTGGCAAAATGTGATTCCCTTTCCGGCACCTGCGTGTACTTATGGCTCGCCTGTTTTTCATCGTTTATAAACCTCGATATTGCAAACCTCGCCTGTCTTGATTAAACTGTTCGAGAAATTCTCCGTTTGAGTTTGATTTTGGTCTATATCCGGCCCCTGAGAGCAAGAGAAAAGAGTGCTAGAACATACCTTTCAACCCCCTTCCCCCTGATCGATCGTCTTTCGGAGGTGTGTCGTGCGGGTAGGTGTTCAACTGCGTTCCCCTCCTCCGTATTCCCCGTAGAGGTGTCCGGCGCAATCAAACACCGCAAAAGCCACCAAGCTGGGCAGTAGTTCGCGAGACGTTGCGAAATGCACGCGACTCCGCAACCAACTGAACTTATTATGAGAAGAGAATTGTCGAACCCCGGTCCCCCCGGGAAGGAGGAAAATGCAGACATAATGTTGTGATATTCATATTACTTAAATATATATATATATACACGTATATTCTTACATATATGTATTTTTTACAATTAATCGTAACTCTAGATTATTTATCATGTACACACACACAAGCACATCCAAACACTCCTCGATCCCGCGATGTCGAACTAACGGAGCAAATTGAAAAAAAAAACACGAAAGCTACACACACTACACGTCCCTTCTCCCGGAAGAATCCGCGTCATAGTTTGAGGCTCGAGCTTTGCTCAATATTCGTATTTCTGCTGAGTGAAGTACCAAACGAAACAAACGAAAAAAGAAACCACGGCTTCCTTGGATCTGTTCATAGTCGTAATGTTTTTGCCCTTTCTCTGCCAACAGAGCCTACTGCCGCAAGTACTGACTACTTCCAAGGATTTTAGTTATAGTTTTGTCGCATCCTACCGCTTAGTTTTGCCTGTTTTCTTCCCCTCGTTACAATAACGTACGTACGCCAACAGCGTTCGCAAACATAAGAGACGCTTTGTTTTTTGTTTAATTTAGTTAATCATTCTCACGCTTTTAAGTTGCTTTTTTAAGTTGTCACAACAAACGGAGCTCTGCATCATCTGCCTAGCGCGAACAGGTGGCTCAACCCGAGTTACAGAATTCCCAGCAAACGTATCGTTTGACGATTGGGGCGATCGAAATCGAAAGGACATCATGTGTATGTTTGCGTGCGATGAACAGCATGTAAGAACAGTATGCAATTGTGTGCAACCGGACATCTGTCCTACGGATAAAGACAGTGTCTTTCAGGTTGGAAACATAATTTAAAGCGACAGTATCTAGCGTCCGCTGTATCATGTGTCAATCATGTGCGGGAATGACGAGATGGCTAACTGTATAAAGAAGGAAACAGAGACATAGCAAACAAACAAACAAACAAACAAACAATGCACTAACAAATACAATTACAAGATGAAGAGAAACGAACAGAATGAAACAGCAGCTACGCAATGAAACATGTATTATAAAAAGGGTGGGAAGAGTTAGGAAAGAACGGAAAACGTAACGAATCACAGCACAGAAACACACAGCGGGCAGCGTGGGAGAGACAATTAGTAAAGGATAAGAAATAACACTTACACACGGAAGCAAAACACAATACAACATACTACAAAAATATCGAGATTGATTATGGATAACTATCGGGATAAGCGGATACAAAGCAGAACAGAAAGTAATCGAAATAACACTATGGATGGTGTAATCACGCGGAAGCAGAAATAAAGCAGCAGGTGATATAAATGCAAAGAAGAGAAACACTTTCGTGTCTGGTAATATTATTTTTATCGTGTTTTCTATTAAGAGTTTTATTGCAATCATCTTGTAACAGGAAGCCTTCGTTGTGCTTGCGGTAAACGATTCGGAAGAGTCCTGCTGGTTCGGATTGTCCATTAACAATGTTGTAGGTACACCCAAAACTATTGGGTATGTATGATTTCTTACAATGAGCCTAGTCTGTAAACTCGTACGCTCTCGGAACGTACGAGGTTACATATGTTGGTAAATAGTAGAAAAGAAACAAAAATAATAACTGCACTGAACAAAAAAAAAACAAGTCTCTACCACTACAACAAATCGCCTCTTTATCCACTAGCGAATTGTGTACTAAAATGCACCGACTAAAGTGAACGCTGAATGCACGTCAACAAATGCCCAGTTTAGGCTTGCTCGAGGGCAACCTTCGTCCGCGATAGCTGCACCACGTACGTTTCCTGCACGGTATCCGGAAGACCATCGTCGGTTGCTGCCGAGTATTGCACGTCTAGAAGCACGGTAAATTCCTTCGGAAAACAAACGTCTCCTTCGCAAAGGTTTAGCTTAAAATTCAGCGCAATTGTGCGTGCCGTCTCTTCGTTTCCATTTCCCGATGGCGAGGTGCTCGATGTGAGTTGCGCATTGATGAGTAAGTTAAGCGAATGGTCGGAAGCCGCATCTATGGAACCCTTGGTCGACTCGCTGCTCCATTCCGTCGAGGGCAGCTCGAGCGACCAACGTTGTGGAGCACCTTCGGTGAGTTTCGTCGTTCGTTCCGGGAAGGCTAGATTGAACGTGAGGTGTACCGAGCTCGGAGCAGAGCCACGGTGCAATTGGATCGGTCGGGCGGCCCTTAACGACATGCCCTTAACGCTGTCCAGCTCCTCCGGTACGCAGAAATTCAACTTTACCGGACGGATGGTGCAGTCGGAGAGGTTGGCAACCAACAGCTCGTGGTTGTTCGTGTCAGCGATGAACAGCAGCTGTCCGGTACGGTCGAGGCAGAGACCGGCTGGTTCGCTGAAGCATCTAATCGAACCGTTCGCTTCACGAAACTCGCACGTCGTGGCGCAGTTGGTGGTGACATCGATTTTCTTCACCTTGTGATTGTACGTGTCCGCGAAGTAAACGCAACCATCCAGGGGATTGTACGCGACACCGAGGGGATGCTGGAACTTGGCCGCGTACTGCTTCCCGTCCACATCACCGAAAGCAAAAAGATCCTGCAACAGTTCGAGGTTTGGTAACGAAAATGCTTTGCAAGAACAACGCTCCTCTACTTACCACTGGATTTCGATCACCACCGGCCACAGCCATCACCTTCCCGTCGGAGAGCAAGATTTTTCGGATTGCCGAACTTTCGCTGTCTGCCAGATACACTTCCTTCGCCTCCCGGTTGATCGCCAAGCCGGACGGTTGTGCGAACGCGGCACTGTGCGGGTAGGATGTGTTTCGGTTCTGCTCGTGTCCACTGCCGGCAATGGCCACGCATGCACCGGCATCGTACTTCTTAAACTTCCACCAGATCGTATCCTCCAGGAAGATGGCCCAAATCTGGTGAATGCCAGCCATGGCGATAAGCAGCACGTGCTTCGACGGTGGTGCGCTCGACTCGTCCACATGGAAGGACATGTCGAGATCGCGCGTCGTGTACACGGCAACATCCCACGGCGAGGAAAGTACCTGGTCGCGTCCACTCTTGCCCCCGGTTCGATCATTTCCCTGAGTGCCGTTTCCTGCGATCGTACTAACTTGCCGTGCCTTCAGGTCGATCCTTCTTATGGCATGATTTTCATTGTCTGCCACGAATACTACATCCTGCCCGAGGAATGCAACACCCTGCGGAGCGTTGAAGCGTGCTTTGGTGAAATTACCATCCACGAAACCACTCTCCTTGCCCCCGATCTTGTGCAGCACCGCACCGGAAGCATCAATGATCAGTATGCGATGGTTACCCGAATCCGAAACGGCGAAAAGTTGTTCCGCACCGTCGTTCCCATGGTTACCTCCTACCGTCGTTGGCTGTGAGCAGGCAACCTTTCCCGGGAACTTCATATTCGTCGCCAGCGTTGCCGTACAGGACAGATTGATCGGCAGCTCGTGACTCTGAATGTCACCCTTCTCCCTGTAGAACCGTATCGCACTGCCGACGTACAGCTTCAGATCCTCGAAGTTGCCCTCACCCATAATCACAAACAGTGGGTTCGCTCGAGGACCCAGTATCATTAGCGTAGGCCAACACTGCACGCGCAGCTTGCGCCACATCGCCGATACATTATCGTTCACGACCGGGTGCGAAATTTCGTACCGCTCTACGGCTGCTCGGATGTTGTTGGAGTCCTTTTCGTTCTTGAACTTGGCGCTGTGAACCCCGATCACGGCCAGGCCCTGCTCGATCGGGTATATGTGCTCCAGGCGCTTCAGGTTCGGCAGGATGTGCATGCAGTTAATGCAGCAGTAGGTGAAGAAGTCCAGCACCACTATCTTCCCACGGAGCGATCCCTGCAGCGTGAGTGGTTCCGTCACGTTGAACCAGTCCAACCCGTCGGGGAACTCGGCCGCTACGCTTTTACCGTCCCGATCGGCCACTTTCAGGTAGTCCATCACCAGTTTTTGCCTCTTGGCCGTGTTGCTACCGACGGAAAGCAGGTCGTCCGCCAGTTGGTTGCTGTTGCAGGCCAAGACCTCCATCATGTCCTGACCCTCGGGCGATGAGCTCATTCTGGAACCTATTTTGAACGCAAAGGGGGACGTTTGAAAGTGTAGGAGATGGGAGAATCGCGGGATAAGGTGATGACGGTATCTAGTGTTTGCTTGTCGTACTGCTGCTGCTGCTGCTGCGCCTATTGTTTTGATCGGCAACGACTTTTGACAGAAGAAACGCCTCGAAAACATAACAAACAGTGCCATGTGTGCGTGTTTGTGAGAGCGATTTCTTTCGCACGATAAAGGAAACTAGAACGAAAAGGTTGTTTAGAATATCTCGTGTAAGAAACAATCTATCGTCAGCGTGCTTCAAACCATCTTAATGGCGTTTTTTTCTTCTCAGTACTCCGTTGAGCAATGTCCTGCGTAACTAGACAAACAACCGTATCACACTACGACGTCCTGCAGGTTGCGCGGACAGCTACTCTGGAGGAGATACGAAGGTCCTACCAAGCTCTCGTCCTTCTGCACCATCCGGATAAGCAGAGAAAAGCGAACCAAACGGCAGCAGCCAACGACGAATCGGACACGTTCATACGGATCGATGAGGCCTGGAAAACGTTGCGGGACGACCGTTCGAGAAGAATTTACGATGCCGAGCTGATGCAGCAAACGGAGGAGTACTTTGTGAACGAAGTCCTCACAGAGGCTGACTTTGAAAGGGACGACGAGGAAAGCTGCAATTTTCATACGTGCCGGTGCGGTGGATACTACATTCTGCCAGACGAGGGTCCCATTTCGGAAACAATCTACGTTTCGTGCGACGAATGCTCACTGATAGTGCAGGTCAATCCACCTCCAAAGCACTGAGGCTGTAAATATCGGAAAATTTATTCATTTTGATTCAATATTTATATAATAAAATAAAATGTACATGAACTTTTGCGAAAACAACTGATCGTTCACGGCTGTATTTACCTTAACCGAACTTATCGTTTACGATGTTGTACTCCAAGTAACGCCCGTAACGCAACTCAATTGTACGACTTGTGGATGAGACGTTGGGAGAAAATCAGAAGGCAAATCCTGTTCTGCTCAGCGGAATGGAAAGTAGGCAAGTCAGAATAGAAGGAAAATCTAAACCTGCATCGTCGAGTTTGTTACATTTCGTAACGAGAGGTCAAAACAAAAAAAAAATCCCCTTGAAAACATCAAACAAACGTAAAAAGCCCACTTTAGATTGGACAACTGGTAGCGTTACTCGTCGTTTCGACGTTTATAGACGTCAGGGACATGCATTGACAACCAAGTTGTCAAAATTTTCCGTCGCGTCATTAATAAATCGAAAAAAGTTCTCCATCTCCAGCACGAAGGAAGGCAAGCAAGCGAAGTTTACGTGCTTATTTCTGTGTGAAAAGTTGCGTGTGTGCATTTCGCAAACGTTTCTACCGTCGGCCGCGTCATCATGAACGCATTCGGTGATAATTTCGAACAGTCGGAAGTGGATCCGGCGGCGGAGTTTCTGGCCCGCGAACAGAACGCCCTCGCGGGACTGGAGGACGAGATTCCGCCCGTGGCTCCTGGTGCCGCTGCTTTGGCCTCCAATGGTTCCGTCGATGGTGATCCCGTGCCGAAAGCAGGTTCGTGAAATGTGCTTTGCTTCCTGGTCGCAGAAGCCCATGAAACACGCAGCATCATACACTCCTCGGTCGCTTCGCGTTCTCTCACAACAAACCCTCCACTGCTATGGTGGTGAACAACAGGGCATCATTAGTCATCCGTCGTGAGCCATCGGAACAGATTGCATCTACTTTCTCGCTTCGCGCCTGTAGGGTGTTTCAGCGGCATTCGATAGATTTGTCGTCCGCCTCGTTAATCCAATTAACGATGGTACGATAGCCCCATGGGCGGACAGTGTGTTCCGCCTCCCTGAAATGCCACGGTCTCAAAATGGTTTCTGCTGCCCGAATCGTGCTTATCGTACACGCTGCAATATGTAAACGCTTATCTACTTTTTGCACCGCCTTTCTCTGATGCTTTGTTCGTCGTGCTTTTTCACCCTGAAAGCGCGTATCATTAGCTGCCAAGATCCGCCAGCTTGTTCTCGCTGTCCATGAATAGTGTTTCGTGGATCTATGTTTCGCAACTGTAACCGTAAAAGAAATACTCATACTCATTTCTCTTCATTCGCGGCTAACGTAATGAAACGAACGTTGTCGTTAACACGATCATTTTCCATCCCCCTGAAAAGTATTCTCCGATCATGATCCTCATAATCAGCCGCCGAAGGAGCGAGAGTGCATGCAATGTTCTAATCTAATTTTTGTTTGTTTCATCTTATCTTTTATTCTTCTTTTCCGGATACATATCGACACACTCTCACGCCTCACTTACGTACGGCCAACTTTGATCGGATTGTCGTTTTTATTTGTTCTTGGCTTACTCTTCGTTTCGCTTGTTAACGAATACGGTTACGACCGCTGTTTTGAGTTGTCTTCCACTAACGACATTTAAAACACACATATCAATCATTTATCGGGATTATTCAAACAAATCGACCGGTCCCGTGCGATGTATTAACGAAACATTTGTGCTAAATTAAATGCTATAACTTTCTTCACTCTCTATGAACTCGAAACTCGAATGTGATGAAAAATTGAAATGAAACCCATGCGACACACTATCGGGGAAACACAAAAAACATACACACACAAACAGAATCGACAGGACTCGGAAACGAGCTAAACGGAAGCTTTGAAATGATCAGTAATGCCGATGCGCAAGATCCACCCACCACAGCCGATAATAATCTCAACACAGGTAAATAAACTACTAAAAAATTAAACAGGTCTTACTAATACGCGCTCGTTAGAAGTAACAACAACCAACGCAGGGTTATTTCACGCGGGGAAAAGTAGGTGCTAGATAGTTCATCCCGTTTTCGATCGTTTTTTGTAGGAACCATTAGCGCCCAGTCTACTTAGCTACGAATTTAGCTACTATCCTTCAACCGTTTATTGTTCTGGTTCGTTTTCTGTACTAAATCAACGACGAAATTTGTTAACACATCTGCTGCTAATTGGCTTGCGCATTCGGAATTTGATGATCAATAATTCTATTCGAAAATTGCTCGTTCGAAAAACAATACCCCTTTCAATTCTCTCACCTTACGCATTTTTCTCAAACACTCAAAAGAAGAAAACACACATTATCAAAACACATGCTAAAATTTAAAATCAATCAAATATACCAGCAAATGCTCCCGTAGCGTGTTTCGCTTCGTTTATGTTTAAGTAATGGGCTTAAGTTACACGTACGATTGTCGCGTTTTTGGTTATGTTTATTTTTCTAATCATATCTGTACAAATGTGTTTCTCTTCCCCCTCCACTTTCTTAGAAGATGATAATGATGATTTTGCAGGCTTCACAGGTAAGTGGATGATGAGAATGGGAATGAAAGTACATATGCTCTTACTCACAGGATTCTGTTGCACTCTTTGTGTTTGCGAATGCGTTCTAGCGTTGTCTAATGTTCAATATGTGCCTTTTATGATCTATTCAGTGGTTTACTGTCGTACGCACTTTCGTTGCTGTTTCTTTTTGTTTTGATCTTTCGTTTTAATTAAATGGCTGCTGTAGAGGTCGCAATTGGCAAAACTAGACACGATTCATCAGAAATAGACACATTCCTTCACTTCTGTCCTCCTTTCACACTCCGGAACAGAATACTAGAGCATAAGAATGTTCCCAGGGACACCACCGGGTGCCAGATTCACTCATGTATTGCTCTTACTTTTTTAACTCCGTGAACTGAACAGTGCCGAAGCAGGTGACGGAGGAACCGGAAAAGATACGCAAGTGGCGCGAAGATCAGAAGGCCCGCCTGGAGGAGAAGGACCGCGAGGAGGAGCGCAAGAAGGAGGAGCTGCGCGAGCAGGCACGCAAGGAGCTGGAGGATTGGTACAAACACCACGAGGAAACGATCTCCAAGACGAAGGCCGCCAACAGGTAAGCCGATCCCCGCGAATCTGTGCTGTCCTGGTTTTGTTTGCGGTGGTGCGCGCGTGCTGGACGACGACCGGAACGCACGGAACAGGAACAGAGCCCGGGAACAGAAACACATGTCGATAGTTTTGGTTCTGAACAATTCTAACCCACCCGTTGTGGAACGTCTTCTTTTCTCATCTCGCTAAAACGAAAATCAAACAAAAACCCTCGTAACTCGTACTAACCAATCCGACTTCTCGCGCTTGGTTTGTTTGCTAAAAATGCGCCAAACACACAGGGAATCGGCCAAGTAAGTAGAAACCAATTGTGTGCGATTACGTACGTTTGGCTTGCGTTGTGTTTCATCCCTTTCTTTGCCCTTTTCCATTTTTTGTTTGTTTCGTTTGATTCGATTTTGGGTTTGTTACTGCTAGTGAATTAGTTTCTTGAGTTCGCGTGTGTGCGTGTGTGCGTTCAAATAACGAACTAATAACCGGCGTTAACAGTACGATCCTAAAGGACTAAATATCTTCCAAAATTATGTTTCTAACACAGAGTACTTAGTGGTGTACACTCGACACACTTCCCCCAACCCAAAAAAAGAACCCTTCCACTAACGTTTGTGCATCGGTTGAATGTCATTTTTGATTGAATTGGCATGCTATGTTTCTTTCCTTTCTCATTTTGTCTCGATCGAGTGAGTGCGTGAGTGAGGGAGAGTGAAAGAGCCGTGGTAGAGCAGCTGATCGTGCACTGCATTCGCTTTCTAACTGAGTTTTCCCCCTGTTGCGCATTGCCCAGGAACGCCGAGAAGCAGTTCGTTGCGGAAACGGACGAGATCGAGCCCGGTACCGAGTGGGAACGGATCGCGAAGCTGTGCGACTTTAACCCGAAGACGAACAAATCGAGCAAGGACATTTCGCGGATGCGCTCCATCATTCTGCAGCTGAAACAGAACCCGATTCAGGCCACCAAGAAGGTTTAAAACGCGGGAGACACGTCACATTTGCACATCCATCCATTCACAGCGCTGGCGACATACTGTCGTGGTGGAGCGAAAAGACACCGGGTGCAAACCATGGCTAGAGGATGGTGGCACACCTACAAACCTGGAGGAAAAAAACATGCAAAGGACGACATTACAACAATGTGGAATAATGTGTGGTGTGGTAGTATAAATATAAATTAACTATAAATAGTAGCACTGTCGTCGCAGATGCGGAGCGAATCGGCGAAGCGAGACAGAGAGAATATATAAAGAATATATTACACAGTATATAAGTAACTGGTTACAGCTGGAGCACTAATTCCTCTCAATCCTCCCCTACCCGGTAAGGGACACGTAGGCAAACACGAAACATTCATGTGCAAAAGCGGCTAGAGATTAACGAGGACAATGAACTAAAAATAAATGAAACAAACGGTTAAACTAACACTAACATTCTTTCGTTTGAATTTCACAGAAGACAAAGACCGTGTATTTGGGGTAGTAAAATAAACAAATAAGTCACTTTTTTATTATCTTTCATCCAAACGTTCACTCATCCTTTCCCTCCTATCATCGTGCCGTAACAATTATGGGCTTTTTCCACACTTAGATAACGCTTTATTCTGTAGATGTAAAGAAGAACATACGGAAGGAGTACGGTTCAGTAGCAATGTTGAGATTAACGAACCCAGAGAATGTTTGGTCTTTTGTTTGTCGCTGAGAATCCTTTCGCGCGTGTGTGTGTGTTAGGGGAGTAAATTGATTTAAATATGATTACAATGCGTTATGAGGATAGATTAAATATGCTTTCATATGCATTAAGACAAGAAGAGATCAAATCGGTGATGAAAAATAGCCTCTTTGTGGTGTTAGTGCGTGATTTAACATGGGAAAAGTACACCTGCCGTGCGCGGGAACGGTGATAAACTATCGTCACTAATTACCTAAATTCAACACGCTCTAAAATCTGGCGCTTAGGTGTCTAGATGTCTAATGTATTACTAGGTGTTACTGCTGCTGAATAGCTATAAAAATCCGTTCCATTCCCTCCTTTTCCAGAGTCTGGTTTAGAGGAACATATTTGCATGTGTGCATGTGTGATAACAAACATTCGGTTGTCGTTAATATGTTTATGATTATTAAAAGAGTATTCAAATAGCGCCTACGTAGCGGCGCAACTTACAATAGTCATTACAACAACTAACAAACCGTGCGCGCCTGCACCTAAATACGTAGATGTTGTGTGGTGTTTTCGATTACGATAATTTTACCTTTATGTAGGTGTTGTCTAGTATGCATTATGCGTAGTAGTTTCCTGCCCCTTCGTTGACTGAGCCAGTCCACTGTTCCGCTCCGCTTACGTTCTATTATAAAATTTTGATTTAAAAACATCTTGCCTAGGGTGCGCCTAGCGTTTAGAGGGTAAAGTATATGGTACTACTGCTTTCCATTTGCTCGTTTCATTATTGCATCGTTACATATCGTCACATCGAGGATTGGTTACTTCAAAGAGCAAAAAAAAAACATTCCGTTCATTTTCTCGTTTTTTTTTCAATGTTGTGAACGTAAATTTGAACCAGTGTAAGTTGCTTCCATTTGGTTCGCGTATTTAAAGCTGTTTCTTGTAGCATGGTCGTGTGTGGTTTGGCTGAAAAGAAATCCATCATTATTGCACGAAGGATGTGTGGAAACGATCTGAATCCATGGCTAACTTCGACTCCCTCGATCTGCCGTCTCTTGGTCCGGGCGCAACGCGAATGAGTTGGAAAAACAGGATCAATTATTGTTTTTGCGTTACTCAACCCGTTCGCGTTCGTTTAAAAATTCATTGCTTTACTGTGCGCGCTTGACATGCTTGCTTGCTTGTTTTACCTCGTTATGATTCGTTATTTTTATATCAATATATATGTATATATGTATTTGTAGATAACCTTAGCCTGGTAGATTGGTGCATTTCGAATGGACATTTTGTGAACTCCTCTGGCGCGCATGAAAGGACATGCGGATCTCTGTCCGCAGGACCTAGGAACATGAATGATGGCCCGCATCCCGGAGCGCCCGTCAGAGTTTGTTTTGTGGTGTAATTTGGTCTATCTCGTGTGTGTGTGTTTATGTGTGTCTGTGTTGCCTTAAAGCAGTAGTTTTGAGATCGTTCTTGGTGTAATGAGTTCTACTTCCTGCCAATCATTCCAAACGATCGTTCGGTATAAATATTTGATTCTTTACTCTTCCCTACTACACGCTACCGGGGCTAGTCCTTGTATTTGCTTGTACAACATTATCACCGTGAACATGGCCTACTGCTTCGTTAAAACACTTGCTCTTTCTAGTGCGCGGTTCGTGGTCAGCTCATTCTATCTAACGTTCGCTACATTTAATGGTCCTTTAGAACATGTGGTTTGTGTGTTTTAGGGTATTTTTTTCGAAGGATTTGTAACCGTGTAATACAGACTGTTGCTTTTCAAAGGGAATGTGGGAAATGCTGGGTGGTATGCCAATAGTAGATGTATTACTGCTTACAATTTAGTATTACAATTGATTGCTTCTCTGTTTGCTAGTGGCTAGAAATGGTAGATAGGTGAGATACTTTAAATTTACGGTAGTAGTTACTGTACCGAACAACGCTCGCGGCAGCTATTCGATTATAGTAGTAGCGAGATGCATTGCAATATAAATATTCTCTCTACGCTTCGGAGAGCATACCTTGGGTCACCTTGGGCTTGCCGTTTGTTCCAGGAGCGCTAGCATTCCTATTCCTTTCGTACGTTTGTTAATTTTGTTGGTCCACGGTAATCTTCAGCTCACCTCGTCATGGGCACGGCTCACAATTCCGACGCTGACGAGGTGCGGTCCGTTCGTTCAAATCCACTTTTCTATCACTGGAATATATTGCATTCTGGAAAGGTCGTGTACGTAATGCACTTGAAATTATTCAATTTTCACCGTCCGGTGAGGGGATTAGTCAAAGTAGGCGAAATACTATCATTCATACAAAATTGGCTAATAAGATTCACACTAGGGTTCGGTTGGGTTCGGCGATATAACTTCCGTCGTTATATGAACCGCGTCGGGCGATGTTGCTCGCAATGCAATTCTCCTCCGCCGTATCAGTTAGAGATGGTCCAATAGATGTACTTCAGATGCTTGCCGAAGCCAACGATTTCGAGATCTGCACAACGAAAGGTTAAGGTTAATGGAAACAAAGCCCTCCAACCCGGCAGTCCCGCTTCCCCGCTCCCCTTTACCTTCGATGCTGCACCCCTCGAAGCCAATGTATTTGATCGTGTCCCAGGGCAACGCGGCCAACCCGTCGCTGGTGATGGCACAGTGGCCAACGTTCAGGTCCTCGAGCGCTTTGCCGCACCGCTCGTTAGCGATGGCGCGCAGGAAGCGGTCCGTGATGCCTGTGTGCGCAACGTTCAGCCGTACCAGCGGCATCGCGCGCAACCAGTCCGCCGACGCGTCGCCTACCTGCTTGCACGACTCTAGGTCGAGTGTGTCGAGCTGCGGGCAGCTTTCCGTCAGCAGGCGCACGAACTCGTCGTCGATCAGGGGGCAGTCTTTCGCGTACAGATGCTGCAGCTTGCCCAGCGGCGCGATCGCACCGCACAGACCGGCCCGCGTGAACCGATAGTTGCCCTCGGTCAGGGTAAGGCTACGCAGGTGAGGACACTTTTCGGCCAGCAGCGCCAGCAGGCCGTCGGTGATGGTCGACGTGGACAGGTTGATCCGCGTGAGGGAGGAGTTGAGCAGCAGCCGCGGTAGCTCCTCGTCGTGGAAGCCCTTGTGCACGCGCACCACGTTCAGGAAGATGGCATTTTTCACCAGCGCCGGCAGCAGCTCAACGTACTCGATATTCTTGTACAGCTGCAGGTTCTTCGCCACGAACCGGATGCACCTGGGGGAAGTGGGTGGGGTGAGAATAGAGCATTCAACGGAGTGCGTGGGCGTAGCGCCTGGAACCATATGGTTGCGTACGTACGAGTGAAACAGTGTCTGCGGCTCTTTCGTAATGGGCCGCGTACGGCCAGCCCTGGTTGCACTCATCGCTGCTGCTTCCTCCTGCCCGTCTCGCACGCTGTGGGTTGCGTTTTCCGGCGGCACCGAATTGTTGATGGAAGGGGCACTTGGGGATAATTGAAAGGCGCCTTAGGAGAGGGTGGGGCCGGGGGCGCACAATCAGTAAACTTAAACGCGGAACACTATTTACAACGAATATTCGGCGGCGGAGAACGAAGAAACGCGACGTAGCAACGCGAACAATAATGTTTATAAACAAAGCAAACTGGGCACAGTGGGAAGGTTGGTGGATGTTCAAAGAACCCGAATTGACTTTTTATTTAGCAGATTGATGATAAATAACAATTATAAGCATGATAAGAATGTTTCAAATACACTTGCAAAATGATAAAATAGTGTACGATCTAATTGCTGAAATAAATTCCATTGCAATCACAAACATTTCGTAAGGGCAACAGCCTACCGTGCACAGTAGACGATTGTCGCTCTAGTTACTGTCCAAAACGATTATTTTTTACAATGTTATTTTTTATTTCCCATATCAAGTCACTTGCAAACAACCGTAAAAATAAAACTACTGATATTTTAGAATATGCCTCTCTTTGTTGGTGTATACGTACTTAATTGACTAAAATCGAAATTAACAGCTTTAAAATTTGTTTACCGAATATTAATCCGTTCCATGAAGTGTCGCATGTATGGCCAACTCTTGGTGATGTGTGTTGCGTAACAACACGAGGGGGTTGTCAAACTTTGTTTCCCTTTTCTGAACCCGGATTGCAGCATCGATTTCATCAGCAAGTATGAAAACTCGCTATTTTGTGTTGCAACTAGAGGGAAATTTACAATCTGTTCCCATTTTGCAGCCATGGCCAACTTCGGAGGAGCTGACGCGACCAAGCCAAACGTCGATCCCGAGCTGCAGGACTTCCTGATGGCGGAAAACGAGCGTGCCCGGCTCAGTGCACAGGTAAGAGGGTGGGATAATGCCGGAACGCTAGTGAGCGGCTCGGAACTATCCTAACGCACGAATTCCGTTTGCCTCCGTTCCGTAGATCCACGAGTTTACCGACATCTGCTGGGACAAGTGCGTGGAGAAGCCGAGCAACAAGCTGGACAGCCGGACGGAATCTTGCTTGGCGAACTGTGTGAACCGCTTCGTCGATACGTCGCTCCTGATAACGCAACGGTTCGCGCAAAGCTTACAAAAGAGCCAGGGCATGTAGGCGCAGGCGGGGACGGTTTTCCTCCGTCGGATGGGGGAAAGCATTTGCGGGAAATAGTTCTTAGATTCGGCAGGGTCCTAAGCATAATTGTGTTATGTTAAATATACGTGCATATATGCACCTCCTGGAGAGCATCTGTGTTCAGCGTGTTGGTGGGACAATTCATAACGAGCAATTAAAGATAAGTCTTCTGAAAGAATATGCATCTGGGTCATTATGTGTCGCACGGCGAATATTTCGATTGAGGGCGATACAAGAAAGAATCACACAAGAGGAATTTGGTAGACTTTCACTTAAGATTTCCCCTCCCATATCCTCGTATCTTCATCGCCAGGATAACTATAGAATCGAAGAAATCGATGACTATAGTGATCGATGAGATTAAACGTTCCCAAGTGATCTAAGCTATATTGAAAATAAACTGATATGAAATCTTGAAGCCACGTATGGACATTATTTATCAAAATTAGAGTATGGCTTATCTTGTCTTTTGATTATATGTAGTTTTGAGTATGGCGAACGGAGAAAATTGTACGAACTGTACCACGTCAGCAGTTTTTGTTATAATCTTTAAACATTCAGCAACTATTTTTTATTTAAGCTCCAATCATCATGTAATTCATTGATTAATTGCTATCACTAACTTGAAGCGTGTGGCTGTGTTTCAAACTTTATTCACTCAGCAACAGCTCCAGTTTCAAGAAAGTACATCCATCACGAGGTATGCCTGTGTCTCATAGTTACATAGAATTTTTCAACCGACATCAAAACAACTTCGAAGAATAGAGTCCGTTGCAAATGCGGACACGTGGTTTGGATTGCGCTGGTCTTCAAATCGAAATACTAATAAATTTAAAATCGTTCCTAGCGTCATACAGGCACGTACACGTTAATTGTGCAATTTTTGGACCAATTTCCCTACCGATGCGTGGTCGTGAGGTTTTCACTTTCGTCGCAACGTTTCACACTCGATTGGGCATCGAAATCGCTGCTGGCAGACGGCTGGCGCCACCTGTTTTCTCACGTCACGCGAACCACACGCACACACACCGTGGGTACTGCGAGATCTTAGGAGATGATTATGCAAATGGAAGGGACGAACATCGTGGCGGTCCTTAGCGGCGTCCACACACATCCTTGAACCCTTTTGCGCTTTTTTTTCGGTGTCGCAAACATACGTGTCTGTGTGGCAAGGTGAGAGCACCGGGAGCATGGGAGTACCGGGAAATAAGTCATCGAAATCGGGCGAGCAGTAAATTTCCGGCCGTCTGCAACGGGTGTATAAAAGCGCCGAAGAACTGGCTTCCGGCATACAGTGATCCAGCGGAGTTCCAACGGTGTAGTACCAGCAGCCTGTCACTCCTGTGCCATAAGTACACAAGCTAGTAGCAGCAGCAGCAGCCAGCTCGCATCCGATCAGGTAGCCATCAAGGTAATTGGCGTACAAAATTCCCTCCTGTACTACATTGCGAACGGGATGTTGTTTGGGGAGTGTTGGTGATAGGATCAGTTCAAATAGGGTGTCTTTTATCGCGTTTGGGTAAGTATTACCTTCTCCAGGTAGGTGAAACGAGTCAATGTCGCCAAGAGCTGAATACACTACACGACTTACAAGAAGTATAATTGCAGTTAGTGATTCCAAAAGTGAGAAAGTGCTGCTGGTGCTACAAGCGAAGACAGTTCGGTAGTGTGTCCTGCAACCGTGTGGGAACAAGTTTCACCTGCCCGCCCGCAGAACAGGACGGCTGAAACGTTCCGGGCGCGAATGAGTCCTCCAATCAACGAAACCGGCTATGTGGAAATAAAGCCTTTACTTACAACACGCAGCCTGAGATAGTCTGTAGAGCGCATTACTCTGATAACTCTAGCATGTCAGTGTCCGTACGTCGGTAGTAAGTGCTAGCGTTCAATATTCCTTTGCAGATGCCATCGAAAGGCCCCGTCCAGCTCCCGTTGGCGGTGTCCTGCGGGTCTTTGCTGGTCTTTGCGCTGCTAACACTGCTCTCGGTGCCGGGCACGGCCGGATCCCTGCAGTACATGGATGTTTCGTCGCAGCGCAAGGCACACTACTGCGGGGCGAAACTGAGCGACACGCTGGCCACGCTGTGCAACAGGTTCAATGGGTTCCGCAAGAAGTCCGGTAGGTGGCGGAGTCTGCAGTGCCCAGCCCGGCGGGCCGAATATTCCTAACCTCACACACTCACTACCGTTCTAGAGCGCATGCTTATGCCGTTCCTCGAGCAACGCCTACTAGACGGTGTGCAGCGTGACGTGGAGGAGTTGCGCGAGCTGCACGATCGCTCGGCGGACATGATCCAGCAGGCACTGACGACGCTGCAGCATCTGAACACGCACGGGCAGGACTTGCGGCGCGTGCGCCGTCAGGTGGTGGCCGAGTGTTGCTACCAGAGCTGCACGCTGGACACGCTGAAAAGCTACTGTGCCGACTAAAGACTGACCCGATGGACTGGAGCGTGGCCGCACGACTGCTGCTACTGCTGCTGCCGTTTCGATATGTTGTGTAGTGGACATCTTCTGGTGGAATAAACGCACTTGGAGCACGCGCACGCTATAGCTTCCCCCGTCAACTGAAACCAAAAACGTGTCTTGTTTGGCGTTCGGGGACAGTTCTGGGTGGCATAATTCACATGCGGCCAGCCAGAAGCACACTAATGTCAGTTCTCTTCTTTCTCCCCCTCTGTGACCCTTCTGTCCAGCGTCCATCGCAACGAGCCAGCATGTCGTCCTCGAACGGAGTCGGTAGCAGTACGCTCTACGTCCTGCAGACGTTGGTGCTGCTGTGGTCGGTCACGGTAGTAACGGCGAACAAGCGATACTGTGGCGCCGAGCTGGTGAAGGTGCTCTCGTTCCTGTGTGACGAGTTCCCGGATCTGCATACGGCCAACAAAAAAGCCAGTGCGTAGCTTCTGCTCGTACTCCTATTTCCATGCTCCAATTTCTTACCATCTCTTCCTGCTCCACAGTGGACACCTTCAAGATGGACATGAGCAGCGGTGAGTGGATGAACGCCGACGACAGCAGTCCGCAGACCCAGCAGCAGCAGCAACAGCAGCAGATGATACTCGATCAGCAGCTACAGTCGGTCGGCATGACGGACGACCGGGCTTCCGTTCCGGCGTGGATGAACATGGTCTACCCGGCGAACTACATGTTCCGCCACGGTGCCGGCCACAACGAACTGATACCGGCCCGGTTCCGCAAAAGCCGCGGAGGAATCGTCGAGGAGTGCTGTTTGCGACCGTGCGGCATGGCTCAGCTGCTGCAGTACTGCAAGACGGCCAGCGGCTACTAGAAGCCGACACCCCTTTTGGACGTGGCCGTGTTCCCAGGATGTGCAGTGTCCCTTATAGATGTTAACATTTCACTGTGCGCTGAACGATCGTCCACCGGGTTCATTCGTAATCTAGCCACTAGAGCAGCACGGCAGAACAGGGCATCGCGCAAATAGCACGGATGGGAATGATTAAGCGTACAAAATCGTACAAAAAGAAAAAAAAAACGCCGGAAGAAGACAAGTTAATCGAAATCGAAACGCACTTATCAACGCCAACCTAACTACCTATATAGCCGAAGCTCACAGGCTCGCTGTTACCTAGATTGCTTTACTATGATGTTGCTACAGATGATGCGCGGTCGCCGCAGATGATAATGATATAATGGTTGCACGCGTGCCTGTGCTCCACCCGCCGGGGCAGACTACGGCTTTGCTACCGCTCGGTTACAGCATTATTGGAATGGAACTTATAGAATAAAACAAATCTATCGATATTGGCAAACTGCAAAACCTCTGAAACGAAACAAACAACAAACCGGAAGATAGTGACTTGATCGTAATCCACCTGTTTGCGTTTTGTTGTTTCGAGCGAAAGAAAACTGTCGTATCCTTGCCAAGTAGTCAAAGGCAGATGGTAAAACTGCCGTCTTATCGGATTGCCAGAAACATTTAGACCATCATAACCGCCAGATAGTCAGCCCTTACGAAAACACGAATATCTCTAAGGGGTCTCTAAGTTGCTATGATTCTTCTTCTTTCTGATCGATACACTAAACTCCTTTAAAGGATGATGGATGCTTTAAAGGATGAATCTTCAGCCAATACTATGTATCTCGTTGCTTGACCCGGTCTGACTTACGTACCGTACCGGAGGTCCTCATCCCACTTACTTCATCGATGGCTGAAGAGTACTGAGTCGGTCTAAGTGTGCCGTCGCTGGTGTTCCTTGACTCGAGTAGTCAAATCCCGCTTCCGTTGGGACGGTAAAGTTGAGATTACTATCGACGACCTGTGGTTTGTAAGGCACAACGCACCTGGGAAATACGATAGCACCAAGAGCCAGTCCCGCTGTATAACATCCAATCGACAGTAGCGGATCAATGCATGTGAAGGCTCGTAAGGAACACATTTCAAACTATAGCTTCATAGTGCTGGACATTGTGTTTGGAATGCTCGATCAAGTGGAGCTCACGTCTACTTCGATGTCGGTGTATCCTGCAGAGTCTATGCAAAGTCGGCAAGCTATGCTAAGCCATTAACAGGCCAGTAGCAAATGAATAAAACAACTATTTTTTATACTTACTACGATATTGCTTATGTCATATTTTACGTCGGAAAGAAAAGTTCAAATTTATCAAATTTATAATTTACATGTTCAAATGTTTGAATGGTCTTAGAATGGTCATGCGTCCAAGCGCACGGTTTTACACATTACAGGTTGTGGGTTCAAATCTCGACTGGAACTAGCTCCGGACTACGCAGGGTATGCCTATAACTTTAGTCAAAGAAAGTCAGAAATGGTAGGCCCAAGTCAGGTTGTAGTGCCAGGAGAGAAGAAGAATATGAAAATGTATCAAACCTTACAGCAGAGGCGCCACAAATACTCCTGTAATCATTGTGAATGCATATTTTGAACATTCGTTCACTACTAACAGGCAAGGATGATTTTTATATGTGTATTATTTGTTTAGCGTTATATTGTTATCGCGGACATCAATCCATGAGATCATCAAAAAACATTCTCCAAAGAAGACTCCATTCGTCACTGTTATGATGGTCTTCTTCATGCTGCACTATTGGATATTGGCAAGGATGTTTACTTCTCGTGTGGATGAGTCATATCCGTCGCGGAAAATTACCTCCTCCTGACTGCACCAAGTGCATTAATAGTGTTCGACAAGGTGCGACGTAGTAGCGCTGCATAATAAGTGGCCGTCACACATGCACGTACACTCATCGGACGTTGCGGAATCGGTGTAAAAACTAAAGCGAAAACTAGTTGAAACATTGAATGCTTACTTCAGGAAAGTATTCTGATTTCAGTGCTCAGTAATGCTGCTAATTTGGGAATTTCTTCAAGACTGCACAGGTAAACACGTCCACAAAGGTGCGACTAGTGTCACAAAGTCGACCATTTTCCTTGGAATTCTACCGCTTTTCCCAATCTGAAGGGTGCCGGCGAAGAGCTGGAGTTCCATGCAGCATGTTGTTGCCGGGGTCTAAAAATAAATTATCAATCCGAGGAAATAGCGCTATATAATACGGTCTCATTATAAGCGCTGCTTCATTCTGTCCGTCAGCCTAAACGCGCACCAACGAAGCCTTCCAGCGGCTCGGGTCGGAAGCTAGAACCAAACACGGTAAGGATGTCGTGCGGCACTTCCCAGTGCGTTAGCTAATCGGTGCAAAGTTGGCAGGATCAAGAAGCGGGCTGCCCGCTAGCACACCCGGACTGGAGATGCTTTCCGCACGGTGCGTGTTTGTGAGCGTCGCGTGCTTGCTGCTGCTGGCAGGAAGTCTGCAGACGGTAGGCGCGAAGCGTTACTGCGGCGATCAGCTGCCCCGGGTGCTGGCCATGCTCTGCATTGAGTATTTCTCGCTGGACGATCTGAAAAAGAACACAGGTAAGCGGGCGCGCCCTCTCGGGCTTAGTTCTCCTAGCGCCAACACCAATCGCTTACCAATTTGCAGTCGGCTACTTCGGGCCGCTGTCCGCGAGTCCCTTCACCGCGGAGTTAGACTGGTCGGGAGGCGAGAACTTTAACGAGATGGCAGTGAAGCGAGGCTTCAACAGGGCGGCAGGGCCACACGACGACGATTGGATTGCTCCGTGGTTCAAGAAGAAACCGTCGCACCGGTTCATCGTACCGCACATGCGGGCACGATTCCGGAGGGACGTGGCGAACGAGTGCTGCCGGGAGGATTGCAGTATGGACCAGCTGCTGTCCTACTGCAAGGTGGTGGCACCGGGGGTACTAAGCGTCTAGGGCGGGACAGCGCGATGAAGGAACGATGCACATTACTTTACTAGCGGAGGCTTGTGAGCGAAATCCGTCGCAGTCGCATAAGACTTTACAGTAGTTAGCCTGCAGATTTGTACATTATCGTCATCACATTGCCGTGTCGGAAGCAGTGTGATAGTCAGGAATAGGCGTTAGGTATAGTTCACTGCTGAAAATAAACTAAATATTTCAATCTGCACGCTGTTTTGTCTGACCGGTACATTGTCCACGACAGAACGGCGACAGACATTCCAACGTTCCAGATTACACCAGTTCGCTGCGCTGGGAATCGAGGTTTACATGTCATCGCGGTCGGAAACGAAATGAAAAACATACACAACCCCACTGCTGCTGCTGCGGGGGGTTGTGAGTGAGCGAAACGGAATGAAAATAAAAACAACCACCAGCGGGGCCAGACCGCCAGACCAGGAGCCTGGGGAAATGCAATCAACAGGCTGAAGCGTACATGATTGAAGGTCAGCTGTTCGCTGCGCTCGATCACCGCATCCGACGGTCTGAGATGAACCGGCCCATTTCATAACACACGCACACACACACACACACACACATGCACACATAACGTAAGCCACAACACGGGCCGTGCAGTGCGAACTGCACTTCCCGGAGGGAGTTGCATCCTCCCTGGCCGCTGCCGGGGCGAGTCACGCATCGGAAATGTGATCCATTCGCCTCCATTGATGATGATGACGGTGCCGATGGTCGGTATCAGCCGATTCGATCGGTTCGACCCCAGCGCGGACAAGCCAAGCCAGCGAGCACGTCGGGCAAATGGTCAATTGACGGCGGCGTCAGTGTGCCGCCTGGCCGGGTTTGTCGATGCTGCCAATTGCGCTGCCGTGTGGACACGTGGCGGACGGTTTTCGGACGGAAACAGAAATCACAACGGACGACAACGGTGTTCCATGTTTTTTTTTTGAAAGTTGACTTTAATTAAATCTACCTTGTTCCAGGTGCGGCACTAACACTACACTGACGCACCCTACAGGCAAATACGATCACATTCGTTTCCGAGAGGGGGAGAGGGGGAAAGGCACGAGGACACGTGTGTGTGTGTGCATTGGGGGGTTGCAGAAACCTGTGTGGACACACGTGTGTTTGTGTTTTCAGATCTGTTTGTTTTTCGTACGCTTCATCATTTTCATCACCGACTCTCAGCATGCGTTTCAACTCCTTGTCATGGCCTACCACCTGTTGAATCCGTTCACAATGAGTACTATGCTTTTGAGTCAGCTCCTTGTAACGATCTGAAGAGAGTTTACTTTAGTAATTTTCGCACCTTTTTCTTCTTTTATTCTTCGAGAAAGGATTTCCAAACAGGAAACCAACGTATCGAACAAAGTGACTAAAATACTAAATGCCGACCCGCCTCCAAATGGCTCAAGGAACTTCGCCAGTTCGCCTTATCGTCCCTTGTGATTGCATATAAATACGAAAACGAAGACGTTGGTGCGACAGACAGAACCCGCAGACCCTGTGCACCATTCGCGAGGAAGCGCACCGCGCCTTCCTATATCCCTACCGTGTTCTTGTCACCAGTGACGAGTGCTGGCGAGTAAGTTACAGCAACAACACACACACGCACGCTCAACTCCACTGCAATATACACTATTCGAATCGAATCGGTACCGTGGAACCGGGGAGGTCCGGGCATCATAAATGGGATCGAATACAGATCCCTTCACACAGCACAACACACTGGTTGACACACCGAACATCCATCCACCGTCCCACCGCGCCGTTCCGTAACACAGAAGCGCTATATTTATCGTAACTCGTAACTCGTGTATACATGTGTATAAGAAAAGGATACTTTTTTGTGAGATATGTTATCCTTCGTATATAAAAGTAAGATTATTGGTTGTGGTATATTATATGTAAAAAATGTAAAAAAAAAATTGGACAGGAAATGCAACCAACCACTCTGACTGGCACACTAGGACCGTGCCGCCCCGTGGAAGGAGTTATACGGATAAGAGAGAGAGAGAAAGAGGGGGATAGATACGTAACGTTTACAGTAAAACACACAGTAAAAAAAAAACCCTACCTAAGAGACGCTTGAGATGCCCAAACGGTCTCCAGTTGCTCCTGCGATTGCATTAAAAACAAAACGTACTGGGTGGGTTACAATGCGGCAGAAGAAAGGTAATTGTAATATCCTACTATAGAAACAGATGCAATAATAGTAATTGATCTACATCGACGCACGACGACGGTGCTTGGAGGAAAGCGTGCAGCAAAAGCAAAACAGAAGTAAGCTGGATTGAATAATACGCAAGCGATAGGATGCCGTCGGTACAACGATGCTGGGCGCTTGGACCTAGGTGTCCGTTCGTCTCTCGGACGTCGCTTAATCACAGTACGCTCGCAGCTCGACGTAGGAGCAGCTCTTCTTGCAGCACTCGTCGTAGATACCGCCGGAACTGCGCCGGCTGCGCCGATGGACGCCGGCCCCCGGATACGGGAAGCCCGGTGGAAGCGTGTCGGGCAGGGTGGCCACCTCAACCTTTACCCGCTGCTGCTGCTGCTGCTGATCGTGGTAGTAATCTGCGAACCGACAGAGAGAAGCGGATGCGTGAGATGAGCACGGGTGTGGAGGTTTGTTTGTGGTGCGCCGGGACGTACCGGTTCGGTAGTGCGTTAGCATCGGGTACCGGCCCTGGCAGAGGAAGGCCAGCGTTTCCGTGAGCCGGCGGCCGCAGTAGCGCGAGCGGGTCAGCTGGCTGATCAGGGCATCGCTGTTCGGCGTCGAGGTAGCCTTACTCTCGTCCAGCAGCAACAACACGACCACCGCGACGAGCAGGATCGAGTTCATGCCGGCAAAGGAGGATCGCATCTGCAGAACGGACGTGGAGGAGGGAAGGGAAGAAATTGAGAATAATATCACGGAAAGAAGCTCTCACGTAGAACCACCGTTCAGCCACAGAGCCCCCCAGCACAAACAAGGTTGACAGGTGTAAACAAAGTGACAGATCGTGGCCGAGTAGGCGGCGGCGAGTAGTAAACACCGTGCGACGATTGCTTAGATTGTCGAAAACAAAGCAAATTCCCGTAAGTTTATTGACATTGTTATGATTGGGAAACGTGTTGATGAGGAGCGTTCCTTATCGGCACCTCGGCGTTTCAGCGAATGTTTCCAACACAACCCCATATGTGGAAATCACCCGCTCTCGACGGTCAATGCGAAATCCGACACAATCTACTTGATGACTGTGTGTGTGCGAGTGAGTGTTTGCTGCTACTACAAGAAGAACCTACAATTAGTAAAGTATGGCCATAAATATAACATTAAGATGTGTTCTGATTGAATCCCTCAGTGGTGCTGGACCCAGGCTTGCTTATCTTTTTTTCTTCTTCTTCTTAGAACACGATTAACAGAAAGAAGACGTGATAGGAGCGCACCTTGGACCCAGATTAGAAGCAGTAAACAAGATCGCCAGCCCGGGTCAGAGTTGCTTCCGGCTGTTGCGGAACCCTCTGCAACTGGGTTCCTGTTCTCCTGGCCGAAACATCGGCGGGGGATCGGTCGGAACATTGATCGGTCGTATTGGCGAGCTTTAAAATTAGCATGCGACCTGCTGCTGGCCCGGCTTATCAGTGCGCGGACGGGAATTCCTGTCTAGAGTAACGCAACCACCACCACCGCCAGCGCCCAGGTTGGTGCAACGTGGCGAGCGGACGGCGCACAAACAAGCCTGTTTGCGGGGCGTTACCGGCAAGATTGACAGCGAGGGCAAACGGACTCGGAATCGGTACACACTTGGATTGATCATACGAAGTTGATAATCGCGCCCTGTTGGTGGTGGAAGGCGCGCTTTCGAATTTGTTTCCCCTGCTTGAGCGCTCGACCCAATAGCAGACGAACCCGCACCCCTCGCGACGCTAACGAAACGACGATCCGGTGGACGATTAATTGGGGTTCATTGAAAGAAGTAATCGGCCCCATGCGAGCGCGCATGGTTGAAGGCCGCCGCGGTGGTCCGGTGCAAGTCCTTGGATTTGGGAGTGGATCCCACGGTCCCTCCTCTTCTTCAATGGACATCGTTTCTTCCTCCCAATCGGAGAACATGATTGGGGCGATTACTGGCAATGATACGTGCCAATGTACTATTTATTGCACTCAGTCTTTATACTGCCAGGGAGTCTCTATCCAAATTGATTCGAGCGAGTTTTAGCAGAAGCGATCGCGCAATCTTCAGGTACATTGAACTCCACGAGCGGATGGCATTAAGTATCTAAACCCACACTCAAAACGCTTGGCGGTGTACTCTTCCAGGATGTTATCACAAAAGAAACGAACTTGCGGAGAGCACCTAATCCAGCGTGTGTGCTCTCGTGCCGTAGCATCCGAGAGCCCCACAATTGGATCTAATAAAATAAAAGAACTAATGATGAAAATTCGCGAAATTTCCGGACTGCGTCCATGCTGATGACCTCGCGCGAGCGAAACCGACGGGTGGGACCTTTTTGGCCAAAGCGAAACCGAGCAGCCGGGCCGAGTTATGACATCGCTGGGAGCGTACCGTACCGAGCTGCGTCCATTTCACCGGTCAATGAATAAAAATGAATAAATTGTGATCAACCGCGTGCGCGCGCCCTGAGCCGCCAGGGCTCACTGTTCCTAATAGCTGTGGCTCGCTCGCTCGCTGCCGGGTCAATTGAGAGCACCGGGCGCGTTCGCACCGGTGGCGACGACCGGCACGGGGTTTCTCTTCCTGAAACGATCCACCGAAGAGGGTCGCAGAAATCTCGTGCCGAGGCGGACTTCTTGATCTTCTTGCGAGCGCCTGAACCGTGTGCTCCATTAACACGGCTGGGCTGGAAGGAGTCTCAAGCTGACCTCACGTTTTTCGCTAGTTGAGTTAGTGCTGAAGTCTTTTGATTGATGGGTGAGCGTATGGAGGGAGCGTGGCCCACTGGGTGTCGTTTTTTGTTTGTTTGTTTGTTATTGTAACGGACATCGAATCGGTTTCAGTCTCGTGTGGGCCGCCGAGTTCGACGCAACGGAGAAGAGTAAGTGGTTCTACAATGTCGAGACCAACGAAAAAAAAAAAACTCTCTTCTCTGTGGTGGACAGTAAATTGGTCCAGCACCAATAGTGGGCGGTGTCAGCACGATGCTCGAAATAGATACCATGTGTCCGGCGGGTACGCCTGATATCGGGAGAAGTAACCCAGAGATGACAGGGATTTAATGGACTCGAACCGCCAGAGCGCGCGCGTTACGCGACAAATGAAAACAAATGATTTCATTTAAGCCGGAGGGCACCGGCACCGGGGTGGCCGACGGTGCCGGGTTTTTCCGTAGGACTCAGACACTCGGGATCTAGGCAGCGGTCGCCCCGGGGATAGGGTAGGTGTCTACTTGTGTGACACGATCCCGAACCTCATTTACGCTGATTGCTCATGCGCCCACCAACCGACACCAACGGCAGCTTCGGCGGGGTGCAATTTTCAATTTTGAAGGCGCTCCAGTTTGAACTTTGAACTCCGCTCAAATCAAGGCACGAGGAGTCGCGGCTGTTGTCGTTTCGGTTGAGGGTTTGACCACAAACACAAACACACACACAGTGCGTGCAATCTCTGGGGTTCACATCCAAGTAGTCCGGATCATGTTTGACAGTTGCGGGTTTATAATCACTTGCTAGGGATTGGAGGAGATCTTCGCGATGGGGCACGCCGATACTGTCAATTTGGGTTTACCTTGAGCGCACTAGGCAAACCAAACCAAACATAATGATCTTGATGCCGTGATTGACTCACGGCAAGGGATGGGTTTTGTCGTCCGCCACCCCACATTCCGACACGTAATCATCGCCCTCGAAGCGAAGAAGTGCAATTGCAAAAGCAATAATAGCGGGCGAGGAAAAACGAGAAATAACCAGAAACGAATGTCGAAGGTAAGTCACCGTCGTCATCATCATTGCCGTCGTCGTCGTCGTCGTCGTCGTCGTGGCCTCCATTGACTTTCGAGCATAATTATGCTCCCATGCTGGCGGTGCCAGGCCGGCCGACTCCAACGACTCAATCACTCGCCGAGCGCGTGCACAGCGTCCCAATCGCTGAAAGGGATGCATCGACGCTTGGGCGCTTGACCGCTTGTTTACGTCTTTTCTGAACCAATCGCGTGCCCCTCCTACCGTCCGTCGCCTCGCATTCGTCTCTCTCTCTCTCTCTCTCCGCGTGGCGCGAGTTTCGTTCGCTTTCGCCTCGCGGCAACGGTGCAGGCAGCGGGCCTGCATGAGTCGATGCACCGCCACCGATGCACCGCGGAACGTGTGAACATTTCGGACACGGAGAAGACATGTTATATTTTTATACCTAAGGCGCGCGATCGGGAAGAACTGGGAAGAAGCGCATCGGGAGGAACAGACACAGACAGCAGGGGAGCCAGACGCACCAGACGCATTCTTTTATGGGCGATTTGACGGAGAACCTGCGTCGTTATGTGAGCGCCGAGCCGAGGATGCCCAGCAACAGGCGCTGGCTACATTGTTGCGGGCAGATTGCCCGCCAAGGGCAACGATCGTTTTAATTATCCGCTTTAATTATCGGGCGCGCTGGGTGTGCGACAACTTTCCTCCGCGTTGTCGCACGTCCTTTAATACACAAATCGTGCGTTCACAAAAAAGGGCCGCCTGCACCTAGGCTCCGGGGGCACCTAGCTTCGTTAATTGATCGTTAAAAAGATATAAATATTCATCTGCGCTGATAGATTAGGGCATCTCGCACAAATCCGGACCATCATACCGCACCCGGGCGGAGGAGAAATCGATCACGCGCCGCGTCCAACAGTGTTCGCACCCTACATGACCTACATACGCGCGGCCGCCCTCCGAGGCAGGCGGGCAGGCTGGCTCCGAGCACGGGCCCGCCGCCGTTGCGGGGTTTGTTTTGCTGTATTTTTTGTTTTTGTCCGGATATTCTGCCACAGCCCTGCACCACCGCTGTCCCGCATCCGCGTCTGCTTTCTCTCAGCGCGTCCCTCCTGCGCGGCGTTGGACGCGCTACCTCGGAACAGATGGTTGATAGGCTGTGCTCGGTGCGCGCGCGCAGGCGAAGGGCTGCACAAACAGAAACGAAAACAGAGAACCCAAACAAACCTCGTACCCCTACGTCGGTGCCCGGCGGTGCTCTGCGTGACTCGCTGCGTGCGGCAACAACACCGTCGTCACCAGCCCCTGGAGGGATGCCGCCAGCTGTTGCCAGCCAGCCCCGTGTCAGCCCTTTCGCAGCCGACAGGCAACGACACAGCCTATTTTTAGAACCCGCCCGGGGAGAGAGAGAGAGAGGGCAGCAACGAGGAGAAAAGGGTCGGTGCGGTGGATCCGGACTGATAAAGCCGTCGGGCGGTCGGGCCAGACCAGACCGTGGCCTCGTTGAACCCCCTGGGGGAAGAAGGAAGCAGATAGCGCCGCGGCAGAGGCGGCCCTTTTTCTGGCCAGCCTTTTGTTCGCTGCTCCGGGATGCTGGTAGCCGAGAACAAATCGAAAACACGAACGAAACCCCCCACTCCACACCTCCCTCTCTCCCTCCCTCAGCGCATACAAGTAGGTACGGGACGATCGCTCTGTTACTTCATCGCCGGACGCCATGTTTGTTTGGTCTGTTTGGCTCTGTGCTGCGGCCGTGGGATTAGTGTGTGGCGGGATGGATTGGGTTTTAGAGGGTTAAACATGAGAGATTTTCTAAGGCGATTCTTACCTTCGCAACGGACGGTCTCGAACACGACGACGACGGCGAGACGCTCGGAACGGATGGAACAGTGTGTGCTGCTGAGCGCTCGTCCTTCAGGTCGACGGGCCGGTCGGTCCGGTGCTCTTCGAGCAGTTTTTGTTGAAGATGAAGATAAAGTCGATCCAGCAGCCAGTCCGTTCGGTGGCACACATTCAAAATGTCAATCGTTCCGCACAACACACCACAGGTTCTGACAGGTTCGCCCGTTTGCGAGAGATCACTACCGTCTCGGTTTGGAGCACTGTTTCGACTGCACTGTACCACTGTGCTGCTGCTGTGTGTTGTACTTTTTGGAAATGTCCTTGGGGTGGTTTACATGGCCCACTGTTTTGGTTCGCGATACATTGAAAGGCACTGCTGCTAACACTTGGTGCGCCGATGGACGCTTCTAGGGACGTTCTAGGGACGTTTCTGTCTCAAATGAGCTTGCTGTTGTTGAGCCGTTTCTTTCTCGTTTCGACAACGCTCAGGACGTGTACGGGACGGAGAGCCTGCCGCAGGTAGCAACGTGAGTGACGACGGACGCTTCGGTAGGAACGATGGACTCTTCGGGGCCGATCTCGGAACTGGAACGGGACGTCGGGCAGCAGTAGGCGACCGTGCTCTACCTTCCAAAGGCACAACACCTCGAACCACACTTGCTGCGAGTAAGCTAATGGCTTCAAACTGTCCCGTTTCCGAGGACAGGTCAAAGGTCACTCACACCCACGTCAACGGCTGCTGTCACAAAACACACGCACACACACGCACGCACGCACGCACGGTAACAACAACAGACCGAAAAAAGCAGCGCACGACACACACGCCAGAGTAATGACACACGCAACAACACGTTCGCAACTCCAAAGTTCGTGGTTCCCCCGGGAGATGGGATGGGATTTCGCTCGCTGCCTGCTATCTCGTCGACATCACAATTGCAATCTCGCGGCTTCGCGGCCGTGTCGTAGCGCTTTAAATCCTGCCCTGCCGCGATCGTTCGTTCCGGAGTCCACTTCGCTCTCGCTCTCACTCGAGGGAGAGAGAGAGAGAGAAAGAGAGAGAGAAAGAGAAAGAGAGAGAGCGAAGCTCTTGCTTGCAGTATCCGTGCGAAGACGTAGCGTTCAACCAGCCACAGTAAACGACCGTTGGGCGCTCGTTCTCACACTCACGTTAGGCGATCACCGTTTCTCTAGCATTTCTCTCGGCGGCAACATAACGTTTTGTGGAGGATGTAATATTGAAGTGTGTTTTATTTTATCGTGTCTGTTTGTTTCTTTGCAGGGCTTTTCTCAATTACGGTGTGAAGAGATTACTATATTTTTTCATATTTTTTACTTTTTAATCTTCTTTGTTGTTGTCACGATCACGTTTTGGGTTTCATATTTTATTACTCTGTTATATACAATTTTATATATTTTTACAATTTTCTTCTTTAATCTTACGTCACCTTTTCTTTTTGTCTATTTGTCTTCTATGGAAATAATCAGTTCCGATGCTTTTTTGTCTGCATGTGTAAACCCTGGTTGCCCTGTAGTTGCAAATTTAGAGGTCGGTAGCTGAGGCTATATATGAAAAAATGTGATGAAAATACAAGTAAAACATGCTAATCACCACCCACATCCGCAACTGACGAACCCTGCATTTCAATTATCAGTGCAGGATCGTTTCGATCGCTCTCCCACTCTCTTCACTATCGCATGCTACTGGAGTTCAAGATGCTGCGCGTGGCTTGGCTCGCTCTCTTCTGAGCTGTACTTTCGCTTTCTCACGGCTTTAGCCCGTACTCGGGGAGAGGACTGTTATTGTGGCTAGAATGCACTGCTTAGTACTGACGTTCTTGGAAATAATGGAAGGTAATGCAATCGGAACTGATAAGCCGAGAATTTTATCATTTTGACAGATGCTACACAACAACAAAAAAAAAACAACGAAACTCTTACACAAATTCAAAACCACATACTAGATGCACATGAGTAGGTATGGTAAAAGTCTTTTAGTGTGATCATAGTCATGTGCTAAAGTGATATATAATTTGCGATCCTTCCAACTCCCGATCTAGTTTGTCTCCGTCATCGAACCAAAAGGAGGGTAACCTCACTTAAGCCCAAATGGACGAAGTCCGTTTAGCTATCACAGGTTTGCATCGACCGGGGACGGCCGCACGCTTTGGAAGGTCCATGCAATGCGGATAAATTAATAACAGCGTTTGGGACACTGTATCGTAAGTGTTGACGTCAAAGGTGCGACTGACGTCATCGGTTTTGAGGTTGCACGGTAGTAGCTTAGTCTGTGTTTAGGATGTTGGAGGCGTGATGAGAGCAATCTCGCCTTTTTCAGCATTCAGTCGCCCAACTCCTGTCATTAAGGATTGTGTCAAATGTATTTTGATAAATTTTCTCGACGTGTTTTCGCAGGTATGAACCCCACTCAACTGCAACGCTTGCCAACAGCCCCGTTGGCAAAGCGCAGCACGTCTCCGATTCCTTTCCGCCGGTCGGTTGGCGCCCAGACGACCCTTTTTCCAGACGCCATACTTCGGCCGGCCGTACGCACCGCAGATCCGCGAGGAGGCGGCTCTTACGAAATCAAGTTCTGCTCGATCGATCGAAGGCGCCCGGTCGCGAATAATCATCTGTAGATGCCGGCCGGCAATCGCCGAGCTGCTCGCTTGAGCCGTTTCCTCGTAGCCGCTGATACGGCCTAGAGGGTAGAATTGTTCCAAGGAAGCTGCTCCCCGGCCGTGCCGTGCCGCTACGGATGGGCCAACACGGACACGGTGGGCAATGTTATGATCGCTGCCACGATGTAGGTTAACTAAACGACGGCCCTTGCCGTTGCGGGCATGCCACAACAGAACGCTTGTGTGACCTCTTTTCCGACTTCTTTTTCGACGATCAAATCGTGCTTGCAATTGTATCAAGCTTGCAGTCTTGACACGGACCGGATGCACTACACGCATGCTACACGCTCTCCGGGGGGATAAACTCGCAATCAGGGTTTAACCGGATGAATCGGATCGATTCGACTGCGATCTCTCGCCATCTCAGCGTCAAAGTCTTTAAAATGTGACTTGACATGAGAGATTGGCCAGGGTCCGGCGGGGTCACAGAGCGATTCGAAAGGAGCTGTCACCGCGTTGAGGTATGAGGTAGTGCCTGCCCCGCCGGCGCACCTTCATCCCAAATCTTTGCCCTATCGGTCGCAAAACCAAAATAAGCAAAAAACCTTTTTCAATCACAAATTTAACGCCTCGTCACGTAACGGTTCGATGAACGGAGCAGCGTTACCCACGGTACCGGCGTTTAAGTTCTTCCTCATTGCTTCGATTCATTTTTACTGCCCCGCATTGGCCCATGGCACCCAGGTTGAAAGCCACTTCTCTTCTTCCTTCCCTGACGAGGGCGCGTCTTCTCGCGCGCGCGCGCGCTCGCGCCCGTTCAAACCCCGAAGGAGGTGGCAATTTCGTGGCGTGGGTTTCCGTAACTAATGAGCGCAAAAATGGCAAATCATAATGCAAAATTGAAGTGCGCCAAACTGTACACGGAGAAACGGAAAAGAGGCGAGAGAAGCGCAACAACAGCAACAAAAAGCACGGTTTGCGATGTTTTGTACGCTTTTTTAGAACGTGTGTAGGGCAGAGATCTCTCTCTGCTGCATGTTGCTGCCCACGAATCGGGGAGCCATCCACCGGGGGCATATTAATAGACGAAACGGAGACCAGCGTTGGCTCGCGGCTCGTGTGAGTGTCTCGGTCTTTCCGTCCGTGCCGTGCCGGGATCGCGGCTCGTAAATAATGGTTTGACAGATCCGGCCTAAAGGGAGCTAAAAATAGCTCGGTGTCCGTGGTTGACCGTGGATCGCGATGGTGGTGGTGGTGCTGCTGCTGCTGCTGCTGCCACGACGACCTGTTGCGGTTGCCTCCCCGGGGGGACGACGATCGCCACATGATGGAGTGCCCCGTTAGCGGTGGGCACATAGGTTAACCCTGCTCAAAGCGAACGTTTGTGAGGCAGACGCTGCCCCCCACCGCAACGGGGCAGCGAAAGAGATGGAGAGAATAATTTACGAATAAAACTTACGAACAACGAGACGGGAAACGCATAAAAATCGTCTGTGCCGGGCGCTTAAGGGCAGGGTTTTAACATGCATTGCCGCTGGCGCTGGAATGCACCGAAAAGCATAACTTTAGTGGTAAACAAAACTATAAAAGTTGCAGAAGCGAGATATCCCGCAACGGGTCGCTCGGCATTCGTTTGCATCGGGTGTTCGATTTCGTGGCTCCAGCCGCAGCACACAAGAAGGGAAGAAGCCTTCGGGTCATTAGTTCCACGCTTGGAAATTAAGATTATATGTGTTCGCGGAAAGTCCGACATGCTATTAATTTCAATTTTTTAAACGTTACAAACAATTACTGTGTTGCTCGCAAAAAAAAAACAACCCACACATGCACACTCGGGTGAGTTTGCTCTCAAGCGCCGGACAAATGAATGCTGATACGCTGGTATCATCGTCGTTTCGCTATTTTGGAAAATTGAATTTATTTGTTTGTTGTTGCCGTGTTTACTTTCTGCATGAGCTGTGATTGACAGACAGTTTTGCTTTCACGCGGTAGTGAACAAGATAGATAGAGAAGTAGAAAGAGAGAGGGAGAGAAACAGAAGGGGGAGTTTTGCGCAGATCGTGTAAATACGAAAAGGAAGTAAAGGAAGTTGCTCGGTTGGACGCCATTTGGGCGATTTGCGCCTCGAAACGGGTGAAGAAGCATGTAAATAGACGACTGATTGGCGTTGTTCCGGGGCTGGTTTATGCTGGTGGCGCCTTGATTATGCTGGATCGCTTTATACGTCCCAATCGCGCTGCAGTACACAAACGATTACGTCAGAGGGGTTTGTCCGATGTGTCGATTCGCTTTTGCTAGCACCGTATCCACATAAAGCAGTTAGAATCTAACCATTTATGTATAGTGTTTTAGTGGTATGCATAACAAAAACATTGAGACTCTGTTAAGTGCGTCTTACAGAGGCTCCAATTTTTTTATGGTAAGTTCAAGAACGAGGCGGCCAAACTTGTTGACTCTGTAGAGATCGGTGCCCATCTGTGCGTCAAACGGTCCACCGGTATTCTACTGTCACGTGCCACTCATGTAGTAGATTAGTATTAGTGTAGGATTAGTGCTAGGTAATACTAATTAGCTAGTGTAGCAGGATGAATTGAAGGTGGACAATCTGATTTTAACCAAGGATTCTTGTCAAGAATGGTTTGGTATATTATCAAAGATTCATACTAGTCAACCTGTCGCCCCTGAATATGAGCAAGTGAATTATGTGATCAATTATTTATCGTATCAGGCTTTAAGTATGATTCGACTATGTACAAAAGAAGTAGACAAGTTCTCCATTCACATGATAAAATTTACTCAAGCAAGAGTGAATAACTTACTCAACAACCAGTACATGGACAACTTATTGAAATGTCATCCTCCTCCTACTTATCCTAGTCTGATCTTCTATTAGGCCAATTTTGGAAAAAAACAGCTCTCTATTTAGAAGCATTTTCTGGGGAGTGTTGTATTCATTCATATATGGATCAGACTCTCATAATAAGGGAATAATGAAAGCAGATTGCATATTATCCCTATCTTACACTGGTCTAAACACTCTGAATTGGTTTAGGAAATGCACAAAATCTAATCATCTGGATTTCAAGCAATTAACCCAATACGCGTTGACACGCCGCACTGAGGGATTTCTTGAAAAAGCTACATAAGTTTTCCACAATGAATGCTGACTCTCCCACAGAAACCATATCTTGGATGTTTTTCAAGCTGCTTGATGATGAGTTTATGGCAGACTGGTCCATAGTAAATTACCCTTATGAAACTGCGCTATGAGTGGCACGTGACAGTAGAAGGCCGGTGGACCGTTTGACGCACGGATGGGCACCGATCACTACAACTCACCCAACCGAACACGAAGCGCGGAGTGTTACCAACGTCAGTTGCTCTCGGTCTGCATTCGTTCGAACGCTCCAGGTTTCGAACCCAAGAATTGAAGGGTCGCGCACCGGTCGAGCGATACCAGACGAACAAAGATTAGCCGCTGGTGTCATGGGTGTCAGACACTGCGGAACGCCACACGGGGCCCAGCTAATCTGGGCCCATGGGCCTAGGAATGTTACCAACTGGCGGATGCACCCGCGCTGGAACCTGCTTTTCTTCCTAGGTATAGTAAATATTGACACCGTTCACTTCCAATCAGCTGCTCTTTCCACTACGGCGAGAGCGGCTTATCAGCGCTGATGGTGATGAAATGCCTACTGGTTATGAGAGGTCTTGTAGGACGTAAACAACTAAGCACGCCGTGGCCCAGCGCCCTGTTCCGGGGAACCGAAAGTGACGACGATTATCAGACACGCGAGATAAAGGATCGGATATCGATGACGATCTTTCCATGCTGATCGGGGGAGAAAAATTCTTACGAATGAGGTTAAGTTAAGAAAGCTAGTTGATTGCAATTCTTGAGAAGGTCAACTAAAATAAACAGTTTTCGAACCCATAATATTCTACGATTGAAGTTTATGTCTAGTAATCGGAAAATCAGACTTTAACAGATTTGAAGAAACATCTGTATAAATAGTTTGTAATTAGTGAAATGTTTCGTTCAAACGTTAAAAACATGTTCATCCACAAAAATTTTCATTTTGACAAACACAAGTAACTGTTGACGAAATGCCACATTCACAAGCAGGTTCGACACCCTTGCACGCCATGCTTCTGGAACGACTCGTTAGCCGTGTTTCCATTGCACACGACACGCATTTTCTGCGCTTCTGATTAACCGTCCATCTTTTTAGAGTGTTGTGAATTTCATATCTTGAAGAGAGGTATGAAAACAAAGAAAAAGCCTTAATTTATACCACATTAGTTTTTTTTCACAATTGGTTTAAAATAGCGGCAACGGGTTACACAATTTTGGCACATGCTGGAAATATTATTGTTACTTCAAAGCTCCAGTGGGTAGTTTGGGCGAAGAAGCAAGATAAACACACCATCAGTGTTGTTGAAACGATAAAGCTACTCATACCACAAACTAATCTAGGACAAGCAACTTGAAAGATAGTTTTAATCGAGCCTTACATTATAGTGATCCCGAAATAAGTTCAATTTCCATGAGTTTGCTAATGCGCTTGAAGAAATTATTTAACGTGGAAGGTTTAAGCGTTATTGATGAATATACATCAAATGAACAAACAGGTTTAGAGGCGGCGCCATAAGACATAATAGTTGTCTAAAATGAACACGAGGAAAATAGATGATATTTTTGTACATTATTAACAAACATGCAATGCAATTGCGCCATCTGGATTTCCATACGATCAGGAAGAACGTCTTGAATGTGGAAGACGAAAGCTAAAAACGGCTTATCTGATACAAAAAGATGTTAGCCGTTGGCTGTGGCTTGTGGCTATTTTCCATCAAAAGAGAATAGCTAAGGAATATGCCTGTGGTGGGTCGATATTGGATCACAACACAATTCTTACTGGTTTATATACATATCAAAGATATCAAATATCAAATACATATCAAAGATACGTTAAGGTACAAGAAGAGAACGCATACATACAGTCTCAAGATGTACACGAAGTCGTAGGATACTACGATTTTAATAGACAGTGTTGAAAATGATATAGCATTGATAAAATTGTCCAGTAACATAGCAATATCTAAATACGTTCAACTCGTCTGATTGTGAAATATCCTAATTTTAATAAAGACAGTGTTGAATATGATATAGCACTCGTAAAGTTATCCAACAACATAACGATGACGAAACACATGTTTGTAGAATACCCCCATTTGTTTCAAAGATAGTGTTAAATATTATATTGAAATACAAGCAAGAGGGGTTTATTGGAAAAAAGGGAACCATCGTTGGATTTGGCCTCACGGAGAATGATGTAGTATCGGATCAACTAAAACAAGCGCTGGTTAGTGTCGTGGATCCGTTGGAGTGTATCGCAAATTATCGCAAAGTGTCCGGACCGATACTATTATATTGAAGTACTAGTCTTCGTCCAGGACAATCGGTATCGAGTGGATAACGTGTTTATGGACACCAAAACTGCCAACTCATATATGCAAAAATCATAAGCAGAACTCATATCTCAATCCAGGATCTGTCGGGAAAATGAACCTAGGATTTCACCGATCTAATCATGGACAACACAAAACAATGGTGCGTTAAGTTATAACTCTTACTTACAGCATTTTATTAAACATATATCTTTAGAGGCGTTTCTTTAATCTCGGATCACTTGGTAAGGGCATTTCGCGTGCAATAGAAACATGCGGAAAGTATATGGAAATGCTAAGCGTAAGGATAATTACTCTGCATCCAAACTTCACGAAATATCCACACAAACCCCATAATGCTATGATCGAGTTCTAGACCAAGGACATCGTCACATCTGACCTATTTCTTTTACCCATATATGAATACTAGAATAGACCCATAAACCCCTTTGAACGCAAGTAAACAGTTTCCTTTATACATAATATATGGATTGGATACTGTATAACATGATATACAATGATACAGAGAGATTAAAGAGATCAATCTTCGATAGAATCTGATTAGGAAGGTTTCAAATAGCAGTCAGAAGAGAACTGGTTATACCAGTCACTGTATGTGACCTTAGGTGAAGCTTGCCGGATTCAGTGCGACCCTAGTATAAACAAGCACATAATTTACAAAATGAAAATAGCAATCCCAGCTCTAATGCTCTGTGCTCTTGTGGTGAGAATGTCAGCTGTGGAAAGGTCGTGCTCCAACGTGGATTACATTGGATTACAAGGAGTCTGTTGAGGAAGTGCCCTGTTTAAAGTCTGGTGACGACGTGGTTTGCTATGATGAGAACTCACATCAACAAATATCGATGCCCAAGGAAGGATGTTCAAAAGGAGTCGGTGTCACTTTCTGTTTTGGGGACACGGATGCAGGCTTGGACGGAGACTCTTCACGGTTTGCTTTAGTAACCCCAGAATTTCTACATGAGTTGAGTTATCAAATAATGTATGAGAACCTGGGTGAAGCTTGCCGATGGTTAAATATCAACCCAAAAGTTACAATTGATTTGCAAAACAACGATTCCTTGTGTTTGGCAAGCAGAAGACGATTCACCATAAAGTTAATAAAAGTGAATCTCACTGAGTGAGTACGGTTTTGAGTTTCAATTGCAGAATGGATACTAATAGTTTGTTCCATTTTTATTACAAGTACGTACCACTCGTGATTAGACGATACGAAGCATACTGATACACTACGAACAATTATAATAATCAATTGCGGAAGCTCATCCGGCCATGATGATCACATTGACTGTAGAAGAAGAAAACTGATAAACCGTTTACCTGATCCGAAATGGCACTGATGCTCTAGCTGGCCATTGACCTTGGCATGCGACTATTTTCCATCAAATGGATAAAGCCATGGAATATGCCTGTGGAGGATCGATATTGGATCACAACACAATTTTACTGGTTCATATAAAGCAAGATTCAAGATACATTTTGTTAAAAGAAGAGAACATATGCACACAGTCTCATGATGTACGGGAGGTCGTAGGATATTCCGATTTAAAAGACAACTATAAAGACAATGTTGAAAATGATATAGCACGGATAAAATTGTAGTGTTGAATATGATATAGCATTTATAAAATTATCAAGCAATATGATCATTTCGAAATACGTGCCAGGAAGAAAACGCAAACATATAGTCTGGATACATATGTACAGGATACGTACTTTATATAATTCGATTTAACAAACGATAGTGTTGAATATGATATAGGACTCGTAAAGTTATCTAGCAAAATAAGGATGTCCAATTATGCGTGTCTATGTAATATGGACTACCAATAACTGGCGATCATTGATCCTACTGAGACCTTTTGCATTGTGTTGAACTTCCACCGAATTTGTACACATTAGCCAATAAAAGTGTGCTCCATTATACATTACAGGTTAGTTACAGGTGCGAAACCGACGAAAACCGTTCCAATAGGCTCCATCGATATGCCAGTGGAAGAATCAAAACAAGTTCTGAATGAAGATAATATTCAACCAGTAACGATAAAAAAGATGGCATGCTTTGAACGGTTGTCAAAAGATGACAAGAAGAAACATTATGAAGATCGTTCAACGTACCTTTTCTCATGTTAAGAAAGATATTGTAGAAAATCCAGCGAACCATCAAATTCATCATCAGATTGATTAACCAATCCAATGGCGGTATTATTCGAACAAAAGTTCATTAACGCAATTCTAATTGCAATGGAGTGCATGAATTGGATACTGTACAACATAAAACGATCCAGAGCAGGATTAAAGTGGTCAATCATCTTTAGAATTCGATTGGGAAGGTCTAAAGTAGTAGCCAGTGGGTGATAATGCGGAGAAGTCCAAAAGTGGTTCATTGTTTCCACATTCCAGGAATAGGATGGACATAAAGGTCTGAATAAAACAAACGATGCCCACCAACGATAGGAATACTTTCAAGAGTATGCAAGAAGCTCTTTTTAAAGTATATAATTTCATGAATTACACACATGCCCACCAATGATAGAAAAACATGAAAGAGTATCCAAGATACTCTTTTTAAGTATAGGTTTTCATGAACTACAAACACCGCGACAAACATTAGGAAGGCATTACAGAATATCCAAAATGCTCTTTTGTGAGTGTAGAATTTCGTGAACTTCAAACACGGCACAAACGTTAGGATAACATAAGGGATTTAAAAAATGTTCTCTTTTTAAGTAGAAGTTTTCATGAACTATAAACACCGTAACAAACGTTAGGAAGGCATTGAAAAATGTTAAAAATGTTCTCTTTTCAAGTATAGAACTTCATGAACTTGATGAACATGAGCTGTGACACGTAATGAAGTATGTTATGTATTGCTATGTGATATATAATATATTCTGTTATCCGCGTGCTTATATGTGGCATATCACCTGTTCATAACAATAATAAAGACAGTGTTAACCATGATATTGCACTCATAAAGTTATCCAGCAACATACAATGCCGGAATACGTCCAACTCGTTTGTTAGTGGAACATCCCGATTTTGAAAAAGACAGATGAAAGATGAATATGATATTACCCTCGTAAAGCTATCCAGCATAACGATGATGAAATACGTGCAACCTGTATGGTTGTGCAATATGAATGACAATTGTTTTAGATCAATTCAAAGAAGCGCTAGTTAGTGTTGTACATCGATTGCAATTATAGTCCAGTGCTTAGAACTCATCTTACCGCGTAAATGTTATGCACCAATGGACAGTTGGAAGTAAGTACGTGCAATGGTGACAGCAGTGGTGGCATGTTTTTCGAGAACAATTGGTAAATGGTCCATTTGGAGTATTATCTCAGTTATTCCCGGGCGAGAAAATAATAATAATCTTTATGATGATTGGAAGTACATTGCTTAAACGGATGCAGCGAAATAGAAGTTCGACTACAACATACGTTGATCCGAGTTTATTACATGACAAAACCGATGTGATAGTGGATTACAAGGAGAGTGTCGTACACCTCCATTACCAGTACACCTTCTCTATCAACCTTGTCTACCACTAGTGAGAGCTCGTTAGTGTGACGATTGTTCGTAAACATTGTTACCGCGTCAACAGAGAGTATTAAAATGTAAAAAACACTAATAAGCAAGTGGTATGCAGTAGGTCCAGCAAGTTGCTTTCCAAACGATGAATTAAAGAGGGTACAAAATTGTGCGTTGACGAGATAACTGAACACATAAAGATGAATTTGTACCAGAAAAATGAAGGAAGATTCCAGATCTGGCTAAGCACAATTCATACGATTATTTTGGGTCTTAAACCCGATTCGTTGTACAGTTCTTTATCTATGAGATCTTCCTCTTAGCTAGATGCAATCAATGCATAAGCATGAGCGACACTTTCTTTGAGGATTCATATTGCTCTCTCAATCAGCAGAGAGTTAGTTATCACCAGAGAGTTTCTGTGAGCAAATGGACGAAGTCCGAGAGTCAATGGAGTCGTAGATATCAACCATATCTAGAAGGCATCATATCCTACAGTGGACATACTAGACAAATTAGTGGCACGTGATTCTTCTCTCAAGAAACTGCTTTGGGACGATGTTAAGGTTGCAAGGGTCATCAGTACTAACAGATCTCAGGATTGTTTTCAGCATTGCAGGTGTGCAAACCATCACCCAGCCTTGTCCTACTGGACTACATATTGTCCAAATAAGTCAACTCAGTGGATGTAGACTCCGAACTGTTGCTGCTTTCTGGCGGGTTGTTGCCAAAATCCATAAATTAGAGGATTTGAACAAAATCCGAAATCGCGGTCTATCTTTTCAATTTTATATTAAATCCACTATTTAATCATTATTGTCATTTCATATCAACAAAAGATTTCAATAAAACATGAAGATCAGAAATTATATTCTCCACACTGATTTTTCTCAATTTAGGAACTAAATAGGAACGATGACATCCTCGATTTCCTCTGTGAGTCTTTATTTAGGACAAATTTTTCTTCACAAAACTACCATTCGCACATCCATCGGATTGCATCGATCGGTTTGCAGATAACGGAATGGAACAAAATACAATTGAGTTCATGTCAGTGTATTTGTATGTCCAATTCATACATAGATGGAAGGAAGGAAAGCAATAGTTTTTTTTTTGTAAAAGTAAAAAAAACACAATAATAATGACGGTATAACGCCAAATCACAAATGGGTGGAATGTGTGTTGCATACAAAAAAAAGTTCACTCATGTATAAAATAATGAAAACAAAACAGAAGAATGTTAGGCATAGTGCTAAGCTTACATTCCGTCACCAGTACAGTTTAAGTCATGGGTTTTGTTGTTCATTCTATACAATCACAAGTTCATCATCTTCGGGCCCCTTTTTGCACCAGTCGTAAGCCAGTGTCGCGGGGGCTACATAATTTGCTATTAATCTTTCCTACCTTTTCCTATCATTTCTTATCTTTTTTACACCTTTTATGAGAGGTTTGCTTTACAACAAAATGTATTTTGCTCGGTTCCTCTTTTGCTAAACTTTATCTCTTTTCGGCTCAGTCCAGGCACACGTACGCACATAGTGTAACACTTGATTTTCCCTTTTTCTCTCCTCCGTTCGTTTTAAGTACGCCAGCATTCATCCATTACATCCATAAATCTCTCAGACGTTTAATATCAATTTGAAATTTGAGTCCGAAACGTAACGAAACGAAACGCATTTCCGACTGATCGTCTCTCTAGTGAGTTCAGATAATTTTCATCAATTTGAAGTGTTTTTTACACTTGACACATACACATGGAAAACATAATACACAAAACTCTACCAGATTGACGGGAGGAGAAGGAACCGGAGGTGTGAATAAGTGTCCGTGAGTTGTCCATACGTGTATGTGTTGAGTGTATGAGTGTATAAATACATAAATGGTCACTAATCATTCATATCAGCTAGATCAGGGGTTGGGTTTTGTTTCTATAAATCCTTCCGCTGCTCCCCGCAGCTTAGGTAGTTACGAATCGAAGCTGGTAGCCGGCAATGGAATGCTAGTTTTTGCCATTAAGTCGTTATTGTTCGCATGTAAATCGATAGAAACTTAATTTCTCATCAGTTCCACCCCATTCGCCCATAACTCCCACCTCTTTAATTTGCAAACATGTCAAGGCTCAACTCGATAACTTCCTGGTCCGACTTCCCGCGCTCTGTACAGTCCTAACAATTCTCTATCCCACGGGAGGAACCTTCGCCCCAGTTGCAAATTGTTGTTGTGTATATAGAAAATATCCCTTTTTTATACATCATCATTTGTTCCTAACAATGTACACGAGTCCACCTTCGTCCACTGCTGGAACCATACTAACAATTTCCTACCAAATCAGTGAAACAAAAACAAACAAAAGAGGGAAGGGGATACAGGAACCTTCCACCTCCCATCAACTATTCTCGTGTCGGCACATTCGATGCACCATATACCATTTCATCTTTTCCATGATCTGTCCACAGCAGTGCTTAGCAGTTTTAGTTGTCGTTTAACAAATCAGTCACAAAGTTTATCTCTCGCAGTCCTTTTTCGCACTAGGAACCGTGTCGCCACCGTCGCACCACCTATGTACAGGGAGAGAGCAGTGCTGCCACCGGGTGCTGCTTTCCTAGTTGATTTTGAAACAATCCAACTTGTAGTTGAGAATGTGATGCTATGACATGCCGGACGACGGATCATCCAGGTCCTGCCCGATCGTTGCCGGTCGGTGAAGGTGTTGCGATGGGTGAGGATGATGGTACGAAGAGGAGCCTTCGGACCGATGGGTTCGAGAGGAGTCACTGTTACTACTACTACTACTTACTGCGCTACTACCACTATTACTGCTCTCCTCGACAGATGCATCACTCACTGCTGCATACGTTTGTGGATTGTTTGTGCTTTCCGATTCGAGAAAAACCGGATCATCGTTCCTCTGGACCGGTAAAGGGTTCAGAGGAAGCTGTTGCTGTTGCTGCTGCTGCACCTGCTCTTGCTGAGGTAATGGCGCTCTCTGCTCGCCCTGCGCCAGTTCATGATCACTATTTACACTGCTGCCACCAAACTCCGTCGGATCGTATTCGGCGAAAGCAATTTCCTTCTCCCGATTCCCATCGGGCGATTGACGTAAGCGGTTGATGCGCGTCTGCACGATCTGCAGATGCCGCCCGATGTACTCCTCACCGGGCGCTAAGTCGTGTGCGTGGGCAAGACAGTCCTGGGCCTGTAGCAGCTTGCCACGCTCCACGTACACTACGCACAGGTTATGTAAACCCTGAATATTGACTGGATCGAGCTGCAGGATGCGTTTGTAGCACTAAAACACGGTAGGGAAACAAGTTTTGTAGTCAGTATATGGAACAATTGATTTTTTTTCCAATGTTTGCCTTACATTCTCAGCCGCATCCAGATCTTTGATGTTATTGATGTAGATGTCACCGAGCAGTATCAAGCCCTTTATGTGATCCGGATGATATTTAACCAACTGGTTCAGGAAAGGAGCTGCCTCGAGCGGGCGATGATCGTCGGCTAGTAGCAGGGCGAGATTGAACAACGCACTGCGGAAGTCTTGCTTGAGATGAACCGCCCGACGGAACCAATTTTCTGCCTCGTCCGTATTGCGATCATCCATCGCCAGCATGCCGAGATTGAAATGGACTCGTTCGTTTGTTTCTATGGTGGAAACAGGATATACTTAGTGTTATTAAGCTCTCATAAATCGTTACAAAAACATCTTACCATCCTTAGCTAACAGTTTCAGCAAACGTTCACGAGCAATCTTCCTTAGCTCGGGTCGACCAAGCTCCTGCAGGAGGATGGCCGAGTTAAGTAGAGCCTGTTCGTGTTCTGGATCGAACTCAAGCGCCTTGTCGAGGTATGCCAGGGCTTGAGAAGCTTTACCTTGCTCCAAAAAAACGACTCCAAGCTGAAACAATGAAATCAAAATTAGTATTTACCCTTAAAATCTGTCTTCATCCGTAAAATCTGTCTTCAAACGTACATTGTAGTAGATGTCCGGATTGGTGCTGTCGTAAAGAAGCGCTCGTTCGTAGACCTCCTGCGCTTCCTTGGTACGATTAAGCTTGATCAGAATATCGCCCCGATTAATATACGCTTGCGTATAATCCGATCGCATACTGATCGCCTGTCGGTAGAGCAGATCGGCCTCCTCTAGCCGCGTCGCGTTCTTCGAGATCAGATTGGCGAGGTTCAGGAACACGTTCAAATGGTTCGGCGCAATGCGGGCCTGATACGACTCACCCGGCTTCGCCTTCGGCAAGAGTGACTTCGCCTTCAGGTAAGCCTGCTCCGCCTCCTTGAACATCTTCAGATGGTTGTACGTGCGGCCTACGTTGATGTGTGCACCGACGTCGTCCTCCTGCACGCTGACCGCCTTGTGGAAAAACTGCAGCGCCTCCTCGAAGCGGCCCTCGCTCTCGAGCGCATGGCCGACGTTGTTAAACAGCTTCGCGTTGCGCTGGTTCACTTTCAGGCCGGACATGAAGATCGAATACTCCGACTCCCAGTCCGCGTTCCGGTGGTACGTCTTGATGGAGTGTGTGAGCAGCAGCACGCCCAGACAGCACCAGGTCATCTTGCGGGACCAGCGCTCCGACAGCAGATGGAACCCGTACGCAACCAGCAGGCAGAATCCCATCGACGGCATGTAGAGGACACGCTCGGCAATCACGAACCCAACCGGAAAGAAGAGATTCGATGCGGGCAGAAACGGTAGGATCATGAACGCCAGGCCCTGAAACAGAAAGACGGTGAGCGATGTGATTTAGTATGCTGTTCATTCTAAAGCAAAGCAAATAAAATATTCGTTTCAAAGACCACGCAGCGCAATTTATGATGCTTTTCAAGCTACGTTGTAGCTGTCCAACTTGTCCAAGACACGAACCCTCTCCCGTCGTACATTGCAATTTGGCGACGAGGTTTTCCCTCCTCCTTTTAGCAATGCTTCCAGATAAAGAAATCATTCGATGAAAATCGATGGCCCATGGAACGGATACTAGATTAAAATATTAAAAATTAACGGCCAAGAAATGGGACCCCACTAATCGACAGCTAGCGTAGCGTTCCCATTTTCCGCGTTTAATTATGCAGTGGGCTGAGCGGCGGCGAATGGCTGGCTAGTGCCATGCCGCGGCGGTTCCATCCCTTTGCCTTCGGAATGGCGTAACGTTCCAGTATTCGTCACCGGCTAAATAGCTTTCCCGGCTGTCTGTCAGACTCGTGGAAAAGGTGAAGCCCGTGACGTGCTAACGGATGGATGTGCTTCCACCAAACTGCTGACATCCGCGCGCGCGTGGCGGACGGATGTAATTGTGCCTTTTTGCCTTCTGCTCCGTGACAGACGTCTTGTGCCGGTGGATAAATTATTATTCTATTACCGGCGAAAGTATTTTCGTGTGGCGAACTATTTCCAGAAATAGCACCCGCTGCGCGTTCGAAAACTTCAAGGATTTTGATTTAATATTACAGGGCGCCGGAAGGGAGAGAAGACACGCGTCTGCCAATGGAGTGCCAGGACGGCCGTGACGTAAAGTCGACCGTGTTTCAATCAAAGGAAACGATTGTTTTAATTAAATTCCATTCCGGTAAAAGCCTTCTCATACTGGCACTTCACCGTGCTCTCAACCCACCACGCACGGCGGGTGGGCGTTTGTTGAGCCCGGAAGCAACGCACAAATGAATATTCGATTCCATCTCGTGTCGATCGGAAATCGGAACTAGATAAACCAAAACAAAGCCGCGCTATTGCGGGCGGGCCCTCGAATAGTGCTCCACAACTACCGTGTCCCGGTGGACGGTGCCCCCCGGACCGGATGTAACGATGTTACATTGGAGGGTGGCAGGCTTTCGATTAAAAACTGATCAGATAAATCCACTCCGGTTTGCCGCGAAGACGACAGGATGTCTTTCGTTTCGGCAGCCCGTGCGGCGGCGGTCGATGACACTTTTCCCAGGCGCCTCTCCGCCGGAGGAAATTGCCACCGGAAGCGCGAGCGCTCGCATTCGGTAAATCTTGATAATGGGGCACGATAATGAGGATACCATTGAAATCGGGTTTTCTTCGCTCCATCGTTCCATCCGCCCGCGTTACAACAACAGCCGGTGACGCAAGATGACGCCGGCCCGAAGATGACGTACGGCAGCAGTTGTGGAGTTGGATTTTCGGCATTCCCCACGGTGGTGGTGGTGGTGTCCGTCGGCAAAGATGCCGATAATCGATAAATAATTATTTACCTACAGCTTCAACGTGCCGCGGCAGCACCCGTGGCAGGAAACGTGACACAGTTTTCTTTTCATTTCGCTGATTGTTTCGTTTTCACCTTCTCGTTGGCATATTTTTTCTCTCGTTTTGCGATTTGCGCTGGTTGGCGTGGGTTGTATGTAAAAGGGGCGTTTTTTCTGCCTCCTTTCGACGGGCGAAACATATCTTCAGATCGATAGACCATTCCGATACCTCGCAATAAACGTTTGCTATTTAATACACATTTTCATCGCTCGTTATCGGGGTTCTTCCTCTGATCTGTGCTTCACCAATTTGCCTTGTTCTGTTTTTTTTTTCTGGCAAGATTATCGTATTGATAGGATGGATGTTAATATAGCAAATAATCGAAGCTCTTGAAGTTTTTGGATCATTGTACTTGCGTTATAATGTTTTCAAGTAAAGATTTTAGTAGGAATCGTTTAGAAAATTGCATATTAAATTCTTTCTAAAAAACATACGTCAAACCAGTCACTGGCATAGCTCCTGTTAATTCCATTGTACAACGGAAACAAGCTCCTTCTAAGCACAGCACTACGATGCTGACGAGCGTGACAAGCCCGATCCAGCCGTGGACCCCGTTTGGGTAGAAAGTAGCATAAAATCATCATATTTCTCATCCCGCAAGCGTGAGCCCCCCGTCGTCCCGTGGGGTTGTCCAAAGCAATCAAAATGCCCAAGTGGAACTCGACTGCTCGGCGCACCGATGGCATTAGTTACCCATGTGGGATGTCGCACTACGCCCCGGCTGGTATTATTATTCTCGTATCACAATCCCCGGCATGGTGAACACACGTTTGCGTCATGTGCCAACCGAAAACAAAACAACGGAAAAAAAGAATACATTGGGAACGTACACAAAAAAAGGCTCAACACATTCCGGTTGCAGTGGAAATATGAATTGCAATGAAAACATGCAACTCATACACCTTCTTCCGCTGACGGTGATACTGGGATGTGCTCTACTCGCTGGAAGGAGGAAAACTACCACCGAGCGCTGAATAATCTCGACGCCCTCGAGGAAGCAGGGCAACCTCAACACCACCGCCATCGCCATTCGCATAATAATAACGACCACGGTGGCGGGAGAGCAGGAATAAATGCATTTGCTTATTTTTGCATCTAAAGTGTTGGTGTATGTGTGTGTGTGCATATGTTAGTATCACCCGGGTCCCGCAGGGAGATCATCACATGGACGATCGTCGTCTAGACAGCAGACATCAGTTCGGTGAGAGCTTTACAAAAAAAAAAAACGTCCGAGGGTGGAGAGAGAGACATTCGCAAAATTTCATTTAGTTTTAGAATTTATGTCGCTTTAATCTCCTCCCTCCGATAGACTGATGGCGTCATTGTTTTGAAGAGATGGAGACAAAAAAAAAACAGAATGAAGAGTGCATGGAAAAGCAGGACAGGAGCCAGTTGAATCTGTCCTGCTGGAAAACGGAACGATTCGGAGCGGTGAGTAATCCGAAAGAGACAGCAGAACTAAAACGATTCATATTCTAATGCAAATTTGTTTTTCTCGCGACATGGTCGGACACGGAGCGGATATTTTTTTCATTTTTACTAACCATTTTCATTCGTTACATTTTTTAATATTTCAGAAAAGATTCAATGTTAGCTTACGCGCAAACTAGTGATTTTTTTTGCAAAAGTAGTTGCTATTTGCCATAATTTAGTGAGGACACAAACCATCAATGAATCGGAAACATAGAGTAAAGTTTTTATGGCGATTTGGGGAGCTTTCCGACATTCCAATCGAAATGTTTAAGCTCGCCTGTGACCTTTAATAAGCCTAGCGCTGCACAACGATTGGAAACGTTTTTAAGCGATTCCAATTTTGGTCTATCTACCGTCGCCAAACTATTGGATTTTACGAACCGTAAGTCGCGGATTGGAAGTCCTGCGACTCAGTTTAAAAATTGACAAAATCTTCGCCCCAGGACCGTTACTCTACTCATTCATCCGTAAAACTTTTCCGTAAACTGCCACGACCAAACAGAGTGACACGAAATTGATGAGTTTTCTTATTTGACCGCCTAGTGTTGCTCGTCCGTCCCGACACGTTCTCTCGCCTCAAACCACTCCACTTATCACTTATAGAAATTGCAACCATGCGAAAGAAACAGAGTAGCAACCATTCGCCGAAGGCTTCCTTCCCCTTCTGGGGGGAATCGCTAACGTGACCGTGAAACTGGCCGGCAAGGAAAGGCCTAAAAAATGGCCAAAAGCTTGCGCGAACGCTTAAATGGAGAGGAGATTTTACCCTCGACTGTAATCAATCTTCTCGCGCAGTGCAGGATTGTTATTTTTTTCGGTGCTGTTTCTACCATCTCCGTCTCTCTCTCTCTTTCTCTCTCTCTCACATTGGGCAGTGCTGTTTTACGCTAATGGAAGGCTTCTTTTCCTCCTCCGGCATGAACCAACCACCGGGAAGAGGCCGGAAGGCTTCACTGCAGTAATACGGTAATTGAGCGCGAGAGGAAAGCGTAACAAAACAAAACAAAAACAAAGTAATGTATCTACATACAAATACACAAATGGAATGGACGAGGCGGCAATGATGATTTGCCAAAAACGAAAAAGATTTCCCGTTGAGTTATCGTTGACTCATAAATCTAAATAAATGGTGCAACGTTCAAAGATGTGCGCAAAGAGGTCTAGGATTAGTGGCGCGATGGGAACAGTGGGCAGATCGCGAAGCAAAGCAACAAAAAAATATAATGAAGAGCAATTTTTATTTTCACGAGCAATTTACTATTTAGGCGAAAACTTTGTTAAAGCTCTCAATACTTCTTTATGTCAAGAAAACTTCTCCAAAAGGTTAATTAGTATTGCTTGTCTTCCTGCTCAAAATACCGCGCGCTTCGGATGAGATATTGGTTTTGCGTCTCCCTGGCTATTTTTATCACCACACTTCCTTTTGTGCATGTACGTGTGTGTGTAAAGAGCCCGAGCAGCACAGGAAATTGTGCATGTCGAACCGCAACCGGAATGGAATATAGTATTGATTTTCCTTTTCACGACGACCCTCCCACTCGAGTTTGATCCGAAACGGGGAATCCGAAAAGGAAAGGACACACTTTAAACCCGCTCGAGAAGAAAGGATTATGAAGAACGGATTCCGTGCGCAGGCGAGCGTTATTACTTGAACCGGAACCGGAATGTCGTCCGGTGTTTCCACGAAGCGGAATGAAAAGGGGTTTCCACTTCGAAAAGGACATCAGCCGGTGCCGGAAATCTCCCGGGTCGGTTCCTCGAATTTACCGATCATCCCTCAGCCTCGCTTCGTACCACGGCGAGCGACCCATCGATATTGTAATTCACCAAAGGCAACCGCTCCAGCAGCTCAAGCCACTCCGAAGACGACGACGACGACGACGACGCCGCCGCCGCCGTCGGTGTCGTTCGTGCACACTCGAGTGGGATTAAGAATATGACAACCCCGACCGAAGGCGGCACGGTTCGTTCGCGCATGGATGGCGCGACTTTAAAGGCCGGGCGCTCCTTCGCCGTGCGCATCCGATGATAAGGATTGCTAACTCACTCGCACCGCCGGGAGGCAAGCGACGCGACGTTGTCTTGGCCGCGTTTCTTGCTGAATCGTTTTCGTTTTATATGTAAATCCACCGGACTCCCCACGCGATGGAATGGGAGCCCCGGGAAGCGGCGGGATTTAAAGCGCGCGGCAAACAAAATGACGGCACGAATGCACGCGGACGGCTTCCCGAGTGCTGAGAATGCAAAATGGCTCGCCTTGGTGCGCCTGCACGAGCGAAGGGATTGCGCTGGGAGCGGGCAGCCGGGTGGTAAATGTTTTGCGTGGAAAACAAATTTCCCCGCTGCAGCCAACCGAGTGGGATATCAGCCGCTAGTGGCTTTCCGCACTAGCGTGAGGGATTTTTGTCCTGTGATGATGGCATTAGGAGCTGTCATCGTAAATGCCATTTATGGATTGATCCACAAGAATCTCTGTTTTCTTGTTAGGAAGTGAATCCAACGCCCTGCTGGGTGCGTTTAGAGGGATAAAAATTGAAGAGAAAACTGATCGAATTGTAATCAAGCAATAAGATTGTATTTTACTAAGGATTGACAAGCAAAGCAAAGCCCCGACGACGCCTCGCAAAAAAGGGATATAAGGCTGCTCGTTTGGACACTGCTGAATCAAGCCTCCACAACCAATCATATCCACCCCAGAACGCCTATCGGTGGGCAAACCCTTACGGCTTCCGGTAGGATCAGAACCGAACGCTCAGATTTACATCGTTATCTGCACCCCGATATCGCGCGCCAGCTCTCTCTCTCCCATCGAACGCTTCCTGCGCCGAATGGAGTGATGTTATCGGTTGCGAAAGATTGAAAAGTAGAAATGAAACCGTGCCCAAAGGTCATGACGATTGTGCAGCAGCGGTCTGCACGGACGGAAGAAAAAAAAAACAACAAAAATCAAATCTAGCTGACGGAAGCAACAGAAGCAAGTCCGAGTTCGGATTCCGGTTTGTTTATTTTTGCACTCGAATCGACCTCCCCATCAGCACCGTCATCATCATCATCATCATCAACGTCATCGTCGCCCTACCAGGCGATGCTATCACGCCCGAAGGTGTGGATGGCGTATTTTCACTCAAACAAATGAAAATACTATGCGGTTTGGGTGGGAAAATCGATCCCGGACTCCGAACTCCGTTCGCAGCAAGATCGATCGGTCAAAACTCCGTCCCGGCTCGCAGCGATTGGAAGACGATGAGCGCGGGATAAACGGCCAGCGGGAAAATCGATACGCAAAAGGACAACCTCTCCGGGGGGAGGAGAGGAGTGAACACGGGCAGCAGGAAAGGTCCACAACGAGTCCTGTTTCGTACGCCTGAGCGAACCAGCCCGAAACGTGCCTGAGGATTCGGTAGAAACGGTGCTCGTGTGAAGAGGATTGGCTTAGCTGGAAGCTCGTAAGACCCATCAAGGACCTTTCCCTCCGTTCTCATCCGTGCAGGAAGAAGCTTGCAGATGGAAGGACAAACACACCCGCCCCGTCTGGAGTATCTTCCGAACGGAACGGAAGCTATAGTAATACAAACAAAAAAACATTTCCTAAACAAAAATCATTTCCAAAGGATTTTGACGCATCGCAAAGTTGTCACAGGGCTGGTTGGTGTGTGTTGTGCGGATTTCACTGCCATTTCCAGTCCCCGATTGGGGGGTTTGATCTCCCGTGAGGGCCGTACCGCGGTGCGGCGGTGGGAAAGTAGTAATGGTTCCGGTTCAACGATGCACGGCACGAAAATTGAAATCAGCAGCAAAAGCGTCCAGGGAATGGGCTTGCCGGCCGGGACAAAGTGGGTGGAACATGTTTGCCAGATAATGATGATAAACCATTTCGTCCGGATCAGCAAGTATTCCGCTGGCAGTGGGGAAGCAATATTCACGGCAAAGATGGCAACACAGATTTTCTATGCGTGATTGTTGACTGTGTGGGCTTCTTCGTGATGTTGTTAAGTTTTTCATTTTGGAGCAAACTGGTGCGCAATTGCGATACTCACCATAACTACCACAGCCGACTTTTGGCGATGGTTCTCGACGAAGGCAACCCACGCCAGCACGCCGATGATGGTGTACGCACCGAGGGTGGCCAGATTGCGCGGATCGGCGAACGACTCGACCAGCGGCACCGTGCCCATCGTCCAGTCGCAGCACAGATCGCATGGGAAGAGCAGCAGCCAGAGGTTGACGGAGACGAGATAGTTGTAGGACAGTTGCCGGGCGGGAGTGACCGCCACCGAGGCCGGATTGTCGAACCTGGAAGGGAAAAAGAGAGGGAATATTAACACAAAGCACTACAACCAACAAACGAAAGACAGCGGAGTCATTTAAATGAACTTATTCTTTTTAGCGCGTCATAAACAGGCGTCGGGGTTGATTAGTTGTTCACCTCAACCCCTTAATAGCACCCCGAAGAAGAGCGCCAACGGCGTGTGATAGAGAGACCATTACAAGAAACGGGGCACCACGGCGTCGCAGGCGATCGGAAAATGAAAGCGGTCGCAAAATAATATGATCGATAGTAAACCTCATACTTTTACGAGAATGAAATTAGATATTTTATTGGCCCGCCGGGTTGCGCGAACGGGCGGGTCAAATTGCCCTGCCCGGGCAGGATTGCTGTGTGCGAGAATATGGTCGGGTTCGGGCCAGTAAAACCGGCACCGACTCGTCGCGTACGCCGTAATCGTTGGTGACATGTGACACATCGCGGGTTGCGCGAAGGGCAAGAGCCGGACGGTTTTTCGCCTGCATTTTCCCCATTCCATGGCGCTACGGCAGCAGTGCCCACCAACGTACCACCATAGCCGGCCAGCTTGATCCAGTCGTCTGGCGCAACAAAGTAACATTCGCGCGGGCCAATCTCGTCGTCTAGAAAGTCACAATGGCGGGCGTTTTTTCTTTCGTTTTTTTGTCCGGTGCACCACCATCGTCCTCGTCGACGTCGTCGACAAGAAGAGGTGCTTCTGGAAAGCACCTCTGTCAGCGCAATAAAAGGAAAAACGCCAGCCAGCCAGCCAGCCAAACATTCAACGCACGCACGACGCAGGTGCACGCCGCGGGAGCGGAGTGAAAACGGTTATCCTTGACGGTCCTCGACGGTCGGGACAAACCGTGCGCAGAACCGCCCCAGAAACGAAGTCATCAACGTTTTTGCTATTGCGCGATTTCACGTCATAAAACTACCATAAAGGTTAATAATTTTCCTCTCGCGTACGTGTGTGCCGTGGGTGCGGGAAGAGGGCGCGAGGAGTACGGGGCAGGGTAGAGGACATATTTCAGCGGGGCCGGAGAACGGGTCGTGAAGTGACAGGACCGTTTCTGCTGTCATGTTTGCTTACGCGCTACTTGAGCAAGCGTGACGGCTGGAAGGTGGTTCCGCAACAGCCGAGCGCAGACGTGGAGCAGCAAATGAACGGCTGCTTGAAATGTGGGAATGGGTTGTTGCAGAACAAAGTTTGCAAGACTCTTTCTTTGGTGTTGATTTGTGATACATTGTACGGCTAGCTGATTGAATTTACCAAGCTATCCTATAGAAAAAGACGAATATTGCATTCTTTTAGGCGCATTCTAATCAGCCCAAAAGTATGCAACGTCATGTGAAATGCAAACTTATAGCAAAACCCTACATGCCTACATGTTATTCTAGGTGTCATAAATCCTAGGTAGAAACATGTATAAAGAATCACATGGCATAATCCGAAAAGTAGATGAAACTGAAAGAAAGTTCATTCTCGAATTCGCTCACCAGCGCGTTTAGTTCGTGCGCGACTGTTCAAAAGCACAGTGCGGTAAAAATATGCTCAAACGCTAAATTGAAGCACCTTTGGCTTTTGCAGCGTCACACCCGCAGCACCGTCGCAGGTAAATGGTCACGGTAGCTGTGCGCACACTAGGCGAGCAACTTCCACGGGGCATGTGGAAGGTGTACGGTTCACCCTCTGCTGAAGTGTGCTGAGAGTCGTAGTAAAACATAAGGGCTGAGTGCAATAACTTTCGGTTCAACCTCCACCCGCCCTGCTGTGCGTTGCTCGCGTTCGTTCGTTTTATCGCCACCGGTTTATGGGTGGCCTTCCGTTTTTGAGGTCCTTCGGTGTTGTGTGTGCGAAACCTTCCACTACAGGTGAGGTCGTTTTGGAGCGCGAGGGAAACGGCACCCCGGTGAACGCCACGCGACGGAAGGAAATCAAATCATTCCAGCAAAATAACGTTTCCAATCAATTTCCTATTATAGCGTCGAATAGTTTAATGTGCCGGGCACACCACCATCTCTCACCTGTCGGCGGTGCTGGTGGTCGGAAACGTCGTTAGTGTCAAGTGCGCAACATACACGAGCGACGTCCACCGGCCACGAGAACTCACCCAGCCTCGGATGCGAGCAGGATACTTCTAACGAGGCCGCGGCGTGTTTGTCGTCGAGGAAAAATTGGTTCTCGCGTACGGTGAAGTCATCACCGATTAGAGGCTAGATTTATCGAATATCCTACTAGCGGGAGGGTGTTAGTTTGCCTCTCCCCGGAACAGATGATCCGCTGCGGGATGAACTAATATTGTGAGGAAGATAACGAAGTTGTGGTTTAGTGTTCCACCGAAAAAGCAGCACGACCTATACTGGACTAATATTTGCACGTAACCATGTGTGAAATTAATAATGCAAGTGAAAATTCCATCCGAACGCTTTGAGTAGAGACAACCGCCACACATGCAACCGTTTTCTAACTAAATCGATAGCATAGTTCGTGGAATTTGTATTGGCAACGTATGGAAGTTGAGTTATTGGGTTGGGTTCAGAATTTTAACACTAGCAGGGTGGTTGACATACCATTCAAACATACCTATCAGCCAACCACGTTATAATTCATTCGATTTTAATGGAATCCTATCTTGCTTAACATGCCTGTTTCAGGGAAACACTATATCAAAATTAGTATGAGGCAAGTTGTTTATTTTCAAACCACTATTTTAACATACACATTCTCAAACGAAATCATGAGCCCGAAGGCGTCGCTTCAAATATTGAAAAATATTGCGTAGCCAGCGTATGCTCGCATCCATTTCAACTCTCGGAAAGCAAACTGGGACGAAAGTTTGGTAAAAAATCAACACAACAAAAAAAAACGAGCCCCCAAAAAGGAGATTGTGTTGTTATCATAAATCAAATTAAAAACCTATCGAAAGTTGGAGTTTTTGCTCCGCAGAATGGAGCGCTCTGTTGATATACTCGACATAACGTCCTTACGCATACAGTGCATACAGACACACACAGTGTGGGGCAAGGGGAAGTGACGAGAAAAAAAAGAAACACACCATGAAGGGTAGGGCTGATATGTTTCCCATCCGCGTCCCATTCCGGGAAAGCGGACGGATCCGACGCTACTACTGTGACCTATGATCTCCCCCTTTTACGCCCTTTCTCACATGCAAACGGATCACGGGAGCGGCGCGGACGGCATATATTTTGCTTATTTTATTTCGAGTACCACCCTCACGCGCGCGCCTGTGCGTGTGTGTGTGTGTGTGCCGTTTGGACCCTCGTCAAAACATGAAACATAATTTATGAACCAGCAAGCATCATCTTTCCAGCCTCCCCCGCGGACCCGGATTTCGAACCGTACGCCCCTCGGTCGTCCTTTTCGGCATTGTCTCGTTCCGTGAAAGTGTCTTGACCTCGTTCTCCCGTTTCGACTCCCTCCTCCACCCACCGCCGAGACGCGCAACGAGGTGCAAAGTGGCGACGAGCGTCCCCGAGTGAGGTGAAGCGATGCGTCACGTATGGGTGTAGTGTGGCATGATTCCCCCCGTTCCCAGCCCGCCCTTGCTTTGCCGTAGTTAACACGGTACACCCGCCCGCCCACACGCTTCTTGGGGAATGCTTGGGTGTGCGTAAGCAAATGAACTCCGCCCGATACGGACTGCGTGGAGGAATTTCATCCGATTTCATGGACCGGCCGGCCGGGCGTTGAAATCTGCTTGACTGGTCAGTTGGAAAGGTTTTTTGCGGGATGCGGGGTAAGCTGATTTTCCCTCCCTCTTCTTAGCGATGACACATGGAGGCGCCTGGTGCCGCTCTCGGATTATGGCGTTTTTATTTGGCATGAAATTATTCGCCGTGCAGGCGTTAAATCAGTTTCGCACATGGCGTTACAACCCTCTCTGGCACATTTTTTTTTTGCGTGTGTGTATGCCCAACACCCGGTAGTGGGGAGGAGTTTTGTCAATCTTTCTTTTTGGGTGCTTGTGTGTGCACCTTTACGGCGCACGGCGAAAGGCTTACCGTTACATGCCATTGATTTCGGTCCGATCGGCCCGGCTCGGGTCGGATGCACTTAATGGAAATTTAATCATCCGCTGCTGGGGATTAATTAATGTTTAATGAAGCCTGTCTCGGGTTCGGTGGTTTTTGCGCCGGTGAGATTTTCCGGCAGATCGATTTTCCCACCCCGAAAATGAACCAGGGGGGGTCCCCCGTCGCAGGCTGCGAAAGGGTCGCGCAACCGAACCGACATTCGATCGCAGATGAGTTAGTACGGTGGAAAAGGAGTTGACCTTTCTCTCGTGTCAACCGCGCGCATTAGATATTGATAACACTAATCACACGCGTGTATTGGGAGAGAATTGCTTCGGATGAAGTTGCCCTCGCATGAACTTAACGCTATCCGATGTTAGAAATAGCAAGGTTTAAAGGCAAACTCAACCTAGCAAGACTTAAAACAGTCTCTCACTGAGTATCACCCGCACGGGCTCCGGCGAACCATTAAACTGCAGTAAATTGACATTGTTAGTGATCGTTAGCTGGACGACACGGTGTCTAATGGACGCTTGGAACGTGGAAGATACTGTACGCACGCACAAGCGGAAAAATGTCTCGAACGAGGTGTACCACGCCTTGCGCAGATACGAGAAACAATGATAGCCACGACGATGTTACAGGCCAGCAGGTCCATCTAGCGGAACACAAGCCCGAGTCCAGAGCGGTGGTGGTGTCCGCAGCCGACGATGACACAGTGTTCCGTGGAAGCAAAGGGATGTCGGATGTACGGTGCCACCGGTTTCTTCACACCGCACAGGAGACGAGCGTAATCCTAATTAAATTCTCTCGTATCGTTCGCATCGCACGGCCGTATCTCCCTCTTCGGGACATGTCCGAGCCGCTACACACACGGTGCTGCCGTGCTCCGCGCCTGCTCCAGTGCGTGCATGTGCCTGGTTTTGAAGTTTGATGTATGACCATCGGCATCGTGTTCACAGGTCTCGCCGGCACCGGCTTCCCTCTTGCCGTGGGGCATCGTGTCATCCAATCGATAGTCGATGAGCATTGTTGTTTATACGGTGGACCATGTTAAACCAGCAGACCAACCCACCGCCGCAGCTTCGTGCTGCTGCTGCTGAGACTATGGTCAGCTACGGGCGACTGCAGTGGTTGCATTTAGTTTACTGGCCCCGACATGGTCGTAGTAAATCCCCCGGAAAATCGCACACACGGTTGGGCGGGGCGTTTACCCTGCAGGCGAACAAGTAGTTTGATTTTACAACGCTCTGCGCCTAACGCAGTGGGCGGAAATTACATTCATGGGTGATTTATCATACGCCCCCCGACCCGGCCCAGTCAGCCGGTGGGATCGATTTCTTTTTCGGTGGCTCGGTCGCCGAGACCACTAGCAAGGAAACGCTACAAACAGGCAAGGTCGGTTGTTTTAATGAGGGGATTTTCTGGCCGCCCAATGCGGGGCTTGCGTGTGCGGTAATTAAACACGGGATCATGCAACAGCGCCTAATGAACCGGAGCAGCGCTGCCTGATCGAGAACCGGTGCTACTGGTGATTAGGTAAAATTAAACCTACGATTGATGGGGTGCAAAGGCAACGCAAAACAACGCGAGTATGAACGCCGGGCGTGTGCTTTTGCTGTGGGCGAAGCAGGCATGAAATTGGGCAGTAATGAACAACACGCCGGGTTTTGTTTTACATGCCACACCAGCCCAGCCATGATTGCAATCGAAAGCCCGTTCAATCATAATCTACTGCAAGTCGGAATCGTTCGAATGCAGGTCATGGCACACCCGGCAACAGTCGACAGATAAAGCTCATTTGCCGATTAAATGATGCATTTCGGGCATCCGAGCACAGAGGGAGCACACGATATTGGCAAGCGCAATACGATATCTACCCTTCGCAAACGAGAGTGCATCAAATCTGCATCCAAGATACGAGCCCAGTCCGTTAAAAAGCGCCGAGAGCAGACATCCCACACGGGTGGATATTTAATTGGTGCCATAAAGTACGATAAATAATTACCGGCGATTGACGGCAGCCGGACACCGCACACATACAGCTCGAAGGTTTTCAAAATGTTTCAAACCCGAGCCTGCTAGGGTCAGGCTGGCGTGTGGCGTTCGACCGAGCCCGACCGACCCCGAGCACGGACGCATTAGCAGACAAATTAATCGAATCGCAGGAACCCGGCGCGCTCAGTGTGTCACAAACCGATAGCCCGATGACCGATGGCCCGATGCGTCTACGATCCACAGGATACCTCGGACGCACACATACAGAGTCGTAATCAATTTTTCGGCCATTGCATGCAGCTGCCGGCCGGGGCGCGCAGGTTGCTCGAATGAATGCACACTCACCTGGTGAAAACGGGCAGCTGGGAGCCCATGATTTGCAGCCGGGCGAACAGCAGCGCGACGGTGGTGACGCACAGCACGGCCAGCCGGCGCGAGGCTTCGTGGGGCCACCAGCCCGTCGGCAGGGCGAACGACTTCCCGCTCAGCATCGAGCGCGCCAGATGGTAGATGTCACCGAGCCGGATCTGGGAAAAAAAGAAGGAAACGGAGAACGTGTGATTGAATTATTCCAAACTGCTCCATGGGGCTCCGCAGTTGAGCCACCAAGGGCAACCTTTGACTGCGAAGTCGTTGTTGCTTCTGCATCGCAAACAGACATCAATTATTAGCCTCCTCTGTGTGTGCGTGAATGTCTGTACTACTTTGGCTCATTGGCTTTCGAAGAAGTACCGGGTACGCACTACTGTCCGACGACAATGGCTCAACGATAACTAACCTGATGAAGAAATAATGGATCCTCGGGCAAACAGAACTCTTAACGGGGTGAGCTGGACACGTCCCACAGGACGAATTCAATATCCAAAGGTGGTTCCAGTACAGAGTGGCGAGATGACATTAGGGACATGGTGGTGGTGTTTGGGATAAAAAAGGGGCATAAACCCCGGCTGGGAACCCAGGGGGAGATATGCCACGAGAATAACTCTATTAGCAGTGACTCATTCGCCTAATGGAATTGTGTGATACAGGCTCCAGCCGGGACGGGTTTACACATACAGCAGCGAGGAGATTGTGGGCAACGAATTGATACTTTTTTCGTGCCGTGTAAGGATTGTTTTTTTCTCGCACCATCCAAGAATGTGACCCCTTAAGAGCTGCTGACAGTACTCCTCTACGCAACACACTATAATAACACATTCTAGGGCGCTTCTCGCGTTGCATCATTTAGCCGTAATGTTTGCTCCACGAAAAGGTACACCATTCCTGTGTCGTGCAGTACGTACGGACCGACCCGAACCCTTTGCGTCATCTTTCCGGGCCGGGAGGTAAAAATGCTACAAAACGTGCCAATGGAGCACAGTAAATCACACACACACACCTCCTTAAACTGATACACTCGGCACGCGCGGCACAACACCGTTTCTTCTGCTCGTGTGCCGGGGGTGGGCGAGAGAATGAATAGGCCGCATTTGTCTCGCACACCTCATACGTAGAACCACCCCATCTGCGCCCAGCCGCTCACGTGACCGTACGTTAATCTCGCCAGATTATTTAATGTCCGCACGAGAACCGCCGAGAGAGCCGCCCGAATGCTTCAAAACGGACGCACCAGCTTGCTTTGGTTTTTGTTTTTTTTTTAGGTTAGTTTTTGTCCCTTACTTACACTCTCCCGTCGCTTGCGGTACACATTAGCCGGCTTCCGGGTTGCCCGGCAGGCCCCCTGACATCATTATCATCAGCAGTAAACGAGCTCACTTAAGGCTCGTAAACTATCTGTTTATGCCTGGCAAATGGACCCACGCTGCGGTTGTTCTCCGGGCTCCGGCCTGATGAATGGGAGGATCATTTTGACTTTGCTCTTTTTTTTTTTGTTCAAGAAACGCGCCCGCGAGAAGATAAACATGTTGACTCTCTTTGTGGGATGTGTGCAGTCATTAGAGCGTTGCAATTTATCAGGCAAGATTTTTAGTTATTTTTGCAGCCCGCGTTAGTAACATTGAACCCATCATAAATTCTTGAAGCCCTTCGCGTGCTCTTCCAAGCACGATAAGTGGCACAGGAATCCGGACGGTATTTAAAATCCGCATCCGTATCATCACACCTTTCCGCTTCGTTTGGCTTTAAATTTATCTCGCCACCGCCGCGCGCGCACCATAAATTATGATCGCAAAAGCAAACATCATTCACCCGGGTGTTGAGTGGACCTCCACCCCCGCCGTGTGGGACCGCGCAAAACAACGACTCTCAAACCCGCGAAAGCTGGGCGACTCCGTGCAGAGTTCGGGTTTTTTATTTCGGGTTGCGGGCGCCCAAGTTTTGAGCCTCACAGGAAAGCCAGTGTGCCAGTGGTTTCGCACAGTGAGCTGGTGGTTTTCGACGGATTTTTCGCCGTTCCAACAAATACTGAGAGCGAACCCGCCCCGCGCCACAGCTGTGATATGATGGCCGATTATGGAACGTACCGGGGTGGGTTGTAGCACCACCGCTCTATGGTGGTGGTTGGTTGTGGTGATTGCTGATGATTATGCTCGTACCGAATGGGCTGACGGCGAGCGAGAAGGTGTAGATTTTCCACGAGCCCGAGCATAAATAGTTTGCAGTGGAAGTGAAATAATACCCATCCCACCCGGGTGCACGCTCGCACATGGTGCGCTTAGTTTTCCCGTATCGATCCTGCACGGGTGGGATTGTTTTCGGGAAAAAGTTGCGCCCCGCCGATGGTTCCGATACGTTCGATAGAGCAAACACGCCGGCAGACTGCTACCGGGAAAGCGAACGGCGTCCTGGCGTCGATCGATAGATGGGTCTTACTTATTTGCGCTCGCCGCACCCCGCAGATGCTCTGAATTTTGCGATTGTTTCGTTACGATCGAGGTTTGCGGAGCGTGCACACATATATCACCGGGCCCCCTCCGTTCGCTCGTTCCACCACTATCGCACACGGTGTGATGCACGGTGCCGTGTGGGAAGTACAAACCATCGCTAAACCATCGGTACAATCACGTTCTGCCATGCTGGAGCGTTCCTGAGGTTTGATTTTCCACCACCCACCCACACCACACAAAGGGGATCAGGTGTTATGGAAAAATTAAACACACGACCCTGCTCTGTCTAATGCGAACGATAATACGACCCCCGTACTTCTTCTCGGTGGGATGGAAAATAATCATCCCATTCGCCGTACACCGTACAGCCCCACGGCGAGCGCTTTTCTACTTCCCCCCGTGGCAAGGAGCTTTTGTGCTACAGCCGAGCACCGATTGCACGGCGATCATTAGTGTTTAATTTGCGACGCCGCTACTTATGCTCGAGGGAGCGTAAATTGTGCATTGTAAAATAAATTGTAGCGGCTGTGCCTGATGGGGTCTCGCTGCTGGCGCACAGTACAGATATTGTGTTTCCCGTAGCAAGGTTGCAAGGTTGAAATGGTTATGTCTAAACACTTACTGCGATAGAAACAGTGCGCTGGACAAAAAATCAGTTTGTCATCCACTTAGGTATACAGATGTGTCATCCATGCGATCATTTGATTTGTATTTATATAAATTGATAAAAAATATCGTACCTTCTACCGAAACCGGAAGTAACGAAGCTAAATTTTCCTTTTTTGTGGTCGACAAGAAGAAAATCAAGCTCACGGCTATAAGGCTTTACACGCACTGGATGCCCGACTCTTGAAATATTAAATTCGACGAAAATGCTTCCACCCCCCAACGAACGGGAATCCTTACAATGGGATTTTCTATCGAAATGTAGTTTCATTGATTCGCACGCTGGCGAGAACTCGTTACTGCGCCCCGGTTTCTATACACAATTTCCAGCTGCTGCTGCTGCTGCTGCTGCAAGAACTATTCGATCCACCTGGCACCTTTACCGAAATGGGGTGGGGCGCATATTGTGCATTGTCGCTTGATATTGCGTCCCATTCATCGTAACTTTCGCCTACGGAAGGGGCTTTACAGTGCGCTTTACAGCGACGCGCGTGCATGTGCTTTACCTGCATCAAAGAAACCTTCGACACTGTCGTGCTCTTGTCGTATAGTGCGCTAGCGCCCAGAGAAAGCACCTTGCATAACCGGACACACACACACACACACACACACGCACATACCTTCGTTCCTCTGGTTGAACGCTTCGTTGGCTTTGTCATTCGAGAAGAGTAAATATTTGAAATATGCATAACCCAGGAACAATTCCAAATAAACCGGCCTCGTTCGTCGATTCATCATGCACACCCGCGTTGGGCGTCGGTACTCGTCCGATGCACGGGTGTGCTAACACCAGTTGTACACCACGAGCCAGCATTCCGGGTGGTTGAAATAGATCCGGCACGGTAGGGCTGCCGGAGGCAGCATTCCCCGACACGACCGGGGTTGGGGGTTGTAAATTTATGCTTATTTTACTGAACTTTTCAACTTTGTCCCCTCGCAGTAAAACGTGTTTTCTCTTGTTTGCCCTTGCGCCCCATGCCTTTTACACCGCCGCACCTTCATGCCAACACAATAATAATGCTGTTTATGGACGATTGAGTTTGGGGTGGCATCGGCGATGGTTTACCGAAAGCATTCCCAGCGTCCGGAGCGCGCGAACGTGCTTTCTAGAAGAGGATTCATTTCTCGCAAATGTCCTTTTCTCGATTGGCTTTTCATTCTATCGGCAATCAATTTGCTTTTACTTCGGTTCCACAGAACCGAAGGAATCAAGAATTGGCATCGAGACATGAATGCATGCTCCGAAGTGGTGGTGAGTTTTTATGCACGTAAATAGAGCGATCCTTTTCGCGCCATTCGCGCCTGATTTGGCCATCATCGCAGCACGGGGCGAGATGATATTTTATTGTGATTGATTCTTTTCACAGCGGAGATGATTGACGAATGTGGGTCGTTGAGAAGCAAATGTGTGCGTACGCTCTCTAATAATATGCACTGGAGCAATACATAAAAGAACATGCATTGTAAAAAAAACATGTCATAAAAAGCAACCGGAAACAAAACGAAACAAGTCATATTGAATTAAACATTTATTATGAGCACATAAACGCTGCACTGTCGCAAAGGATAACGTGAAACGACAAAAATGAAACAGGTAAAAATGATGCTCCAAAACGTCAACGTTCAGGCGCGATCAATCATTCAAAATCCCCCGAACGGGAGGATGAAATTGGAGAAAGAAAAGAAAAACACGTTGAGCTACACAAGCACAACGATGGCAGACGGGAGGAGAGAAAAAATAAATCTTCCCTTTAATTGACACAAATAGATACATCCGCACGTGAAACAACCTCCCGCGAGAAATGGAGATGTGGAAATAAAACGATAGCAAACAAAAAAAGAAGCAAAACACACTGCACGCTGTGCGCCATTAATCATATGCACCGATTGCTGCTTGGAACAGAAATTAATTTTACCTTCGTTTCATTTATCATAGTTTAAAATGAGCCACCACCACCATCGGCGTCGTTTGCCTCGGGGGTGGGAGGAAAAGCTTCAGCCCGCCAGCCGCCGTTCATTAGTTTCAATTACACAGCGCACCATACGGCGCAGGGCGCGATTGTAACGCGCGGAACGGCTTTCCGCGACGCGACTCGTTTTCTCGCGTTGGTGTGTAACTTTTGAATCCTTGTAAATCGGTTCGGTACGGCATCAGCAGCAGCAGGCGTGTGTCTCGCATCCCTTACGCAGGGGGTGTGAGCCGTGCTTGGTGCATAATTTATGCCGCCGTCGCCGCCGCCTGGCTGTCGCGGCAGCGATTGTAAAACTTCATCAAACCCCATCTGTCGGTGGATGCTTTATGGTGCGTGTACATCTCTGTGCGGCAACAAACGTTCGTCATGGGCGTGTGATAATTGTATGCAAAAATGAACGGGGGAAGGCGAAATAAGGCACACGAAAACATATGTAATTATCGGCTTCACCTGGGGTTGTAAATGGGAAGGAGGCGAAGGAGGAGGCAGGTGGCATCATCAGTGTATTTCCTTTCATCCCGAAAACCGCATCGGCTTACTACTTCAGACGCGATCCACCGGAACAGCAGCAACAAAACGCTGTTCCGTGTGTTGTTGTCAGTGGAAAGTTTGTTAAAAATTCATTACATTTTGATTTATGCTCACCGCGGCGCGAAACTTTTGTCAGCGAAACAGGGAACCCTACGGCGATGGTGACAGGGCGGGAGATAGAGCTGTATTTTTTTTTTGCTCTATATCTTCTCCTGCCTGTTGTAAGCGCGCTTGAATGCGGCGTGTTGTGAAACTCGATTTGGGGTAGCGTTGAATTCGAACGACGTTCGGGAGGTGTGAAGCCGGAATGAAAGCTGAAAGCGGCAAATGTTCTCGGAATTTTTCCTCCACAGCAGCAGCTTTCCTTTACATTTTAGTTAGGTTAAAAGTGAGACTGGCCTTTCGTGGAAGTGAAATTGCATTTAAGTCAACTCGACGAGCACAAAATATGATAACCATCACGGCAGCAAATGGAAACCTGTTTTTTTCCACCAGTAAACCGGCCCGCAATTGCATTCTTACTGTCCACTTTGCGTACGTACTTTGCAGGAGCCCAACGCAGCCCACCGTAGCGTCGCATATTTATTGTTTCCCGTGCATCCGTTAATAATACATTTCCGCGAATATTGTTCCGAGCGTTATGGATGGGCAGATAGAATGAAAGGATGCAGAATATTCTCGCTACCGGTTCGGTGCGCCCTAATTACCTCCGGTGTCTGAGTGATGGGTCCAACGGGTGAGTCTCCTCCGCTGGCAGAGCATCGGAGGAAAAAAAACGCGCTTGGAAAAACGTATCTGCGCTGGGCAGGATTGCGCTTGCCAGTGAAAAACCGGCCGACCCGAGCGAGAAGAGAGTAGAAGCGTGTGGTTTTTCTTAAACAAAATGGAACAAAATTCGTATGTGAGGAAATAATGGCTAGGATGTTCAGGGAAGTTTATTGTTTTTTTTTCTGAAAAGATCTCTCATGTGATGCAGAGAAAACGGCTTACAATCGTGGTGTGAAAAGAACGACTGCCATTTTGATTATAATTTTGATAAAACCTTTCAAACATGCGTTTGAATTTTAGCGTGGAACGTGAAAAGTTCTCCAAAGGTGTGTTTCTTGATATAGAGAAGCTGTTAAAGCAAATGGTTGAAAGCATTCACACCAATCCACGGAAAAACAAGTGACGAACTTTTTTCACCCCACAAACCAAGCAACCGTAGCGCGGAAAGCAAACGTGGTCGGAAAACATTAGATTTATCCACCACCTCCTAGCTCACCATTTGCTATCCCTTCTCCTCCCACGAGAGCATGCACGAAAGCATGACATATGGCAGAAAAGTTAGCTTACGATGACTCCCGAAGGATACTTCCAACCGACCACCATACCCTTCGGTGACCTTGGCAGGTAAGTTAAGAAGCACTCGTTTCTTATTTTCTCGCACGCTGAAAGGATTGCACGGGATTGGGTTGTGCTTTTGCTGCTCAAATGAGTGCCTGGTGGTGGTGCGAAAATAAATGAGCACTGACGAGAGATAGTTTGGTCCGCCGCACCAGCTGGTTGCGCGGTGTGAGACGTCAAAGTTTGAAGTAAAATAGAATAAAAAAAGCACGCAAGAGAATCCCTTGCGGTAAAAAGTTTCATAGATAATTTTTGTTTCGTTTAGTTCGGTGGCGGCTTTTGTGAGTACCTGTGCGCACGAGACGCGCGTTACTGTGTCACCAGGCAGTAAAGAGGAAGAAAAAAAAGCACAAGAAAAGGACCAAGGTTAGCAGGGGAATATGCTGCGCCGGGAACACCGTGAATGTCACATTTTGGCCTTTGGTTTCGAGGTTTCCTTTGTGCCCGGAGCGTACGAGACCTGCATATGCTTTATCTGATCCGGAACTTTTCGCGTCAGCGTATCCCAACGGTCCCGTTAGCTGCGGAGGAGAAGGAGGCGGTTCGTGAGGAAAATGCGCGACGCACTCAGCCGCACGGGAAGGATGGCTCAACCCTTTCCGAATCTTCTCGGAACCGCACGGGGTGTGTGCAAAAGTTTTCCAACATTTCATTTCCCGGTGACCAGCAGCCAGGCGGATCCTCCGCGGGTATCCACCGCACACGGCTATATCCCTTAAGTGAAGCGAAGGCCCCGCAGAGCCGAAGTTCGTGCCTGCCGAGTGCTTGCCGGTGTCTTCCGTTTTCAATATCGCCGCTATTTGGTCGGACGATCCAGCGGAAGGATTTATTATGCATGATATCAAGGACATGCGTGGTTTACCCGTGGTACAAGCGCACAGTCACTTCGCCGGCGCAACGATATCATGCATCGGGGAGCGGCCAGATTTATAACCCTCCCCCGTGGCGCAACGGCAATGGATGGCTTTAATACGTTCATCGACACCGGGTGGCGTTCCGATGGTGTTGGAGTGCCAACAGTGCCGCGCGCGCGCGCGCTTGTGCTCTGGTGGTTGATATGCCGGGGCGACCTCTGTGATTATGGCTCATTTGAACTTTGCACCGAAGCACCGAGCCATAGGCAAAACGAGAAAAACGAGGGCCTTTGGAGCTCCTAAAAATAGCGTAGTAAAATCGGTTACGTATAATTTATGGACAAACTTTTTTTGGTTGTTGTAGCGCTCCTCTCTACGTGGGCGCGCGCGCGCTCGCACCCTGGAGCGGCTGCACGCTTACTTCTGTCCGTCTTATTTTATCTCAGCGGCGCACTTTTGGCCGGGCCGGATCCCTAACACGATTACCGAAAGTTACGTAGTAACCCCTTGGCAGGCCGGGCTCTTGCTGGGGTTGCGCGATAAAGTCTTTTCTGGGGAAATACGGAACGAGGCAAAAATCGTACCAACACCCGAGATAGTTTATCAGTAGATCCTTTTCCTTTTGCAAGGCAGACGGTGGAGGTATGCCGGGCTCGAAAAACACGAAATTGGTTTATCGCGATTTTGCAACCCCCAGCGTGGACTGATTTATCGCAAACCTATTTGTCGCTGGACTTTTTTTTTGTTATTCGTTCTGTATCTTTTTCTATCTCTCTCTCGCTCTCTTTTTCTTCCCTCGATATTTTATGAATGGGATAATTGGAACACTTTTTATATGAAATGTAGGCGAACGAATTGATGGACGAAATAACGGGTTTAGGATTTCATGTCAGCTAGAAGAAGTAACTTGATTGATATGATTTTACTCGTGTTACTGCACGAAGGGCAGCGAAGGATGCAGTATGCGTATCGGACAAGGATCGGTACTGAAACATAAAAATATGCCCCACAAATATTCACCCTTGCAGTGATGCGACCGACTAGAGCAAACAGGCCGGCAACAACCGACCTTCGTATGCGTCAGAGTGTACCCGGGAGGGGTGGATTCGAAGACAGTTGGCAAGGGTGTATTGTTTTCGTAAAGCAGCAAACACGCAGATGAAAGCAGATGGGTGAAAGGGCACGGTCCGACGGAAATGTACACAACATTATGCTTCATGTGCTTCGATTCACACATGTTCCCATGCCCCGAGACTGGAAAGGATGGGAATGTGTGTGTGGGTGTGCGTAGTCCTGCAGTTGTTTCGTTGTTCTTTCATTAGAATGAAATATGCGTTCGTTCGCTCGTCGCCATCATCTTCGTCTTGCGAAATAGCACCGAAGGGCTTTTGCTCGAACGTGTTTGCATCGTAAGAAAACTAACCACCCTGCTGCTGCGTCTCGCCGTGCGCGTACCGCCATCTTTCCTTCCAAACCCGAATAAAGTGAAGGAATTTTGAGAGGGAGCTTTTCCGGTTTTCTTTGTTCGTGAGAAGGGAAAGATACTTGGTTACAGGAAGCCCCGATAGTGCCCTGCTGCTCCACGCTCCTTCGTCTGTCAATGACGACAAGATGAATTCTTCGGCTGAGCATTTGCTACGAATGACTTCACTTTTTGTACACGAAGCAAGACCGACGGGTGCCGGACGAAACGGGCAGGATGGTCTGAACTTTGAACCGATAAACCTCGGCCATGGTGGAAGGGCAAGCAGGGGACGAGTATCCGTGATACAATTGTTGACAGTTCCGACGACGACCAGGCGCCTCCATGGCCCGTCTGGTTGCTGTTTAAACAACGACAGTTTGAACACACACACACATCGTACTGCAGCAACCATGAGACAATGGAGCGATTGGACAGGAGGGGAAAAGCAAAGAAATATATCCACCCACATATCCCGCGCAACATTATCCGATGCGGAAGTAAGCTATCCATTGGGGTATTATCAATCACCAGTCCGGAGCGGAAAGAACAAAGGCCAGCAGGAAGGTTAGTGTCCGTAGGAGCGTCGAAACGGGTGCCGGAAATTGGGACACTTGTGCAGAGAGAACGGGTGAGACAGACGAGATAGTTTGATGGTGAGATAAAGCAGCACGTTCCGGGACGATGGGCCGCACGATAATATTCTTGCGAGAGGATATAAAAGATGGGATCTGCTTTAATGTGATAAAAAGGATGTTGTTATGATATACGGTTAGAGAGTGTGTTTGAGACAATATTGTTAGTTTAAAGCTGTTTGTTCGATTATACGGTTTAGTTTCTTAAGTTCTAAAATGTAAAGAATTGTTTAGGCTAATATACAGCAAAAAAAGGCTTAACATATAACAAAATGTATCCATCAAACGAAAGCGAGGATACCTTATCACCCCCCGTTACCGAACAACTTTCAAACACTCGCCCACATCCACAGAACATTCGTTCTATTTCGTTCCATTACGGCCGGTGTAAGAAGCACGTCGGAACTGCTTCCAGGAAAGCTTACTGGCGACACGAGCGCTCGGTCGAATATCTGAACCGACAGTGATAAATCTGATATTATTTATAGCTGCACTTGACGCATCGATTGACGTCTTTATCGGATTGGCTGCACCGTGGGACGAACGATGTAATGCGCTTTCGCTAGTGCTCTTACTGCCACGTGATAAGAGAGGGACGATGGAACGGTGGATAGATTCGTACGTGGTTGCTTAGATGCTCTTGCTAAGCTACGGTGTGTTGAGGCCACAACAAAAAGGAAAATAAATGAAATATTGTAAGGAACGAACGAATGGTAAGTAAAGGGGTTAACTCGAGAAATAAAGAATTGCTGTTCGGAGTGGGGATTTCTTCTTTTTAAACGTGATATAGCAATTTTAAGAATAAAATGGTAGTGACAAACGTGTTGAAAAGAGTTTATAAAACCGATGAATTCAGATTTTTCTCCAAATTACTTTTAAACCAATGTTCTGTGAACCCAAAATACATGTTCGAGACAAATGGAGGCGCCCGGTGTTTTGTACAGTTTGTGCCATTTTTTTAACATTTTCAGGAAAATTCCTGAAGGAAACCCACGAACTTCCCCCGCACACAGTAACAATCACTCACCCCCTTTTCACCTAGCGTTTTTGGCTGCCAACCAATGGAGCCATTCATCATTGTCGTTGGAAGGGTTCGGGCATTTTTCTGCCGCAACGCACTCTCCAACTAATCCGATTCCCCGCCACGCGCAATAGGATTGAATGGTTGCTATGCTGATGCAAACTTCATCAAAAGAAAGGGCACGGGTTTCTCGGGAGGCTGGGTGAGCAACAAATATTCCCGAAAATCCATCTTCGGCGAAAACAAAATCCGGCCGCCGATTTTCCCACCCAAAATCCCTTTTTCGCTCTCCCCCTTAATGTGCGTTCGCGCTCCGGTCGTTGTTTTCGCTGGCCGGCGCATGTTCGAAAAATGAATACTTTTGAAGGGTTCGAGAGTTTTTGGCAAGACGGACTCGGGATGGGCGAAAAGCTTAAGCCAAAGAGTCTCTCGTTAAAGCTAACCTTTTCCCAGAAGGCTCGTTAGTTCGCTACAGGCCCGTTAAGCCCGCGCATTGGGCACCGAATCGTACCAGTATGTGTGTGTGTGTATGCGCAAGAGGGATAATATTCATTTATTATTCTTCCTTCGGTTGTGCCGTTTGTGCCGTGGCGCAGTTCTACCGAGTGAGCGTCTTCGAAGGTGCGTGCTGGTCTGGCGAGAAGGACCACCATCCACATATCCTTGCAGTAACGTGCGAGTTACAGTTAATCGATTCTGGATTTTCTGGAATACTCGCAACGGGGATTGAAACAATGGGAGAAAAGACCGAAAGAAACTCGCTTCCTTTCGGATGGGGCAACTTATAAAACGTGTGTGAGGCGGCGACAAAGTCAATGTAGCTACCACCTGCTGGGAGCCTCTCAGGGACGCCACGGGGATCGATTTAAGCAGGCGGTGAAAACGGTTCGTTTCCGGCGGGAATCATAATACTTTCTTTTCTTCTATTCTGCTTGGAATTCCTTAGCGTTCAGCAAGCGCTGAACTCACGTGGTGCACATATATTGACTATAGAAAGGACGCCATCGTGACCAAGGGACCATTGGAACTAAAATGAAGTAAGATGGAGGGGAGACTACATTTTACGAAGCAATTAAATTGAATTTGCGTCTCGTAGCTTGAAAATGACGAACACAAGTTTTGTATTTTTAAATTCTTTGCAGATTGACGGAAAAGCATTCTCCAAACAAAATGCAAACCTTGGTGGATGGCCAAGCCGAAAACAATCAATTTTTCTTTTATTTGCAGGCGTTTAATTTTTCGCACCTTCTCTTAAACTTGTTGAAACACGCTCCGCTGGTGACGAGGGTTGAAAAAGGAAGCAAAAGAGAGTTCCACTAATTACTCGTCGTTCGAACCTACGAACCACCACCGTCCGCTTTTTCATCAATGGTAATGATTCCAGCTGGACGTGAAACGAACCCTCGCCGATCAGCGTGGCACGGGTTGGTTGTACACGGATCGGGTTTTCTCTTTTAAAATTAATTGATTTTTCTACTACGAGGAAAGAAAAGTTTTTGCCGCCCGTCTTACCGCAGGAAACAAAACGGACACACTCTTGATAAAAAGATGTTGACAAAAGGATGGATGAAATGAACGTAAAAAAGGGGACATTCTTACTGCGTTCTAGGCAACGCTAGCCCGCAACACCAGCGCAACGAACGGGCAAAGACAATGCCGGATGCCGCGATGAAGGATAATAATGGATTTTCCAGCGGTGAACCCATTCGTCGGCCAGTTTGCGACGACGAACGATTAGGGACCCGAGGGAATCGAAGCTGCGGCTGCGGGGCGATTGGGTTCCAGGGCACTTTCGAGGGCAAACCGGGGTTTCCATTTTCACCCGTTTCTTCCGTCCGGAACCGGTTGCAAATGTTTTCTTTTAAAATGTTTCTCTCTCTCTCTCCTTTCGGTGCTATTCGTTCGCTGCCTTGCGCTTGCTTGTTGGGAAGATTACGAAATTTCCTTTACGACCCCCCCCCCCCCCCTCCCGCGTATCCGCGCCCGAAGGAAAGTGAAAAGTGTTTCAAAAATACATTACGTCTAACGCGCGCTTTTTTTTCAACCCGCGAAGTTGTCCCAAAAATGAAAAAGATTAATTTCCACATGGCTGTGGTTTTCGGTGGCGCAAAAAGAGTGAACTGAAGTTGTGTGTGTGCGCGTGTTTGTGTTGGGACAAAAGGTACCGAAATTGACGCAGACTGAGCAATTAATCAACAGAATTATGCCAGTAATTACGGATTGATCTTTTTTTGCCGTGTTTGCTCAGTGGGTCAGGTATAATGAGAGCAGATTTACACCGGTTTGTGCAAATTTGAGGTGGACAACCAATTGTGAAATGTACTTTGAAACGATTATTGAACATTTCTGCAGTAATTACTTACTCTGTTGTTGATAAAAGGGATAGTGGAAACGACGTCGTATTATGTTTCTCGTTGTGCTAAACGTCCAGGTGCTTAGACAACGTAATGAAGCGGCCAATGTCTTCTAAACAAACGCAAAAGCGAGCAGTGTTTAGAATGTGCTCAACTTGTTGATGATTTTTCCATTTAAAAATCCGATTATTTCACACCTAACCTTATCAGCGGTAAAAAAGCATAAAGAGGCGCGGCGACGATTTCGAACCATCTTAATGAACCACGGTAACGACACCTCGGGCTCAGCGCATTCCAAAAACTTAACGGCGCTAACAGCAGCGTAAAAAGCGTCTCCGGAACGGAGCGCCGCCGACTAATGACGATTTCATTTTAATTCCACCTATCTCTTCCGAGGCCATCCCTTCGGCCCAGTCTGGCGGTTCTTTAAAGCAGATGCAAAGCGGCTTCGACCGGGATCGTTCCGACGTTATCTCGAACTCGGCTAAAGTGCGTCTTAATTTTTGATTACAGTTCAATGTGATGTGATTCAGCGCACCACCGGGGGGTGGGTGGTGCGCCAGAGTGGGTGATAAAAATCTCCCATTACGATGAATTCACTCTCACCCGAAAGGCGACAGACTTAGTCCCGACGACGACGACGACGACAAACGCCGCACCGAAACATTCATTGTAATTTGGTGCTGCTAATGGCCGCACCACCGTACTACCCGCCTGGTGATGTCGTTGCGCTGGTCTCCTCTCTTTAATGGAGTTAGGAATGCCTTCGGGAATGGGTAATGGGTGGCGCAAAGTAATGCAAAATGACCACCCGTTCACGCCCGCGGTAACGCCACCCCGTGAGCTCACCATCGATCGGGAAGGGCTTAAATGAAGTCGGCGATAGGAGAGCCTCGGTTGCAACAACTGCTAGCCACGCGGATGGTGATTTTTCGATCGAGACCGAGCGCCCCTGCCCCCCACAACATTTGCTATCGCTTTTAAAAGACCAATAACACTAAAATCCACACTTTAGACCCATCCATCCACTCCATAAACGCAGCAGCATCGCACTTAATTGCGTAATAAAAATTAGTTCCCGTCGAATGGACTCCTTCCCAGGGCGCGGTGCCGACTTGATTACTTCGCCCGGGGCAGGCCCGTGACCATGCACAGCCCTGCGACAAAAGCATCCGATTTCCCGAGCTCATATGCAACTGTGCAGCAAACGGCCATCGACGTGGAACGGGGGTGGGTTGAAAGTAGTTTCACTCTCGATTTAATTTTTCGGTCATTCCTTTCCCGCACACAGGCGAACACTCTGCCCGCTTCTGGGTCTGAAGAGCCGAGAGACGAGGCAAGGCGGAAAAAGTAGGTAAATGTGCAATAAAACTTGGATGCGCAATCCGGTGCTGCCACCAATCATAAACTCCACACATACACACACACACACACACACACATGCTCCAGAGATAAAGGACTTCTCGCTAGGAAACGCTCCTATACGTTGTGGAAAGGAACGTACAAGCATGCTCGTGCATCTTCCGCTGAGCAGAGTGGGCCATGCTTCTTGGGTGCTGCCTTTCCTACCAACCACTGGCCCTTCTGCGTGTGCTAGCTTCGGAATTTATGAGCTAGACTATGTTGCACTATGGATGCACTTTGCAGGCGTATCTCCTTTCGGGGAATAGTACCAGCACAGCGTGCATTCTCGTGTGGTGGAACACGCTTTCGCGATAAAAAAGCGGGAAGAGTACGGTTTGCATAATACATTAAGCTGTACTATATGATTTTCGTAAATCGATTTGAGTTTAAATTTAACTCAAATATGTCAAATGCTATTTCACGTCGCAAACACACCGTTTGCGTCAATTGGTAGAGGCCAGTTCTTCTTGCAGCAAAATAAATCAATACCGCAGGCTGTGTTTGACTTCTGCAGTCGCAGTAGAAGCTAACCTGATTTTCCGCAAAAGCTACATCATGGCTGTTTGTTACGCGCCGGAAGACAAACATACGCTTCGAGGGGAGGAGTCGAAAACACCCACACGTTATCTGCTGTACACATCACAGGCGGACAAAGACGAGACAGAGGCAGGTCCCGGGTGAGGTTAAATATTTCAACTGTTTTCGGTAATTGTTGTGTAAACATTCGCCCCGGCTGCAGGTGGAGCCCGATATCTGAAGCTCGAGGAGAGCCCCGGATGCGAGACGAAGATAGAGGGGTTTTGCAGTTGCACCCTGCTGCTGCAGCCGGCTCTATTTGTTCGCCTTCGTTGCCTCGGCTTGGTAAATTAGTGCAGTTTCTTCCTCACCATCGTTGCGGCCCAGAAATAGTCTCACTTGCACAACACCCAGACCAGATGCGCTTGACGTGAACCCATCCATCGTCCTTCGATGCACTCTACCGACCCTTTTCGGTACGGTGCCGGCGAGGTTTGCGTGAAACGTGAAACTTGCATCTTACGGGCTGTAGCACGAACCGGTACGGAAGCGTTACTGTGTTGCCTTCGCCTTCGTAAGTTCAGAAATGAGAGAGGGATGAAAGAGAGAGAGCGAGAGCGGGGGGTTGAAAATGAAATGAAAAATGAGTTCCCGACAGATAGCAAACCGACCAACGGCAACGGCATTACGTGCCGTATGCTTCCAGCGATGGGAACCAAGGGAGTTTGCATCCAAGCATCCATTTTACGGACGACAACCAACCCGACCGCTCTTCTGTTGCTCCTGTGGAGCACAAGTTTTGCTCCATCAATGCCGATAAAGGGGGTAGTCGATTTTCTGAGGCTCCAGGATAAGATTGCATCATATGCTCCACAAATATACTTTCCAAACGTTGGACCGGGCGAGAGAGAGCGAGAGAGTAAGAGTGACGGGATTAGGGATCTGTGTTTATCGCATAATTGGGTTCCAGCAGGGGTAGCTGGGAACATTGGGTTCATAACTGAATTTCATTTTTCCTTAGCTGACGAGCGGCTCGCCTCTACTACCAAGAATCGACATACTCCGGGACCCGGTGGTGCTCATGAGCTTCGTGCGCGTAGGGATGTAATGTCCGTTGTAATTAGTTTCCATCTCGGCTTCCCAACCCGAGCACGATCGAGGGGAACTGACCTTCCGACCACCGTCGTGACCGACGCTGCAAACGATCATAATTCGGTGAAATGAATCTTTTGATGCGATTACCGGGAATCCTCTGGACCCTTTTGCTCCTACACGACGGGGCGCTGGTGTAAGCCCGTGTGATATTACTTCATCTGCGCAGTAGTTAACGAGTGAACCGTTCAATTATTTCATTCGCCACGGTAATGAATGTGCTACGTGGAAGAATTGGTGGATACGTTCATCGTATTACTTTATCTTTTGAAACTATGATACCTTGCAGTGGTAAGCTATTATTACAGATGTTAGCCTCGACAAAACAGGTAATGATATATGCATCAATCTGCTTAGTAAAGTTTAATTAATGCATTAATAAATGGTGGGAGTAGCGCGGATTGCATGCCTTTCAGTGAAAAATGTTTAAATTCAAATTCGATGTTAGTTGCATAACTTAAGGCGTAAATAAGCAGCACTGCATACTTTATAACTACGGAAAACGTTTTGCGCCCGAAGTTATGCCACGTGCAGCACAACGCAGTCGTAATCACGTCCTTGTAAACACTTTCAGCTACTGTTATCTTCTGTAATGTTGTTACGTTGTTCTCTTTTAATGGCTAAAATAAATTTAAAGTAAAAAATATGCTACAACACTCACAGCACCCGTAGAAATGCACACTCGCTCAATATTCATTTGCCAACCGTAATGAACATACTGACCTGCAAATAAAATTAGAAGAATAAAATATATAGAAATGACAATTGAACGCGACGGTGTCACAGAATCATGAGATTGAGAACTTCAGCAACCATTACCGCAGGGAGAAGGACACTCACAGGACCAACAATCAGCACTCATCACGCCACACATCCTGGCGCTGGGGGTGTGTGTGTTTGGGCATCGTCAGACCGCGATCCCATGGCGCTCGTATGCCATTAGGAGATCGTCGCTTAAAATGTCATTCCACCATCATCGTTGCGCCAGCGGCATGCGACGCTGCGAAGGTGGCCGTTACCGTGAGGCGCAAGAGGCGAAGCAAATGGGCAAAACCTTTTTCGCCAAAAACGCAAACCATTGCCACACCGCTAATAACATCATCTCGCACCGGTAACATAAACGCTAACGTGCAACATACGAGCGGTGGTTTCGTCGGTGGCTTGCCGTGGAAATGAAACCTTTTTGCAAGCGCTGGCTGCTGGCCCCGGCGCTGGCAGCAACAGCAGCAAACACCTCCAGATGGCGCCGTTTCGGGCACTGCCGCCACAAGGATGCGGGCTAAGGTGCCGGTAACGAGCGGTTAAAAATATCCTGCCAAACAGCGTGCTGTCGTTGGGCGCTGGCTGGAGCTGGATGTTTCCCTCTCTCTCTCTCACTCTCGCTCCGGAGATATCAACCCCGGGACCGACCCGTCTGTCTGGGGTGCTCTCGAACGTCATTATAAATTTATTATCACAGCACGAAAATTACACATGCCCCAACACGGGAAGGTGACGGTACGGGCACGGTTTCTGGAGCGGAGCAGCGCGAGCGAGAGGGATCAAGTGAACCACTAAACATGTGTCACGGGCGAGCAGATGGTTAAAGGACATGTCGCCCTGCGAAGGTGATCCAGTGGAGGCCAGTGTCGTACAGTGTTGGGCGAATCATTTGCTTCAATTTGTTACTAGCATCGCTTTGAAGAAACAAATATATGATCTACCAACTTTGCACTCTCTCGCTCTCTCGACAGATTAGCCATCTACTAACACGCTAGTATGTCGAAGAAAAGGATAGGAACATATTAGTTGCTATGGGACCTTCGCCAGGACAACGCCTCAGCTTATAGCTCCAGTGCGGCTAAATGAGATTCCCAAAATGTAACTGCTTTTTAATGGAGTGAACGTAGCTGACAGCTCTTTGCGCTTACCGTGCGACGGATGAAGAGCCAAGCTAGATTGCAAATGATCAACACATGCACGAAAAAGAGGCGAACAATTTTACCACCGTTACCAAGGTATATTACCAGGTGTGTGTGTGTCTGCTTGGAAGATATTACGGATGTTGCATTTCTAGCTATCTCTGCTTCACTAACGAACTTCACAACGGCGCTGAGGAACGTTATGGAATTTTTAATCTGTTTTGCAATTAATTAATGAGCAACTGTGCTAGTGTGTCTTTGGAAATGCTAGGATGATGCAAGGTTTTGATTGGTCTAGTGCATTGTAAACGAGTGAAACAAGCACTTGTAAAGCACTGCAGACATTAGAAATTAAAGAATACATTCTGAATATGAAAAACGTCAAAAAATAACTGTATGTGCTTTTTAAATAAACGTTTGATTTCATTCACTTACTAGTGTTGCCTTCATTCTAGCTTGACACAAAAATCAGTGTTCCCTTCTGGCTTACAACTCCCACCCGAGCAATGGCCCCCGTACGGCCATTAAATACGCCCGAAAGGGAATTAATCGGGAAACAGGGGAGCTATAAAAAAGTGTATGCATTCGGCATAAAATCACCATTTCCATTGGTCGACGAGATTGTGACAGTGTGAGACGTGGCGATAAAAAATAGCAATGGGGATGTGAGGCTACCTCCAGTGCCCGATAGGACCTGGAGGACTGTGGCGTACATGTACTTTGATTAAACTGTCATGCAAATGCCCCGAGCACGAGTACTGGCTATCCGGCACTGGCAGGGAAAATCGGAGGGATTAAGATTTATGTCGAGGAAGTATTTCCATCACGCGAAGGGCGATTTAGCTTCAATCGTCGATAGCGGTAACGTCGATGGGGGGCGTTAATCTGATTAATATCGACGTTTGATTCACAAATAGGAACACAGGTCACAAAAGCGCAATATGAAAATTCGTGTCTGCCGCTATGTAATGCTAGCACATTTTCTCCAAACACACTTCCACTTTAAATGGGCTTTAAATTAGCTCCACAAAATTCCAATACCGTCGAAGCGGCATATTGGGAAGTGACTTTTCTTCAACTTCAGAAGCCCCTCCCGTTCGCTCGAATCACCGAGCGAACGAAGCCAGTTTGACAATAAAAATAAACCCCACCGGGAGCTGTAAGAGCCCATCGAATACATTTCCACTCCTAATAATGACCGACCGACCGGCCGGGCGAAGTGGTACAAGCAAAAACATCCACTCGACAGCCGGCCGTGTTCGTTTGCGCGTCACGAACTTCCCCCGGCTGCCTTCCCGGATGGTGCGCACCACCTAAACCCATTACCATAAATTCCGTCTGTTCCCACGGCCGCCACCCACCACCGTCCCTCGCGATGTGCCGATGTTTGCTTTTCCGTTTGTCACTCAATCATTGCGCTCACTATCGGTGGGGCCGGGATCGGGTGGGTTTGTCGTTACTTTCCCGCTCGGATCGGATGGCCGGGCCCGGCAAAAAAGGGGTGAAAGATGAAATGGTCTTGAATTTCGCAACGCCAGCTTCCGAGCAGCGCGGCTGTCGGTCGCTGCTTTCACTCGCCGAAAACACGGGAAGTGCGTTGCAATGCGCTTCGACGCTTTCCGAGGAATTTCCCGGCGCGAAAGGGGCTGATTGTGGGAAGTTGTCCGGGGGCCGGAGGGTCTCGCTCTCGAAACTGTGCAAACACACACTGTGCTCGAACGATGCTGCCGGCCGGGTTGGAAAAACACACGGCAGAGCGTCGCAAAATAAAGCACGCATACACACGGACTCGAGAGGAACTCGAACGCGTTTGAAGAACACCCCCGGTCCCGGATGTGTCCCACTTTGCGGATGTGGAGCAGCGGCGAAGGAGCGATTTATAATATTGTTTGAAAGCGATATTTCAACCTACGCCGACGGTGGCCTACGCATCCCGCGTACCGGGCGATAGACAAAATGGATGGACGGTACATCAGTCAGTCGGGCTTTGGGTTCGGGAGCACGGGAATGCTCCAAGACCGTGTCCTGTCCTGGGTGCCGTGTGCCGATTTGCGTCCTCGAACACCGTACACAACCGGGACGCGCAGCTTTGAATGTAGTTTAATTGAAATTTGTCGCATAACAACGGCGCTTCAGCGTCGGTCGCGTTGCATGCTTTTTTTCGGTGTGTGCGTGTTCTCGTGCGCAACACTTGGCGCAACTCGGTGCGCCTCCAGAATGACCACAAAGTTGCCGGCATTCGCCCGCAGGTTCACGCGTTCGCAAACTACGTCAAGCACGCTGGTTAGAATTGATTTATGTGTCTCCGCTTCGATTTTCAACACCCACACTCTAAACGCACTAACACGGAGGTGGGTGTTGTCTGTGTGTGCCGGGGGTGTGTGTGCCACAAAACACGCGTCCTTCCGCTTTTTCCCGGTGCGGAAAGAAATGGCAACAAACACACATTAACAACGAGCCGGGGCGCTAGGGAGAGAGCGAATAGAATGCACGTTCTCGCTAGTTTTTCATCCGCCCCACGAGGGGGGACGAGTGAAACCACGCTTTTCCGCCGTCCGACCGCGCCCGAATGGGTTTGTGCCACTTCAATTCATCATCTGGCACATTGTTCGTAATTGGTATGTGACAGCTAGCAGCGCCGGACGGATCTGTGCGCGAACGGGTTGACGACCGATCGGGCGGTGGTCGGGGGGTGGGGTTAGGAAAAATGAAAGTTTTCCCCTGCACCACGGAATCGTGACCGGCATACCGGCTGGGTCGGCTGACTGCCGGTCAGTTATTACAGTCCTGGGAATTGATCAGCGCACGAAAACGATCCACTGTGGTTCGCACTTTGCCCTGTGTTAGTAGTTCGCACACACGTGACATCCAGCGACAAAGTGGGTTAGTGTTGGAGCTGTTTTCTTCTCCGCATTGCGATGTAGTTTTACGTGCAGTTTAACGCTTACTCCCAGCAGGAATGTTGATGCCTGATAGATGTTTTTTGATTAAAAAAATGATTTTATTTGATATTCTACAGAAATTAGGCATCTTGTTGACGTTGACGTTTGACGTTTATCAACTGCAGATGTGATTATTAACAGTCAATGCAGATCAGAGCTGTCAGTTATATAATGATTCTATGATTTTAAAGCGAAACTCAAATAAAAAAATCGTTCCCCCCAAAGCTAGATTACAACGAGCAGCAAAAGCGCCACAACATTCCTGGAAGAATCACACACATACATTCTCATCCCGAAGAAGCTCGTGCTTGTAAAATCATCCTGTCAAGTGGTTTGACCTGTCTGGGGCATTGTTGTATCTTTTTTTGCTCCTCAGCCACAGCGTTGAAACGGTGGCTGCAGGACGACTGCACCGGGAGGAACCCGAAGTAAAAACCCATCATGTCAGACATATTTCTTCCTCTGCTTTCTCGGAGCTTTACAATTCACCAGAGAGATGAAAAAAAACCACGTTAAAAATAAGAGTTTGCAACAATCGTTTCCGGCTGAAAGCTCGACTGACAAGACGATGAGAGAGAGAGAGAGACGAACCACCGTACAAGCGAACAGGACTTCACCTGCCTTCGGGGCGGAAGATGCATGGCACTGTTCCATCATCATCACCATTCCCGTCCGCCTATCCGTCCCAGAGGCACGGAAGAAAAGTATCGAAATGATGGAAGAACTTTGCACATGTCGTCAGCTTTTCCTCCCCCTCTTTTTTTGCAGTTGTTCATGTCGTCACGTCCTGTCGACCCGTGTTGACAGTTGACTAACACTTCCGCCTGGTGGCGGGTTGCTTCCTACCTGCAGCATGCACCAACACCATGGAGGGATGGTATAAAAATTTGAAATACAACCCCGAAACTTCCTCTACCGAGTAGCCGGGCACATTTCGAAAATAAAAAAAAGGAAAGAAACGCTCAGGATGATAGTGATAAGTCTTGTTGGGGTTTCTCCTCGTCAACGTCTTTGCGCGTCACCGGACGGTGTGTCTGTGTCTTCTGCCATGAGTGCAATCCATGTTTGAGTTGAGCAGTGATACATCAGCCGAACAATGGTACGGACTCTCGTCGTTCCGGTGGATGTTCGCCCCACCTTCCCCTCCCCTACCGGTGTCGGTGCCGTTTGCCATGGACTTCATGTGGTCGTCTTCATTTAATTTTCGATCTTACCGATCCCGACCGACCGAACACGAAACACCATCGACTGTCGTAGATTAAGCAAATGTCAGACAATGTGCAAACGAACAGCCATCGGATGGAATAAATCAGAACTCGGCGTCCGTTTCGCAGCAAGACGTGCACCTCGCACAGCGTCAACCTCTAGGAACACACAGACACACACACACCGACCGGAAGAAGGCTGATCCTTTGTGACACACCGGAGGACTCTCTTTTTGCTCGTCGCCGCATTAAGCCAATAAAACTCGAGTGTCGTCTTCGTGTCCGTGCCCGGTCGTTGCGTAAAGTAGGAAAGATGAATTGAATTATGAATACATCGATATTTCATTACGATCGGAACTTGCTGTGTGAGGTTTTGCTGGAAACACCCCCGCTGTCACATTGACACGATGCAAGAGGAATTTCAATACGGAGCCGTCGGCCATGTCTGGCAAGCGCCGTCAACCGAACACGTCGTCGGTTGCTGACTGACGAGTAGAAAGAGAGGGATTGACATAGAAGAAAAATGCATTCATTTATCTGTCCGTGTTCGGAATGGTAGCGAAACACGTCAGCACAAGTGGCCCTCTCCGAGCGACGTCTGTGGAGTGGTCAAGCTTTCGAAATAATGAACTTTACGTGTCGTCTGGTGCACGTTAAACCCCGATAACGCAGCCGGTTTGACTTGCCAGCATTTGAATTTTAATGGAATGCTAACTACAAAGCTACTTGTGCTACTGAGCTTCGTTTGCGTTCTTTTATAAGGATCGATTGAGCTTTGCTGCTACGTGTTCGATTGATCGTAGAAATGAAATTATGTCGACGTCCATGTGAACGTGGCAAATGACTGAAAGGAGAATATGATGACTTAACGTGTTGGACAAGAAAATCAAAGAGCCATTATTGTAACATCATAATCAAATACCGGGAACAATCAGAATGGTTAAGTTTTGATAGCCAATGAAGACATTCTACAACTTGTTTACCGCATTTGGTTTGTATACAAATGTAGGTCAATGTTGAACATCGAAAATAGTTTAAAATTGTTGAAGCAACCATCTGAAGCCAAGTGAGCTTATTTGGCCGAATTTGGCATGAATGTGAACTAATTTTTCGTATACAAAGGTATCATCGGTAATGCTGCTGATTGCATGAAATGCTTCCGTCCATGGACCAGATTCAAAATCGAAGCCTACCTGCGTGGTCCACGTTATAACGAGAGCTCCACTCAACTGTTCGCGCAAGAAGCCCAGCCCGATATCCGGTTGTTGTTGCCACTCAGTCTGGTCGAGCTGCAACAACATCCTTTCATCTTGTCCGAACGACGGGCGTATACATATCCCATCAAAACAGCCTCCCTTCTCCGGGCCAATTTCGTGGAGTGTGAAACGCAGAAGCAGGCGCCGGAAAAAAATCAACAAAATACGCAAATGTGACCGAAAGGGCATCTGCAATCGCATCAACCGTGCGCCGAAAGGCATTCTCTCTCTCTCTCTCACACGCACACATGCACTATCGGTTGTTTGCCGTGGAAGCAGCGTGCAATCGGTGGATGTTTCCCATTACGCGCACTACAAATGATACCGCATGATGTTCATCCGTGGCAACAACATAATGTTTGCCGTCGACTCCTCTCTTCACTACCTCCAGTCGCTGCTGCTGCTGCTGGGTAAACATCCTTTCTGGGTCGGGTGAAGCGCAGCGATAGGGAGAGAGACAAAAAAAAAAAAGGAAAACGGCGACAGCGCTCGCATCACAAAATGGTTGTGCAAGGATGCACTTGACGGTGGCGAAAAATAATCTACCCAGGGGATTTGCACACAGCCGAAACCGATGAACTCGAGGTGCGGGATACAGCATTGCAAGGTGCTGACTACGCGGTCGCTCTCGAAAAGCTAGTGTGCCGTTTGCCAATCGGTGGCAGTGGCAACCCGTTTGCTAATGCACTTCTCGGTTCGTCAAGATTTCAAAGTGCACTGCTAGCGCGCTGCAAATGCACTTCAGTTCGAGATTATGTGTGTCGAAGCGTTTCGGTGTGCTTTTGATTAGGAATATGGCTAGTATTGAATGATTTGCTTGAGGTTAGTTGGTTGAGTCATTCAGTTTAGCGACCCAAAGTAGATTTGAATTGTTCATTAAAATACAATCTATTTCTTCGAACAGAAACATGCACCTATTTCCAAACTATTTTAGCAAACTTTCGGGCGTTTGGTATGTTTTCATTATTTAAGAATGGTAAAAAGGTAAATTAAAGGAATTTTAGCTCGATTTAACCAACCCGTTTGTCCCTGTTTCGAGTACGGTATGAGCGCGCTTCCGATTAACATTCCACCGAGGGAATGTTTTTATTGGTTTTAGGACGCCGTTCTAATTCAGACCAGATCACGACCCGCCAAACATGCTCACTGTTTTAACCACATCACGGCTGAAAATATGACGGCTGGAAAATAACAACACAATTTCCAGCCGCCTTTTGTGCAAAGGCTGCCACCGAACCGCCCTGCCTGCGAAGTTAAATGGAAAATGAAAATGTTTGACCATCCTGCCTCCGGTGGAGGTCCGGTCCGGCATGCAGCGGGCGAGAGCGAGGTGTGCGTATGAGGAAAATTGACCCAAATTGTTGGAATTATTTCATTCTTCCCGCAGACGCTGGAAGCCACCATACGGACCCGACCGTCCGATGATTTTGGACTTCCCGGACGGCTCGTGCGGAAAATAAAATATCCGTTTTCCGGGCACCGCCCGAAAGTGTATGGTGAAATGTTTGGAAACTCGGCGCGTTTGGTGGGGTTTACTTTGTTTCATTTTCGAGCGGTCAGTATGGGGGAGGGCGCGATCCTTGAAACTTGCGTGCGAATGTTTGCACAAAACACATGACTCTCTCTCCGGTATCACTTCATTTCGATCGCAAGCACGCTTCTTTAGCGCCATAGTTGGCCGAAGAAATGCGAGGTTAGAATGCGGCGTAGGAAGAATTTCGTGTGGAGCGCGCGGTGGCGAAAGTTTCTTTCCCGCCGGCAGGGAAAGGGCCCGTATTTTCACGAAAATATGTGACCTTCGGCCACACGCGTACGTACCTTCTGGGCGACGAAGATTTCGTAGATTGCGCACACGCCGGTTATGGTGATGCCCTGCTCCTTGCACAGCATGGCCGTCGCGACGAACAGCATGGACAGACAGAGGAAGCGCCAACCTTCAGTGTGAGAGAGAGAAAGAATTTGGATTATTGTATTTGTGCGCCGCTCAAAGCAAACCAATCAAGATTAATAGTATGAAAATTTCCCCCATTAAAAATATCCCTATCCACGTCACGGTGTACCGGTTCATTAACATTCAATTTGCACTGTTTTCCATTAGGTTAGATTGTTTGCTTCAACATTTCTTCGAAATGGGTGGAATGAATTTTGGCTCCAGACAACCCACACACGGGTGAGTGTTTGCACATTTAACCACACGGTATTGACGACGGAGGCGAGGCCATGGTTGACAAACGAAACCAACGAGCAGACAGGGTGGGCTTTTCCCGGGAACATTTCCGACTGCCGAGTGAGCTTATCTGTCTTGTGGATATAAGCCCATTGTTTCGGGATCAAGCCCTTCACCCAGGCTAAGAGCGTGCCGGCCGTGTACATGTGTGTGTGTGTGTGTGTGTGTGTGTGTGCTTATGCAGGCGAAGGGAAAACATTTCCTGCGGCACACGGCGTACCCGGAAGGAAGCGGCTGGCATGGAGTGCTTTCTGATAGACCTAGACACGTCGACTACTATTACTTGTCGGAGAGGCAGCAATGGCTGGCAGGTATTTAATTAAGTGAAATATCCGTCCACCCATTTTTCATCCCGTCGCTCGGTAAAGACGGTGGAGCATGTTTGCACATTAATCTTGCGTCTATTTTCTTACATTGTGTCTGGTCTATTTTTGTTTCGTGACTCGTATCTTACACAGACGACCGCCACTGTGCGACTGCTGTTTGGATAGCTATTCATAAACAATCCGTTAATTTCGCTAGTATCATGTGTGAGGCATGTTTGCACGATACGCACATTGCGCTGAAGCGGAAGTCGCATGGGAAGTTTCGTAGCTATTGTTTCGTCGATTGGTAAATTATTTAAACACCGAAGTGATTATGATTACGAAGGAATGCTCGTTATTGACTTATCAACTGATCGCCCATCCATCGATATCGCAAACATGCTTACGTATCGTTCGATTTTATCATTTATTAATTTCCCATGTGCAGAATCGTGTTGAACACAATCCAAGCTACATCCGGAGCCCGCCAGCAACGTTTATCCACGCGTCCCGGGATCTATACGCGAACCAGTGGCGAACGGAAATATTTCATCGCTCATTACGAACAAATTGAGAGTGAATAATTTATGCCCGCATTCCCGCAGCTTCGGTTCGTATTCGATGTTGTCACTGTTAAGCAGCCGTAGCACCATATTTTCCCAGCGGTAACAAAGCATGTTTCGGATAGAGCTTTGGGAAACGACCGTACCCCGAAATTTCCCCGAAACTCGATAATCGAACGCGATGAGCGCAAACAATACAATCACGGGGATGGGAAATGTAAAACCGGGAGGAAGGAGAAGGAAAAAAACGTTGTGCACCGGTCGGTGCATGATTTCAATCCCATCCGTACACCGAACCGAAATCCCATTACTTTCCACAGCCTGCGACGTACAGCGGAGGCAAGCGGAATTTACATAGCACAATAAACAAAACCCCGAAATGACGGGATTGTGTGAAATACTCCGAAAATCGACTATGCCTGGGCACGGGAGGGGGGAAAATAAATAAACCGAGTCTACGAACTCGTTACTTTGCGCGCGTGTTAAATGCGTCCGCGCGTGATTGATGAACAATACCCGCAGTTTCGGAAGAGGAGCAGTACGGGAGTGTTTGCAACAAAACGGAGCTGTGTTTGAATACGGCGTATGTGATTGAATACTGTTTGGTGCTGCTGTTGCATTACGACGCACGGAAAATTGACCAACACTAGCGACAACAAACAGTGCGGGCGGCTATGCGATTATTTTGAGGGTTGATTTAAAAAAAAAGAAAACATTGCGGAGGAGAACATTTGCGTGAAGATGAATTTCGTTGAAAACTGCATCAAAAAGTCACAGTGCTTTAAAGCTGTTAAACGTTTTAAAGTGTTACATTTTCGTCAATATAGCCGAAATCGTTAGTTAAAGAATGTTCAAGAAAGTTCAAGTTTCCGCTCCAATGTTAAATATCTTAAGCTGGTGCCGAGCACCGCAAGCCGCTAGTGTACAGACAAGCTTTAACTTTGAATTATCAACGGTCGTTGTTGACACTTTCTTCGTTCCGTCGTCTCCAACACCTATTCCGCTGGTGTGGAAGCGAGAGCTGCTGCTGTGATAAATGTGACACGGCACCGGGTACACATGTAAAGACCCATTTATTTCGCCCCGGGAAAAACAATCCGACGTCCGGTGTTACATGACACGACGAGTATGATTTAAACGCTTCAAAGCGGAAAATGCTATGCCTTGGAGCAGCAGCATGGCAGTGTTACGAAAGGATTAAGTTCTGCAGTAACGAGAGTGACGAGCGACCCTTAAGGGCGTGGTACGGGAGAGGCGCGCGCGTGGAGCGGGATTGTTTATTTGTGCATTTATTTATGCTTCGTTATCGTTTCTGCTTTCACTGCGATCTTGGGTTGAATCTTCCGGGACGCTATCTGTAGCATGGGAGCTAAGGATCGGTATTTCCTGCCGCGTGTGCAAACCATGAGCCATGGTGACGCGCTCTGCGTATTACAAGGAAGTTCTGCGGAATTATTGCTCCTATTCAAGAAGTGCTTCAGGCAAAATTGCTCCTGTGAAAGAGGCAATAATTTTACGCTGTTATAGCCAAAACTGTTCATGCCCAGTGCAACTTCTCACGCTTGTTGTTTTTAGTTTTTTATGTAACTTTATGTAACTAAAAAGCTTGTGTGCTAAAATTATGTGTAATAATGATTTTGCTTATAGAAAAAATGGAGTGCGATACTAACCAATGAAAAATATTCAAGGCATAGGTTTTATTTCTACAATTTTAGAAGAACAACATTTTTTCAAAATGGAGACGCCTGGTGTTTTGTATCGTCTGAGGCATAGAGGCATAATACGAGAAGATAAATATTGTGTTTATTGAGAGATGATACGCACTTAATATTAATAGTTTTTATGGCTACAGAACATAGATGGATGGTTTTGGTGATGAAGGGCTTTGTAGTAATGATTGTTTTTTTTTATTTGGAGAAATGAAAACCGCAATCAAGCTTTAATTTATTATCACAACCATATTTAAAGCCCTTCATCATCAGCTTCCGAGTACCGGCTTCTCCAAACAATCTTCTTCCAGGAAACTCTTCATTTGGAGGTGAATTGAAGCGGCTACTTCTTCTAAGAAAAAGAAACCTGAAGTGAACAATGATACAGTTTTCCTTGTGAAAAAACACACAAAATAGCAGCGACATATTCAAATCATCTGAACAAAGAGCATTTTCTGCTATCCAAAGGACGTGGGCAAGCAACAAAAACAGAAAATATGCAGAAATAAACAAACCCCTTTTTGTGGGTGTTTATGTTTCTCCCTTTCTCCGAGCCCTTCCACCACGCCACGGGATGATTATTCGCCTCTGTTTGATGAGCACTAATTAAAGTACGGAGAAATATAATGACCCAATTATAAGGCTGCTAATTACAAAATGAAGCAATGGTTAAATTGTCCTCGGCGTGGGAATCGGCGGTCAGTAATTTGATCCGTGCGGGCATTTGCATGTAATTAATAGTAATATTTCCCTTCATTCACTTGCCGTCGGTCAACATTAGGAGCGAAATGAGGATACTGGTGAGCGTGTTGTTTTTTTGTTTGGTGCGTTGTCGTTAAGCCTATCATAAATGACCTATACTCGTCTGTTTTTATTCATTTTGGTGCATGACGCTGCCGAATGTGAAGAGGATTAAGTTATAATCGACTTACAGCGCTGGTATTTTGAGGGAAAATGGTGTTTATAGGAGAAAAAACATCAACTAGCTTAAATAAGATGAGTGTATTTTCAATAAAAACTTGAAAAAAGTCTATCCCAAATAGCTTCCATTAACTTTTTTTCATAATCCTCATGCCGAACACGAATGGTGCCACATTCTATTCCACATCATCACGTCATCAGATTGATGCGTTTCAATCTTTTCGAGCATTGCTCGTGCTATAAACCACAATGCGATCACATGGCAAATGCAACCGTTTACGCGGTAATGGGCGAACACAGGAAGGAAACGGAATATATAAGCGAGGGAATGAAATTTTATTCAAACCTCTCCTCAATCAGTCCTCATGGTGAAACGAAGGAAATCGTCATCCATCAGAAGCAGTGAACTGTTCGGGGGTTTTTGTTGTTGTTGCACATGGAACCATTCAAAAGGAAATATCTATGAATCGATCCACTCCAATCCGGTGCCTGTCTGTCAGTGTCTGATTGTTCGGTCGCGTGAGCCCGAAGACGAGCACCGCGGGCGGATGATGAAAAATGGTTCCACCTTTCAGACGAAAGCCAGCCAAAGATGCAGCTTTTTTCCAGCTGGCTCGTCAGAAAATCAACACTTTTCAGCACCGCGAGGTACTGGTGAAACTTGAGGACGGATAGTTTGGCGGAAGGTTTCCGGTGGCATGTTATGGGCAAAAAATAATTCGACTGAATGGACTTGTTTCCACATGGCGCAGAGCTGCAGACGGAACGCAAAGGATGGCGCGCTGAAATGCATCCTTCTGGAGACACATTTGAGATGGAGAGATAGCTCGACATAACGAAGCAAACGATTGTAAACCATCTTCCATTGTTACAGCAGCTTGACGGGCGCGTAGCCTTGGGTGAAAAAGCTTTTCCATAATCCATGCAAGAGAGTGGCGAACCAAGATGCGAGTGTAAGAGAGAGAGAGAAAAAAACCGAAAGAGAAAGAGAGACAGTGAGCCGCGCCAATAAATGGTTAAAATGACCTTCCATCTTCCGCAGCTGCAGAGCGGAATTTGACCAAACAACGAAAGCAGAGACGGACATACAAAAAAAAAAACATTTTGTGCCAATGTGCCTGCAGCTCTAGAATGGCAAAGTGTGCACTGAGATAAAACTCCGAACAGGAAAAATGACAAAAAAACGACAAAAACTGCACCATAGCTTTTTGGAGTGCAATAAAGCTTCGGCCCTGATGTCGTCCTGGGTCAGCTGCCGCTGCCGTTGGGTGGAGATGGCCGCAAAGAAAAGGGGACGCAACACGAGCGAAACAGCGGGACAAATGTGACAATTACGATGTGTTGATGGCACTCTAGGGCCACTGTGGACTGAGATGGCGGCTACCGGGGCACGGGTGGAGTAGCATTCGCATGACCTGATTTTCGACAAGGGTCAAAACTGGTCTAACAATCGTTATGTGCGAGTATGTTTTGCTGCTCGCAGTGAGTTTCGATGTGACGAAACATCATCATTCCAATGTAGGGAAGTTTCGAATGAACAGCTAGTTCAATAACTTGCTTAGTTTAAAAGGAAAGTGTTAAACTAAATTGCAAATAACTTTCCTTCCATTAGCTACAGTGTAAACAATCTAGCCCCTACTTTTAGCTGACGATGTTCATCAACGAAATAGGAAGAAAAAAATCACGACGCTACTCTTGCGGTCGAACGAGAGCGATGACGCAAACCATTGCAGCTGTTTTCTTCCACCACCAGAGCGCTCTCTTTCCACCGACGGTTGGATGAATTTCCGCATCGAACCTAAGTGCAACCCACTTAGGGAGCTTCTCTAAGTTCCCTCGCTCACTGGCTGTTCCTCTGGTAGTGATGCAGTGTGAGGCGAAGCCTTCCGGTTGCAGCCTTGCTGTTGTGCTGTGTGACGGACGATGTAAACGATTGGCAACCGACGCAATCTGCAACTGATCGGGTTGCTACTGCCGTGTCAGATGTTTCGCAATGTTCGCAGCGCGTCGAGTATGCAGTATCTTGCAGAGGCTTTTATCATCTCACGAGAGAGCTAGGTTTGTTGTTTTTTCCCTTCCCATAACTACTCGTCCTTACTCGTCAAGTAGTGCAGTCAACTGCAATGCATTTAGAGTGGATGAAAGGATACTCGGGTATCGGCATCGTGCTAGGAATGCAAACATATCTAAGGGACACTTTAAAACAAGTTACCATCCATGAAAGATATTAGAATATGGGGGAAAAAATACTCTCAACAGGAATCTTTTTCTCCACTCTGTTAGTTCCATCCACTTTGCATTCGAACTTTAAAAGAAAAAAAAAACACTATTACAAAACGCATACACCCTGCGAAAGCGCTAATAAACTTGGCGAGGGCAGGCAAATAATAAGTCTTTGCAACTTTGCAACCCTTTTCGCCCGTCCCGGTCCCATTGCCAGTGGCGCAACCATCACGAAACAACAATTTAGTTACGCCAAATTTAACAAAATGAAGAAAATTAAACTCATAAACATTCGAACGCAATGGAACCCGCTTGCACGTGCGCACCGCCAGCGAAAGGAGCCGGCGAAAGCGGGCGTAGTTTTTGTTGCCATTCTCGCAGACGCGAAGCATAAAGAGGAAACAGAAAGTTTTGTGTTTTATTTTTTTAAGTTTGTGTGTGTGTGAGCGATGCGATGTCGGTCTGTTCCGGAAAATATGCAACAAAACTCGATCCGGCGAAGGGCGAGCGTGGAAGATGTGTTGCAATGTGTTGCGACGTCACACAAAACACGCACAGCGAACGAAACGTCGCGCACGTGAGTGAAAAGCAACTTTGTGTTGTAACTGGAGATGGGCTTGTTTTTATATTGGAGATGATACTTTCATTACTACAAAGTTGTTACTTTGTAGTGACAGGAACCACTGCCAAACAGAAACTTGCCCCAGTTGGCAAACTGTCCGGGCTGGGGGGGTTTGTTGTTGTCCTACAATGCACTCATCCCATTACGTCGATCTAATTTTGAAAAGGGCTCCACATGTATCCCACGTCCAATATGAACATTCCTCCATGGCTATGTTTTGGTTTTCTCTCTTACTTCCGCTCCGGAAGTAGTTGGCAGAAACGAATATTCAATTACTCATCCGTAAGTATCACCCACGCGCGCCACATATCCCAAGAAAGCAGTGCAGCAGTGTGTGGTGCAGCGTGCTGTACTGAAGCCTGCGCTACTGCAGGAATTCACTCTGCCAAAAGCTTGTCGTACATAAATCACGCCTTCAGCGCGAAGAAAGCCAAGCGTGCCAAAACAAAAAACAAAAAACAAAAAAAAAGAAGAAAAACCCGTCGTAGTACGTCGCAGATCCTTAGCGATCCACGTGCCGGCGGACTCGATACAGTGTGATGGAGTGTTTCGCTTTTGTTTGTTCCCGCACCGTCGGGGCGGGATATTCTTCGAAACGAACGAAGTTCGCCGCGTTGAAGTGTTTCTTTTCTCGCGTTTGGTGTGCGCCTTCCTGTTTTTTTTTTGGTTGCTGTTGCTCTGCTCCTGTTTTGTTGCACTGCAAACTGCATTTTCGCGCGCCGTTCACGGAAATCTTGCACAATCAGTACGAGCTTTAATGCTTTTGCCACGACCGCCACCAGAGCTGTACTGCTGCATACAACACCCTGCCGAACGCAGTTTATAATGAGAGCTCCATTTTCTTTCGTTGCAAGTTCACCCGGGGTGCTGGCAGGAAAATCGCAAACGATGTAGAAGGCGAAGGAAACTGCACTTTCCATCATGGGAGGAGGAAAAACGGCACGGAGCAGCGTGGTATGCTGCAGTTCTTAATGATGCAACCGGATGCAGTTCAGCGTAAACGTACGGACTGTTTCTTGGTTTCCTGGCAGCTAGTAATGAACATGAAAGTTTATCCCAAAACGAGCGCGAGTTTTTCGGGAAAAATCACAATTTTCTGCCAAACGGCCCTCTGAGAAGGTGTTTTACTGTGCATGCAAATCTGGCGCGGGCCAATCCGTCCGCATCCCCGTCGCCCAAGGGGGAGCGATTTATTCGGAAGCAATGCATTTCCTACCAAACTGCGGCAAATCCGAATCCCGTGCCAAAAAACGGGAAGCTTCGGTTTCGATTTGTGTGCAAGGATTTGATGTTTCGGATCGGTGCAGAATTCCAATCCGAAGCTCACAAGCACACAAGCGTTGAGGAGGTGTACGTGTGATGAAGCATCAATTTTCTCCCCCCCCCAAGCCAGGCACACTTGAGTTCTCGTACTTTTTGTCCTTCTTTTTAGCCTTTGCATACGAGCCTTTCCATGCACGGAGCTTGAAGTCTTGTGGACTGGAATCGGTTGGAGTGCACACACATACGTAGAGCGTGTGTTGCAAAACAGCTTGCGCAGCTGGAGCTTTATAGGTGGATTGGCAAGTTGCGCCACACAGAGAGTGCGGAAAATGCATGCATGCGCCGAGGAAATGTTTTGCGATTAGCGTGTGCAGGGTTAATTTTTGTGCAAATATTTCAAGTTTGTTTGTCGCGCTCGGGTGAAGCAGTGTGCTCGTTTCTCGTTTCGTTCGTTCGTTTGCTTCGAGTACCCTACACGAGACGAGTGTGTTTGTACAGCGTCATGCAGTTGACATTTATTTTACACTCGTCTGACGGAGTGAAGCGAGATTTTGTGAGCTTTTTTTCATGGTGTTCAACACCAAGAGATGATTTACGATAAGTAATGCTTGGAACGCACTGGCACATCCGCTCACTTTAACGTGCGCGGAAACTCGTGCTCGTGAATTATTCTCGCATAAATTTTCTCGCTTTCAAACGGTACGAAATTTCGCCATGATTTATTCCACAGCGGTGGCAGCGGACGGGAGCCCGGCCGGGCGCGGTCGTGGCTCCATTTGTTACATTGTTCCAGAAAGGAGCGAAAGTTTGCCCGCATGCAGTTTTCCATTACACTTCCGCAGCAAACGCAATAATGGCCGCGGCTGTTCCGACAAACCAGTTGCAGCGAACATGCGAAACCCATGAACCTTTCACTCAAAAACGTGCCAAATGTTCTTTCAATTTCGGTGGGAAACTTTTCGCTTGCTCTCGCTCCAAACCCCACCCCGTCCGAGCTTTTCCATTATGGCAACGGCTGGTGGTGTATGGGTGTGCGGATATTTTTTTTGTTTTGGTACGTTTTTCAATCCCTTACTTTTAGCCGCTGCGCACAAGTAAGGAAAACAACTGCAACTGACTCCCGATAGCAGCGGTTGCCACAGACAAAAAAAAAAACCCAAAACCTCAAGCCACGACACCCGCCACCCCACCCGCAGCCCGAAAACGTCAAGTAATTTACTTGATAAATGTTGTAATTTCATCGGTGTGAAAGGAATTTTAACATTTTCACCGAACAACGGACGCGCCCGTCGGTCGCATTTTTTTTTTGCGCTTCCCAAACCCAGACATATTTGGGTGGCTCAGCTCAGAGGGAACCACCGCCCGCATCTTGCCGTGGCGGGCAGCAATGGTAGTTAGTTTGGTGAGGCCGAAATTTCGAAAATAAATCGAATCCATTGTACGGCTCCGCGCTCCGGTGTCAAAGGCTTTGTGCTTGGGTGGAGTGGGTGGGTGGAGGGTGGAGTGGGTTGGTGGGTCAATCCCAAAGTCAGTACCCTTTTCGCACGGCACGAAGCCTACGCGAGATCCTATTTTCCCGCGCTCTCCGGCAAGGGAACGCCATTGCAAATTACGGTCATTTTTATCCAAGCCGTACCGCGGACCCCCCGGAAAGGATTCGATCCGTGCTGCTTTTAGCCTTTCGCTGGGGGCAACGGTGCGAAAGCGATTGATGAACAGAGGTTTACATTTTAATCCCGTTGTGGGGCGCTCGACCGAACGCTTTAAAAGGGCGGGTTTCCACATTGAATGAGAAATTTTCTTTCGCCATTCAAAACAAAAGTAACATTCGCTAATGAGAGGAAATGTTTTATGTGATTTTTAAAAGCGAATTAAATGATGCAAATTTAAGCGCCTTAAACGCCTAAATTTATCTCACTTTTTGCGTAAACTCTGGTAAAACCGGTAATATTACCCAGATTTCAATCGACTTTTTCAACGGCAAAAAATCATTCCGGAAAAAACGTATTTCAAACAGCAACACGAACCGAGCGCTGGCTGTTCCTAATTTTCCCCGAAACCGACCGACATCGAAACATTAGCTGATGCTAAATGGTCCGGTGCTTTTTCCATTTTTTGCTTCCTATCGGTTAGGTGCACCGTGGAAAGAGCAAAAGTCGATCAGGTGCAAGCTAGTTCACACGGACACACGAAACGAGCGCACCACCACCACGTTGCATCGTTGCCGGATGAATAGCAAATCATTAGGGAGCGGATTTTCAATAATTAATCACATTTTCAGCTGGGTGTGCTCTTGTAAAATCAGCAAATTGCTCGATTTGATACGTGGCGGTTGGCGGCGCGCGATGCTCGGTGCCACGGGTGGTAGTGATACTTGCATAATCTGCACACCCAGCGCTGGCTAGGTCCGCGCAATCATGCAGAGCAGGACCCACTGTCGAACAGTGCAGAGAGCGCGACGTGCGCGAAGCGAGACCGGGTGGTGGCGTATTGAAATTGGATCAAGTGTGACAGTGCACCGCAGTAGCAGCGGCAGGAGCAGCACTAAATTGATTGATTTCATATTAGGTGCCATTTTGAGTGGATGCTTCCGAGGCGGAACCGCTGTCCGGTGAACACGCGAGCACACACACGCGACCTTCATTTATCGAGAATTGCATTAGCCAGCGTTCGGCACGGGTGCATTTTGGTAACGCAAATATGAGCCAGGGAAAACTTAAAAAGCTTTTGCTAATTTAATTCCGAACGCTGCATGCTAAATGCGCAACATTCGAGCATAGGGTAGCGTGTATCAACCCGTATGTTCATCCGATCCGATCCTGTACGCTCTGGTCGGGGTTATTTTATTAAAAAGCATTATACAATTATCCTGACATGGATTTTTTATTGATACTGGATGCAAACAGCATCAGATTGATTGATCATCAATATAAGAGTAATGTGATTGCTAAAATACTAAAAAATAATCCATATACGAAACGATAATATAGATGTATTATTATCTAAACGTGCATTGAGACCATTTCATGTAGAAATAAAAGTAACAGCCCGATAAATCAAAGCCATATTTCTTGCATATTTAGCTGGACTAGCCGTCGGGCGTGAAAGATACAACAAAACGACAGTAAAGAACTCCTCCCTCCGAGCGCAGTATCGTATTTATGCAAACATTATTTCACCACGTTTTTTATGTGATTACTTCCTGTTTGCGATAGTGTTCCGCTGTCCAGTTGCTTCCCAGTGGGGGAGCCATTTTTTTCCATCCACGCGCGTCCTGCGCTTGCGGGACCGCCCCGTGGGATACATTCCGAGTGGTGCAGATTTTTCACAGCTCGCCAGGCAGCAAACCATTCATCAGGGTGGCGCATTTTCCTCATAGTAGAAGAAAGCAATGAAAAAAAAAACACACGCCTCACACATTCACCATGCAATCCAAGCGCCCTTTTTTACACTTCTGCCGTTCCTGCCAGCTCTCTTTTCCATCACTCTTGTTACCTCGAAGGTGATTACACTTGTTTGTGCAACATTACACCCTTTCGCACGCGCGTTGACCCGCCACCGCGGGACAGGCTCGGGATACGGTACGTACCTGTGGATTTTTTCCGCCTGGTCGCCTTGGTGTAGAAAATGAACGCCGCCAGGAAAAACACCGACGAGAGCGTTTCCGCCCGTCCGACGACACCGGTCACCTGGAATGGGAAGAATGAGAGCAAAACAGAGAGCCATGAACGACGGAGGTGCGACAGGATAATAATGGTGGAAAATTATTTTTATTGAAATGTGTACGATGGGAACACAACGCTGGGAATTATTCCATCCGGTGTGACAGACGAGGTGAAAGCGGAGGGAAAATCAATGCCGGGCGCCTGTTGTCGCCCGGAAGAGAATCTAGCCAATTAATACAACCTTTTCACGTTCGATGACGGGGTGACCGATGAGAGATCGAGAACCGTTGGTGGCCGTGAGAAATCTCAACGTAGACGATGGAGCATTGGTAACGAACAAAAGTCACGATGTCCGGTGGAAAAAAAGCAAAAGACGTTGCTACGACACGAGGATACGCTATGATTTGGTCAGGTGATTCAGGTTGATTTGTATTACTATAAACGTTGATGTACAGAGCAATTGTTGTACAAAAGAGTATCATAAAACAAAGCTAAAAAGAGAATAATAATAAAATGATGTACAAGACACGAAAAAGGGGAAATAAAACATGATTCACTAACGATCTGACAATCCTCGAACGAACCAATTGGGGAAACAAAACCCAACAAGGGCTTATGTAAAGGCCTTCTTTATCTTGTACATATCATTCTTTCCTTCACTTTCATTATAAAATCCGCTTGTTTATGCAAAAACCCCCTGGTTAATAAGATTACTTGTCATCGTGCTGTTTCGATTACGGCACGACATGCATGTGGGTTGCATTTTCTTTACAGCGCATAGCGCGTTTCGCCTAAGAACAAGAACGCATTGCCCATCCCGGCTCCATCGGGAGAAGGTGACACGGTGGGTGGGATTTTCTTCCACAGCCGTTGCACAGCGTGCCGAAACAAAGTTGGTGCCCAGAAGTGGTGTCACTGCATCGCAGGAGATGCAATTAAGATGGAATTATCCGCTTACGGTGGTGATGTAGTAGCTTGTGGTTGCTGCAGCCACGGTGAAACAGAAACACATACACACATACAATTCCTTTCGACGTGTGAAACGCTGTAGAAGCTTTACGCCGCCGCTTCTTCCAGCTGGGTACGAGCATCGTACGTTTCTATAGGATATCCTTTTTCCGCAAGGATTACGATCTTCTAACCGAATTCTCATTTTCTCCGGTGAGATGTAAAGTAAGCGTGCTATAGATGGGTGTTGGAAAACAGTTTCACGTCATGATGCAATGACAACGAACACAATTTGCAACAGCAATGAAAGAACGCTAAATCTGCGAACAAATCAATTAATTCCAAAGCCAAACTATTTATGAACGGCACGCTTCGTGGAAACAGTCGAGAGATAATTGTTTGCACATAGACGAAACGGTGCGGAAGTATTCCAGGGAAATGTAGACTTTACGTACTTCACCTGGATATTCACCTGAATACACATTAAATTCAAATACCTGGATCGAATTCCAGGAAGACTGCATGCTTCAAACAAAATTCAGGCAAACATGTTCATTATTATAATTTGATCCTAGATCGGTTGGATTTTCGAGAAATTGAAAAAAAAAACATAATCTAGGGAGAATCAAATTTTCGGAAAATAAACTCCATCACTCACAGTGCTTACGGCCTATCATCAACAGGGAAGACTTTAGGCTCTTTTTTTAATTGCACCTCCGAACCGGACGGGGACACAGACAAATGAATTCCGTTGGACGATAAATTGTAACCCTCCGGTCCATTCGCAGACCAACCGTGGCGCCATTGCTTCCACACCATCGAACACGGTTGATCCGGCAAGCCGGTCGACATAATTCATGGTGTGATTAGTGTAGGATGTGTACGTTCCGCGTCCGATCTCCGGACCATCTCTCGAAGCGCTTAGTGACGGAACTAAAGGGAAAAAAGCACGAACCATGAAGACCAGGAGGAAAAAAAAACGTCGAAAAACCCAAGCGCGGGCACATTTTGGGTGGATGTGGAATGAAAAATCTAATCCATCCTCTCTCACGGCACGCAGGACACGCCGTTGCTTTGTTTCATCGGGTCCGGAGGCTACCCGGGTGAGCGTTCCACGGAATGTCCTTACGCCTGACCGGGCCACGGTACCACTCCGGAAGCACTGCAATGGGACTTTCGTTCGACCGCATCAATTCATCGTACGAATCTTGCCGACTCACGGGTACGGCGGCTCAACGATGGCGTCCGATAGCGATCGGAGTGGATGGTTGCGTTGCGAGCGTGTTGATGGTCCGCACTGCACTTCACCGTCATCCGGAGCACGGCTCCCGTGGGAGGGGGCCCACCAACCGGGGGATTATCACGCAACGGAACGGATCGTCGTAGCGCGACATTGCACTGAGCCTACGGGTCGCGGATGTGACCGTTAACGCTTGATTCATGGGACCGCCGGGAATGGGGGGAAAAAAACGGTGCGAAATGGGTTCGGTCGAGTTCGCCCGGAAGTGAAGCACTAGGTGAACCGAGAGTTCAAGGACGATGATGTGGGTGGATGTAAAATTTGATAGGTGTGTCCCGCAGCTGGGGGTGAGCTGTGCTACATGTAGCAGGACAAAAAGGACTCCATTTTGTTTAGTTTATTCGAAAATGGTTGTAAAAAATTATTTAACTAGTTAATCTGTCTGCGAGTTAGTTTGAGTCTTGTTTATGAACAAGTAAACAACATTTGTGAAAAATACAATCCCAAAAGACTTGATTACCATAAAAGCGGGATAGGAACTTTATATTAGGGCAATCACGATCGTCAGTGAATAAAAAAACAACGTAAAAACGGGAGTACTTTTACCACAAAATTAAAGTATATCGGATTGAAAAGCACCTTTAATGTTACATCCTCCCTTCAAAACGTTTGTACCCTCAAACAAATTCCACATGGGCCTGGTTCACGTTACACAGCGCCGGTGGTCCAATGTCCAACCGCGCACTAATCTGTTCGTTTTCGGGGGCGCAACCACCACCACATCTAACACCGTCCGTGGCTGGGGGAAAACGAGAAGGTCCGTGTAGATTCCAGCCAGCCAGCGACCCCTGAGTTGATTCACCCCGGGTGGCCAAAGCCTCCGCACCGGCTCCCCCTCCCAAAGACCGTACACGGTAGGAAAACTGGATTAAAGGACATTCTTGACTGGCAGGTTTTTTTTGCGTCTCCCTCCGAGCTTCAAATAACGGTTGGCTGTTGACTTCTCAAATACCACCGTCGACATAGCGGCGGTCTGTAATCAGAAATAGCTGCCCATCCAGCCAGCCAGCCAGCCCCCGAACCACCCGCGGTGGGTGGTGGGCTGGGCTGATGGGTGAACATAATCCAATATCATTAATCAAGATTTATTACCTATTTACGTTGCTATTATTTCAAAACGGCAAACCATGGGCGCGTGCTACGTGGTGGGGGGTGGGACGATGGGACGATGGGTTGGAAATGAAAACTCAGCAGCGTTCTTCGAGTTCGGAGTGGCCAGGAGGAGCGGGAGGACACCAGGGGCGAACATTTTTCGTAGCTGCACCACATGGAGACGCCTGGTCGTGTTCGGTCGTGCTGGGACCAACCGGCTCTGTGCATCCCACCGCGTCCGGGGGTCGATTGCGAAAGCTGTTTGCTATATCTCGACAGCTGCAGCAACATTCCCGAAGCAATAGTGCTGATGCTGCAGATAATGGATAATGCTCGCAAGCGCTCCATTCCTCGCAAGCGAACGAGGGGAATCAGAAATTGACGAGATAATGCCCGGTTTGATCCAATAAGAGTCAAAAGGCTAAGACTGGAGGTAAATGGATTGATTTTGATCGCAATAAGCTTGGGATAGGCGAGAAAGAGTATTGATTTTTGGGCAGACTAAGTGTGTTTAGTATATGTTTTGCGTTTTCCAAATAAAATGCTGTTTGGTTGGCTCTAAATTAGCCAGTTTCAATATTAGTGCAAAAATGGAAAACATAAGCAAAAAAAGCGAATTCTCTCCAAACATTTCACGCTCACTTCCGACCCGGGACCGATTGGCCCATGAAGACGTACCACCGTGCTTCAAAACCCACCACACTTAATCTACCACAAAATCCGCATTCGAATGAATAGAGCTTCACCGTACCGTGCGGCGCACACACCTTCAACTATCTAACTAAATTCTTAAGCCCTCCGCCGTCTGCCGGGGTGAGGGCGCTGCGCTCGCTCGGCAAGCAATTAAAAACTCAATCAACACCTTTCTTTCTGCGCCATTCTCCGTAGCGACCGGCAGCAGTCGGAGCGCCGTCCAGCGTTTGAATCCAAACGTTCCGTGGGGAGCTGAAGCTTAAAGCAGCATACCCACACTCCCACACGTACAGACAGACGGCGAGATTTGCTGGATTTTTCCCTCCGAGCTTGCCCTTCGGCGCTAAAAGCAGCGAAAGATTTATCCGAAATTGGAATCAGTTGAATCTCTGCACGGTTTTGAAGTTTTCCACCACGCCAGTGGAGGGTGCAGCTTCCAGCTTTCCGATTTCTCGTACTCGTTTTATTCTCTCACAAACACACACACGTATACTGAGCAAAGCCATGATTTCTTCTCACTGCCGGGTTCGCTTGGAACCGTGTTCGAAATGTTGGGGAGCTCGTGAAAATTCACAATTGCCCGTGTGGCAGACATGTCACACATGCTGCTACTCAGACGGGTGCGTCCTTCGCAGTGAGAGATGGGGCTGCGGTCGGCATAGAATTTGCGGCTACCATCTCATCTAGCGGATCGTGGTTTGTTCAATTTCAAATTCAATTATTGCGATAATACCGAGCGTTTCGCATTTTCTCTCATCCGTACCGCAACGGCATGCTGGGTGTCCTTGCGTGGAACAATGGAGTAGGCTAGCAGTGGCGGTACGGTTTTTGATTTGGTCGTTTTTATTCCCAACACAGCACTTCTTACTTGGAGTTGGCGGCGCTAAACACGTCCGACCGTGTGTCGCCATTGAGCAGGATAAGATTTTCCCATGCACGATCGATCGAGGATGGAGTCCGGGCCGCCACCAATCGAATCGGGTTCGAGCCCAACCGACTCTGGGCGCGTCAATCGGTGTAGGCAATCGAGTTAAAATTTAATTGGCCCGTTACGAGAACGGAGAGGTAGACGGCGCACTGCCACCACACACACACACACACCACCACTTGCGAACCAATTTGCCGCCGTGCTCCTATTTCCTTGAATGTCCTGCCACCCACACACACACGACGGCTGCTGGCGCACATAAACGGGCTGCATGCTGTGCGGCTAATTAAGTGCAGTAAGATAATAACACGACAATCGGTGCATTTGCAGCCAATTTCAGCCGAGCCGAGAGGACCACCGTTCGGATCGGTTTATTGTTTATCCCACCGTTTCGCCCGCTCGGAGCTAGACACACGCGCGGGGAGGGTAGAATTCGATTTGCGTCCGGCGAAGGGTCCTTAATTGTGAGATCGCAACAGATCGATATCGGCGCGTTATGTTTAGCGCGAGAGAGCAAGAGAGAGTGCGATAACGAGAGAGAGAGAGAGTGTGAGAGGGCATTGATTACCAAATGTGCCGAGATTTTCCGCGAGGTAAGCTCCAGAGAACATTGGGGTCGAACGGACTTCGGGATAATTGTTTTGCCTTCTTGCTCACCGGGCGAGGGAGAGGGATGATCGAAGAATACCAGGTGGAAGTAATTGTGTTTCAAGCGTCGAAGAGAGAGAGAGAGAGAGAGAGAGAAAGCTAGAGCTCAGCAAATTGTTAACTCAAATCAAAACATCCCAATTCAATTTCCAGCACACAAATGAGATTGCCCGTGTTCGCGCAGGAGCGACCGGCAGGCGGCAGGCATTTGATATGGTTTAATTAATATCCTGTAACTGGAGTGGTTTAGTTGAGAAAGCGATCTACTTGTGGCTTGGCCGGAGGAGATTATTTTTCGAACGAGACTTGCCTTTACGAGAGTAATAGTATACAGCCGATGCTGTTTATTCTATTTACCTGTACAAGTATTGGCTGACTGAACTTAGTGGCTAAAGTGTGCTGAACACATGAAAGTTTTCCTGCTGATAAAATGGCTACCAAAAATGCTAGCAACCAAATTGTTTATATAGTATTATTTTATTAATTGGTGTAAAGCAAAATGCAAAAGATTTTGGGACAAATGGGATCAGTCCCACGGTTTAAATAGAGCATTTTCCACGCATCTAAAACTCGGTGGAAATTATAAGTTACCTAGTATGGCAAACACGTCAGCAAACCCTCATGTATGTACAAGTAGCTGCTATTATTAAATATTAAAGAGCTGTGATTGCAACTACAGTCAGATGCTACGGCGAAAAACAAAAAGTAACACCGCCCAACATTCATCTTCATGATCGCGACGGTGATTTTATAACATGGAAAAACAAAACAAAAACAAGTAACACTATCATCGGCTTTGCAATGGCCGTTTTTTGTTTTCAAACACGAGAAGCAGCGCACCCTCTTTTCCCGGGCCATGCAGCAGACGAGCTGTAAGGCGGTTTCAGTCATTCAGTAATGGCCACTGGCTTGTGCAGCGGTCAAAAAAGGAGAAAAAAAAACACCCTGGCCCCGGTATAATCCTCCGCGCTGGGTACTTAAAAAAGGAGGCAAGAGAACACCAGGAGGGAAAAAAAACATCCGTACGCAAAGGAAAGGTGTTTTAGCGAGCTGGGAGTTTTTCGTTGTTGTTTTGTTATCAAAATATAGTGCAAACAGTGTACCCGAGCATCGCGTGCGTGTGCGCGTGTGTGTCAACTTTCACATCCAATGAGCGCTGTTTTTACTCACCCGCCTCGTTTTTGTGCTGTGGGAGCCCCAACACAAGTAATGTAATAAAAAGCCATGGCTGTAGTGAGAGCACAGTTTCCACATTGTATGTATGTGTGCGAGCCAGCGTCACGTTTTTGTCTGTTTGTTTGTGTGCATTTCCTGCAGACCGGATCGGAAAAAAACGAGCGAGGGGTTTGCGCGTCCAATTTGTTGCATATTCACTGCGAGCAGCGCTTGTTGGCTTAAAAATGTTACCAGCGAGCAAATTTGCGCCCGACCAGTGGCGGCGTGCGAAAAGCGGCAGCCGAGAGTTGAGTGGAAAATTGGATGGAACGGGTGTGCAAAGCAGAACTGCGGGCGCCATAGACAACGCGGGGAAACGCTGGCGGGATGAAAATGGATTCCCCTGCAGGACATTGTAACGCAATGCAGTGTGCATACACACACGCACACATGCTAACCTCTCGAGGCCTCGCTCGCTTCCTTTCGTTCTCCTGCTCCTCTCACATCGACGCATCGAATGGATTTAACCATGGCTGATCGTTGGTTTTTATTTCGCGATCCTTCGCACCACTGTAACCGGTTGCCATCCGCCGGAAAAGCCGGATCTACCACCTTCCCCGAGGGGGGTTTCAGATTGGGTGTGTGTGTGTGTGTTGGATTTTCAATAGCCCACACGTGGGCCTTTCGCGTCGGAACGACGGGCCTCGCGCTCGGACGTCGTTTAGTGTTATTAAATTTCATTTATTAATACCATAAAACATCCTCTTTCACACTCTTTCGCGCGGGTGCGCACCCGGCGAACGGAAAGCGCGTTAGGCTGGAGAGAAAACACACATCCCCATTCCGCCCGCCGGGAAAGTGAAGTTAATGCGGTTGATTTTTGCTGCCACTTGGCCCTTTTTTACTGTTTTGCCACTGGAAATGGGTTTTGTTGGAGTTTTTACCGTATTGTTGCCAATGTTTACAGTGCGTAGTTTGCCTGTGTGCAGATGCATTGCATAGTACACTATTGATAAACTTTAACTGAATTTTTGCAGTGATATTATAGTTTAGATACATTTTTCATCCTCAATTAGGAACATTGACATTATTTTGTATTGACTTCGTTCATTTAAATCTCTTTAAAAGAACACAAAAAACGTCTTCAAACCATCGAAGAAACGCAACGCTATCCGGCATAACTTATTCACTTCGGTTAATCGCTTTATGACAAGAATCTCACAACGACCGAACGAGTGCAAGCGCGTTCGATCGGCCCACGACCGTTCAGCAACATTATCGCCCGAAAGCAACCACTACGCCCGGGTCGGTCAACAGACCAGTTGACTCAATTACGGGGTCGACTCGTGCCGAGGTTGCACCGAGCGGCAAACGGCTCTAATGTCAGAAAATATCGCCCGGAAATCGACCTCTCGACACGCCGGCAAACGAAAACAAATGAAAGAAGAAAGGACCGGCGAACGGAGCAAAAAAAAAACGATGTGGAAAAATGCCCAGAAACTCTCACTCAACCGACCGCAAATTTGACCGTACTACACACGAGCTAGAAGGCAGCTGGAACTGGTGGTGGTTCCCGGAACAGCGAACGGTCGTCTTCGAGACAGCGGACAAGCTGCCACGCTGCCCGTTTGCAGTTTGCGACGGAAAGAATGAAACGATGATTGGACGATGAAACGACCGCCGAGGAAATGGGAACAATTTTCCTTCGCCGCCGATTATCTCTTTGCGAGTGCGATGGGGGGGTTAGTGGGAGGCCCCCTCCCTGCGCCCCCCCCGACACATGCAAAGCGATAAGCGCTCTCGGTGGATGGGCGATGCTGTGGCGTCGTTGCTGGATTGTTCCCCACCGCCGTTCGGTGGGATAAGCCGTTGAAAATAAGCGCCGAACGGGGGCTGATTATGGGCAAAACTTTACCACCACGACCAGTCACGGCCGGGGATCCATTTTGAGGCTTGATTTTCCACCAACGTGAGGGAGCGTCGCCAACGAAAAACCAACACAACAGTACGAGTAGGAGGCATGGGGAGCAAAAATATATATATGCATGCGCTGAAACAAAAAGCGGCTTATCTGGCTGGCCAGCTAAAAGCAGAAAGCGCAGGCCGAGGCGCCACCGGGCTGCTACGACGTTCACGAGGGTTGTGTGTGTTGAGAAAGTTTTAAATGGGAAAGAATTTTAAACTCGCCACGCTCGTGCGCTCCTCCTCACGTTGCAACCGGGTTTCAACAGGAGCGTTCTCCGATTGTTCGTTTATTTTACTTTCCGCACGGGCCCTGTGACTCCGCGGGTTCGGACAGACAACGGCTTTCGGTCAGAATATGGCGACCGTATTAGCATACTGATGGCTTTCCGGTCTGATCCTTAAATGTAGCAAATTTTCGTTTACTTTCTAGGTCAATTCCGGGTGGATCTTTGTACGCCAGTAGTGCTAGTTTAGAGTGCGGCTGAGTCTTACGAGAAACGGTATTGATCGGTGCACTTTTAAGGCCGAAATTGTCACGAATGCTTATTGTCGAAGGTTTTAGTGAAGTTAGATAGTTTGAAATAAGTTTACAAATCTTTTTTAGAAATTGCTGTGATACACATAGCTTGCCAAGCTTTTAACCAATATTGTACATATGATTAACAGAAGCAAATTAATTGTTTTTTTTAATAACAAGAAAGAAAAAAAAACATATTATATCATTACAAAAATGTAGAAAAAAGAGAAAAAACATTTTATTAAAAAAAAACCTTTAATCGCAAAAGAAGAAGGAACAAGAAACATACGATGATATACGAGAACAGATGAACTAATAAAGAGACCGTATTGTTGGTAACTTACCGCCTCGGTGTGAATCGGGTGGACGGCAAAAAGCAACGCCGCCGCAAAGCTGGCCGCCTCCGAGAGCAACATGGCGCACATTCTGCAAATAGAGAAGAAGAGAGAGAGAGAAAAAAAGAAGATGCATTAATATATGTGGAAAAGCGAAATAAAATTAGAAGCAAGACGTACTACAGCCATCCTTCAGGAGCCACATGTGTGGGTAATGGCAAGCGAACGAGTGTAGGTAGGCGAGCAGTAAATATCCTTCGGCCAACTGACCACCCAAGATGGCGCACACCATTAGCGAGTGAACAATGACGGCCATTTTGTCGCGGCCTACTGCATCTTCGCTGCGCGCTGGTTTGTTTTTAGCGCTGTGCCATATTTTTTTCTTGAACCCCCCGTTTTGCCTGTGGCCTCTCGGTCACGTTCGCTTTCTCCCACGAGAGGGCAGCGGAGCAAGGAGAGAGTGAGGCAAAAAAAAAAAAACAATAGTAAGAGAGATTCCGAGAAACCGGGAAAAAGTTCACGACCCTGGCAGCGTACCTATGGCATTAATTTAATTAGTGCCGCTGGCCTTTGGGACTTAGGACTGCGCCAAAACCGTTTTTTTTGCTGCCGTCTGTACCGTCGTCTTTTCTTTCGTTCGTTCTACGCGGGGTAAGGATTATTTTCCGCTGCTTGTTTGCCGCAGCCCTATGGCCGGTGGCATAGAAGAACGGGAGAGAAAGTGCTAGGAAGGCGTAGGGAGCAAACTGAACCCGATCCCGGAAGGGCCGCGGTCAATGAACGAGCCGCTGTTGACCGTGGGAGATTGAAGAAGACACCGGGACCGGACGCACGAGATCAGTTCCTATCTCGCCCACCAATCCCCGGGGGGAGCAGCTCCTTCGGCGGTGAAAGTCAACAGTGGCAGAGCTGCTCGCTTTTGTTGAGCTCTAGACCGGCGGATACACGGTCTGCTTGCCCAGCCTTTTTAATTCCCGCCACGCTTCGTCATTCACCCGCTCACACCCAGAAGAAGAGCGCCTTATAATTTCCTTCAATGGGGTACCCGGTGGTGTTTTTGCTTCTTTTTTTCCCACCACCACGTCCTGTTTTACACCGGAATGAGAAAGTCAGTCATCGTGCCGACGGACGGACGGATGCACCAGCGCTCGCGCGCTCGGTAATTAAGTGCTGATTCCATGAAAAATCAACATGCGCCTCATTGCTCTCATTAGAATTGTTTGCATAAGCCGCTCTACTTCCTTTATCTCGCGAACGAGTCGAGTGTCTAGACCGGGCGACGGTAGCATCCTTTCCTGCTTCTTGGATGCTGATGATGATAAAATTATGACGGTGTAAGGCATAACTTCGGAGCTGCCGACAATTAATTATCTACTGTTTTAATGGAAATTAGTGGAGGTTCGCTGTCGGTACCTGCTCCAAGAGTAGCAACAGGCAACTCAATTTAGTTCTGAAACATGGACACTAGTCGAACGGATTAAAAAAGTGTAAATAAGCACGTCCATGATAGGTAGAAATGCCTCATCAAACATTAACATCACTTACAGCGGCTAAAATTCGTTATGAACCATAAAACCGATTGCTGAAAAGCGCTCGTAAACAAAAATCCCCTCCGTCCATATCACAGGATTGATCAAATTTGTTGCCCGAGCAATACCCAGAATTAAATAACTCCCAGCAAACACACACACCTTTGCACCTTCTGCTCGGCGGCATCGGTCGCCGGATGCAGATAGTCTTGAAGCGTGGTTGTTTTCTTTTTTTACGATCGCCACTTTACGACCTGCAGCACAGCATTGCTCATACGTCAGCCGAGCGCACAGGATGGAGGGTATCGCTTTGCAGCCACAGCCTTCGCCAAACCGTTCCGAGAGATGGAGAGCCTAACGGCGACGATGGATGCAATTGTTCGGAACGTGCTGGACCGGTTTCTCGCTCCCTGAGGGCAAGCGCACATACACACACAAACGAGAAAGAGAAGAAGAGAAACACACTCCCGGATCCTTCCAATTGCATTTCGGGGAAGGTCCAGCTGTTGCCAAACTCCTCCTCTCCTTCGCCTGTTTGGGGGGAACTGTTTAATCGGTCGAGAGCGGAGCCTGGAGTCCTTTTTTGTGCTTGATGCCCACGGTGTGAGAGTATTTGTATAACAAAAAATCATCGCATCCATTGCGACACTTTATGGTCGTCGTCGCCGGCGTCGTCTGCATTTGTATCGTTTCGTTTGCGTTCGGTTCCGTTCGGAGCAGCGCGGTCTTTGGAGGGCCGCACGGGCGGGGTCACGATTTGTCAGCCTGTGGGTCGATGATTCCTTGCCCGGAGTGTATTTTTTACGAGCTTGCTCCACCGAACACGATCGCGATAGCGCCGGTACAAATGTGGGACGTGTTTTGAATTCGCTAGCCACGTCGGTAGCAGGCTGTTGAAGAGGGTTATTCATGCATTGATCATGATAGACGGCGATAGCTGGACCTTTGAGTAGTCTTTGTAGTGCATTAATGGTTTCGAGGGATTGGTCTAGCATTATAACAGCAAGAAACCTCGAGGACACATTTTGAAAATTCGGACCGTATCAATATTCTTCCACATCATTGTCCTCCGAACACTATCTCCAATTAAGTCTCATTTTCAAATTTCGAGCCTCACCCACATAATTGGACACCAATCATTTAGCATCAATCACCATTCATTTAACCCAGATCAGTGACGGTGGAGGGAGGTCTGGTTTAGGCTTGGCCTCTGCACGTGCCACCAAAGCGAGCGTTTAGTTTTATTTTGCCCGTCCGCCGCTCCATGTCGATCAGAGCTGACGCCTGCCCGCTTTGGAAAAAAATGTCTCCAAGATAATAAGTGACCAGTGACACAGTACGGTGTGCACAGACAGCAACGGCACAAACGGACCATTAGCACGAATGACAGGCAACATATTTTACGTCATCGGGCAGCATAATTGGGTGACAGGCATCCGTTCCCGGGTCGTGTTTCCTCGGGGACACCAGCTGGCATCCCAAACACACACACACACGCACACTTGCAGCAAACAGACAAATGTCAACGACGGCGAGGCCCAATTACAATCCACTTCGGGTGGAGTCACAATGACAGGGGAGCAACCGCTTCAAACCGGTCCCATTTCTTGCCCTGGCTATCCCACTCCCCAGAGGGGAGCTAAAGGCGACGCGCCCCAACTATCCCACACCCTTATGGTGGGCGCACCGGGGGCACACACACCACGAGCGCCGATCTGCGATAATGATGTTAGGGAAATTATTGTTTCACCGAACCATGAATTGGATAAAATATAATCTACTTTGGACGGGTCGGACCGGTAGCTGCGCCTCTTCTTCGTCGCCATCGCTGTCGTACCCGCGCCCCGAATGTGATCGGTTTCAGTTTTCATGGCTCGCTCGCACACTGCTGACTGCAACGGCGCGGGCACATTCAATAATGTGCTTTACCGGACGCAGCAGCGCAACGCCATTACGGGGGCTCTCTCACGGATGAATTTGCCAGCCTCGAAATATTGACCCGTTTTTCGGGCTCGGGACCGAAATGGGCACTAAAACTCGTACGCACACACACACATACGGCCGCATTACAATCATCACCGGGGCTTCTCTGATTGGGGCTCCGATTTGTTCGGGTGCTTGGCTTAAAACGTCCCCGGATGCAGCTGCAATTTTGGCGGCGTTTTTTTTTTTGGGAAAAGCCTTCTAAACGGCTTCAAAACAGGACGTTTGCAAAATTGGCTTCGAATTGAGTGTTTCGGAAGGGGATGGGTTCTAATACAGGGGGAAATAGAGCTTTTTTGGTTCTCCTTTCACCATCTGTCTCTTTCCAATAAGAGCTCCAGCACCGGGACGATGCGCATTGCAAGACCGTGTCATGATTTTCCATTTTCCACCGACACTTCCCTTCAATGTACGATGAACTAGTGTGTGTGTGTATGTGTTTGAAATTCCGTTCGGTTGAATTGCATAACTAAATTGAATTCTACATTTTACGAATGGGGGAAACGCGCCGCCTATACGGGAATGGGGATGCTTGACAAAAAAAGAGCCGACCCTTCACACAGAACCCCTGGTGTGGAGAGGTAGAGTACAAATTTGGACACAAGTTTTAATGGAAAAATATTCCAACACCACTTCTGTCGGCGGTGTGCTTGCACCAAACACACCCCAGAAGCCCGTTGCAGGGAAGGGAGGCGAATTAAAAACGCTTCATACACAACTAGCCAATGCAATTTAACTTTATGGCAAATTTCGTTAAATGGATGGATGGAATTTCATTTTTCATACTTTTTGGTTTCGACGCCCAGCGCGCGGGCCGGCGGCGGAGAGGAGTGTGAGGAGTATCCTTGAAGTGATGTTTCGGATGCGAGGTTCTCTCATTTTGAAGTGGTTGTTTCAATTAGTTGAAATTATTTTCATAAGCCCTTAAATCGACTTTGTGTGTTGATTATTATTTTTCGTGCCCATCGCTTCTTTATCCGATGCTGTGTGCAACTAATTGCATTTATTTTGTAACGAAACCCCGTATCATAAAGTTGATCTCGGTACCCCTCGGCTGTCTGCACCCGCGGCCCTACCAGTTGGCAGTTGCATTCCTTTATTTGAATTCCCACGAGCTGCTCTCGCCGGTTCTGGGCCCTGGAATGCTCGACTTTCGTCCGGGCGAGCTAGTTTGCAGTAAATCCTTTTATTTTGCTGCCTCCGCTGGCACTCTTCACTCTGCTCGAAGCTGACTTCGGGCGATCCTTGATGCCAAAGGGAGCGTAGTTCTTGGGAAAAGTTTGTCCCTGAGCCCGGGTTGTTGCCGGTTGAATAATTTCCACAATGAGCGTTTCGGTTCTAATGAAACAAGCGCTACCCCAGCCAGCATACCGTGGAGCCTCTCGCCGGTCGGTGTCAAACGAAACACAAAACGCAAGAATCGCTCACAAACACAACAATGCCCGACAGCAGCCCAAAAGGCCAAACAGCAGTGTCGCTCGGCTACGTTGGCGGAGGTTTTCGTTTTTAATCTGTTTTCCGTCATTTTGTTTTAGTTGCCGCAAGGTGGGGGTTTTGGGGCGCGGCATGGAAGCAGGGTATAATTTTCTTTGCAATAAGTTTACGCTTCGCAAACAGCGTCGCGCTTTGTTCCCTGTTGTGCAAACTTCAATCTTATGCAAAAGTGCATCCGTCGATGGTGCACAGTCTTCAGACGGGCCAAGGGAAGGAATATCTATTTTCGGACAAAACTTCTTCCATTAAATTTTGAGAAAATTTGCTCTGTCTGCTGTAAAAAAAGTTTCCGTGGCTGTTAATGAGATGAAATTTAAATTTACTTCCAAAATACAGATTGTAACATAATGGTCTCTTTTCATTTTCGTCTGAGAAGTAACAGGCTGTGTTACCCTAGCAATAAACTCTGCTTCAAACTCCTTGCCCCTTCTGAGTAGCTTCTTTCCATACCTTTCGCTTTCATTAACACATCCACAAACACTTATCTCGTGTGTTGCCATAAAAGACTTTCCCCTGTGCGTGCACGGCCATTTAGCAGTGCAACAAATATTCATCCCCATTTTTCACGACGCCCTTGTGTACCCAACTAACCCACCCGGGCTCATGCATGATTACTGCTTACAAGACTTTTCCATTTTCTCAAAACAAAAACGGCTTTCTTTCCGTGTGCGAACGCGAGCGGCGATGAATGTGTTTTCTTCACAAAGAAGCGCTGTCGCTCGTTGCTGCCTCCATGAAAAGTTGACGCATTCGCACTTACGGACAGACGCAGCAATGTAGTGTTTTGCGACAGCGAGAGTCTGCGAAAAGTGCCTTCAGATAAAGCACCATCACTTTCTCCTTCTGAAAGGCAAACATCAACACCGTCCTTGGCGTGACATAGTTTCGCTCAGGGAGATGGGTTTGTGCGTCCCGCAAAACTGCGTATCTATTTCCAATGACAGCTTATTTTACGACGCACTGAAGGACATCGAGCAGGAAGCCGGAAATTGAATGAAGAAATCCAAACAAACTTCGGAGCCAGCGTCGAATAAGTGGTGGTGGGCCCGGTATCGAGAGCACTTCGCCGAACGAGCTGCTAATCGGCGAGAGATTCGTTGTGCAACAGCCGAAGTAGAGACATATTGAAAGCAGAGCATCTGTGGTGTCTATCTTTTTGGAGGAAATCTTGATGTGAATGATGTGGACAAAACAACTGCACAAATAAAAAACATTCTTTGGTATATTTATGCAGTGAAAAAACTGGTTTAAGGAATAGCTCTTTGCTGTGCTGTACATATACGCAGTGCAATACTTAAGATTTCAAAAACCCCACGCGAATAATAAAGTCTTCAAAAGAGCTTCATCCAACCCGCAACCGATTTCGCCATGTCCTACGATGAAACGCCCTGCTTCGGCCCTTACGAAATCTTTCAACTTAAATACCAACCATAACTCGAGCCCGGCAGGCTCCTGGCGAGCAAGGCCCCGGCTGAAGACCTATCAGATTCAGCTCCTCCGTAACATTGCATTACATTTTCGGTTATGAAAAGTCCGTGAAAGCGCTTCACGGCTGTCCGTGCACCGCCGGGATGGGGTTTGGGTGGCCGTTTCAGAAACTTACCGGAAGTACATCAGCGAAACGATCGTGTGCAGCAGCACGTTGACCAGATGATAGCCGGCCGGTTCGAGCCCGTGCAGCAGATAGTTCCAGCGGAACGTCAGGACACACAGCGGTCGATATGATTTATGACTTTGTTCCTGCAAACGGCGGAAAGAGGGAAAAAGCGTTAGATGATGAAGGAAACGAGTGAACGCAAAAAAAATCATGCACACACACACATTATATGGCAAACACACGAACGTATCCAGGAGCGTAAAGGATCCTCTGGTCAGCGTCCCTACTATTAAGGGCTTTAACTAGGAAGGTTTAAGCCTTCGTACGGAGGGCGAACACGGACTTCACGGGCAAGCCGTGGAAGGGATATTATATATATATAAGCAGCGAAAGAATATCCTGGAATTAATAAATCGCACGAGAATAATTTATGGTGGATTTACCCTCCTGTGGGAGCGCTAAAGGCGCTTCTTCGATCGCAAGCGAGAACCTCTGCATGGTGACCGATAGTGGGAAAATAAATAAACCGACCGAAGGCAATAAAAAGAAATCATTCACTTTCCACGCGACGAAGACCGTGGCCGCCTCCATTAGCTCGGAAACTAGTTTTCCCCCCCCCCCAACGAGTTTTGCTCTCATTTTCTTCCGTTCAATGCGATCGGACAGAGTTTTAGCTCCACCTTAACGCTCAGTGGAAGGTTCAATTTTTGTGAGGAAAAACGATACCGACGGGCTTCGGGTGTATCGAAAAAAAAAGAGAAAAACGTTTCCCCCGCTTGCCTAGCGCACACTGGAAGTAATAATAAACCACACGGGAGAATGGTGGTTTGGCTTTTATTACATTACGTTCAGGGATTGAGATTATCCACCTCACACACACACACAGACAGGGGGTCAGGCGGGACAGATTATAACTTTGTACCGCCGCCTTTTTGCCTTCGTTGCCTTCGGGGCCGCCCGGCAGGCACACGGTCATTGCGCTCAAGGATAATCCCGGGACGAACGCTCCCCTAACATGGCGCACCTCGCGCGGTGGGGTAAAATTAGATTCCCCCCCCCACAATTAGGGTCAGGAGCGTATATACGTGGATGTTGCGTGTATGTGTGTAGGTGTGTTTCGTTTTTCACTTCGCGGGGGACACGCTATGTCCTTGTGCTCGAAGCGTAGTGCGATTCCAAGAAAACCGTGAATTAATTACAAACGAAACCGCAGGGAAGCTGAATGGCGCGCTATGTGATACTTTCGGTGTGAGTTTTATGGCAAGAAGAGGTTTGCGTTTACGGTGGTCAGTGTGGAGTGAGGACTTTAAAGCTAAATGTGTTTGCCATAGAAAGTTTATATTAAATACGAGGAGTGTTGGTCTGTATTGATCTGCATTGCCTTAATGATTTCAGACCTTAAATGCAAATGTAAAACTTACATTTTTATACATTTTTAAAATAAATATGTTTTATAGGATATAATATTGTGATAATGTTTATATCAAGAAGAATATCATACAAAAGAAGCTTTCAGGATCTTTAGTATTTTCATGGCAGGCATTTCGTAGTTAATAGTGACTATAGTAACTTGCAACATCATTATCATGATAAAAAAGAAGAGCCTCCTCCATGTTTCATCACAGCAAAATCAACATTCACCGAATGTTATCACAATTTTATCGCCTCACGGAAAATAAAAACAAACACACCCCGGATCGAATTCGCTATTCAAAACCGAGCACAAAGAAAGCAAACTCGCCTCGTCAGCAGCGCCAACAATAATGCGTCAGCTGGCAGGAAAAGTAAACATGCTTTCCTTCAGCGAAAACATGAACTCAAGGAACACATCAGCTCCCCCCATGCGAGAGGTGAATGATTCTTGAAAAAATGTGTATATTATTATAATATGGTTCCAGCAAAAGAAGAAACAACAAACCTATGCACCTATACCGACACCCATCATCAACTCCCCTCCACCACGATAAAAGGCTGTACTGCTGCAGTAAGGGCTGCCGATGCATGAGTTGAGCAAAATGGTTTGCCCTTTCGCAGCGTTTCTCTTCCCTTCTCATCTTTATTCCAACTTTATTCCACGCGTTACCGCACGGGTCCATCTTTCATAATCATTCATCTCATTATGCCACACGCGTATCAACAAGCCGTTCGGGTTCGGGTGTTTCTTTTAGCATGTTTCTGTTTCTGTTTCTGGTTTTTTGTTTTGTTTTGTTTTGCTGCTGTTCGGTTCCACCCACACAAATCTCCAATCACGGCCACCACCACGAGGGAAAACTTTTCCTCGCCTCGCTCACTCAGCGCTGCTGATGATAATTAATGGCTTCTTACGCGCTAACAAATCGCTCCCGGGGTGCGCGCATTACGCCCGCGGAAAGCTGCCCATTTATTCATACGCAATCCATCATCGGTCGATAATCGGTGACGGGGCGCTGCTGCGCGGCGGTACGTCGAACTTGGAACACGCAAACGCGGGACGCGCCCGCCGGATGTATTTATTCCAAAATGCGAGCCAAACCATTTCCCCACGGAGGGGGAGGGGTGTTGAGTTTTCCCGTGGAGTCGCCGAGTGCCTCTCAGGAACGGCCGGGAATGAGTAATGCCCATTTCGGGCGCATTGTTCCCGCTGCAGGATTAACCGAAAGCCGATCCCCGGGCGGGAAAAACAGCGGGAGTCCTTCGGACGAAACGCTCGAATCGATTTTCGGGAAGGGCGAACCGAATTTCTTGAACGTCCTTGGCGTGTCCGGAGTGTTGCGTGCGTGGCTCGGTTCCGAGAGTGACGGAAGGGAAAATAATTAATCCTTTTGGCAAGTTTTTTTTTACCAAGCGGAGGTTTTTATTTATTGTAATTTTATTGTGACTTCTATTAAGTTAAAACCCTGAAGAAAAAATCCCCTGGTGGTAAAGCATTCACCAAAAAAATTGTCAGGATGAATTATGTTGATAAATTTGTATTTCTAATGAAAAAAAAACAATCAAAATTGATTACATATCCACAGCTATTTTAATATCAAACCGAAACAAATTCCAACGGTCGTAGAAATTAATGTAGCCATTTAAAACGTTTTCAATTCGCCGCCCGGTACAAACACCTTCCCTTCCCATCGCGTAGAGCCTTCCTTCTCGCACAAGAGTAATGATTCCGACGAAAGCTTGTTAGAGCACTTCAAGCGTGTTTAATGCCGCTGCGAGCCGGTGCGTATAATAATATTGCAAAGACACACTCAGACAAAGTCGCGGCTAGCCAAGACAAACCTTGCCAGGGCAGGCAGCGACGGGCGCATAACGTTCAGCTGGCTGAACAAGCCAGCCTAGCTGATTCCGTACACGGGCTCGTTCGCCAAACACAACCAAACCCCCCGCCGGCGTGGACAGAAAGGATCAGGCGTCTCAACTCGTCGACCTCGTCGTCGTCGTCGCGGAGGGTAAAAATATATGATGGTAATTTATAACTCAATTAAAACGGAACAACCAGTGTGGTTGGTGAAAAAAGCCAGAACCCAGAATCGAAACACCAGCTCGAACTCGAATGTCAAAGCAGGCCGCTTTTTTGCCTCTTTCTCGCCGGATAGGAACGTCGAAATGAAACACGACGATGATGGAAATGGCCTGGGAAAATGTCCTCCCTCCTCCCTGGTCGCCATTCTCCGTTCGTCGCCTCGTTCGTTCGCGAACGCCGCCTGTAGGATAAGACACGAATGATTCGTGAAGAAGAGAACGAACCTCCACCGGGGTCCTGGATGAAGCCTTGCGGAACCGGCAAGTGGAGGAAGAAGCGAAAAAAAACACAAATCATTTCCACCCGAAACGGCACGACAGTTTTCTTTGGGTTTTCTTCCGGTTGTGAGTTTATCGCCGCTGACGCTCATCTTGGCGCCGCCGTGCACTGACATTTGGCTTTTTCGAGTGTGTGTGTGTGTGTGTGTGTGTGCGGAGCGGGCTAAGGCAACGAGACGAAAAAAGGAGAATAAATTGATGGGCAACCATGCGTCTCCATTTCTGCTGGAAGCGAGGAAGAATTATTTTAAACTCCAACAACGCAACGGGGAAAGTTGTGGATATTACATTTCTTAAAGAGTGGTCCGTCTTTCGAGTCAAAATGGAATAAGTTTCACCGCACCGCGGAAGGATAATGAAACCCTGCGCGGGAAGGTTTATAAAAATGAAATATGCCCGCCGCTGAGAGCGGAACGCTGTTGGCTGGCTTGTAAAGTGTGTGCGTGGCTGTGTGTGTTAAAAGAGTTTATTGAACGCAGGCGAATGCGAACCAGTGGCAGCTCGTACATACTCCGATGAAGAATGAAGACAGCAAGGAGATATAAGAAAACATTATTGGGAAAAGTATTCAGTTTGGGCGATTTTAAGCGGACACGTTCGACATACTTTCACAGCATCGTTCAAAGTATGACATTTCTAAGAAGCAGTTAAATAACATTTCGAACCATCTGCACACCGTTTCGTGCAAGTTTCATACGACGATAAGCAATTTACGGCGACGACAGCAGGAAACGAGATGGAGCTGCAGCAGCAACACACAAAACACGTGCAAAACGATCTCTACCTCACACACATGCACGCCCACGGGTGCGTCTAGAGAGCAAACAGCCACGTGCGAGCACGTTCACAGCACCGTGAAAGCTTCACCGATCAATGCTTACTTAGCCGCGCTCTTTGCGCCGGAAAGTACACAAATCGATTATGGAAACTTTTATTCGACTTTCCCTTTTCTTCCGTGAAAGATAATGTGCATGTGTGTAGGTGTGCGTGCGTGTGTGCTCAATGTAACAGCCGATGGATGGAGATGGCTAGGATGAAATTGAAAATAACCGAACCGCAGACATCGTTTGTGGTGCTCTCTCTCTCTCTCGTTCGCCGCTCATTCGCTCACCTGCACCATTTGTAGCGTGAAATTCCATCGATATTCATAGCCGCACATCCTTGAGCGCCGGAGGAGCCGCAGCCACCGGAACCACGCACAGGAAACGCTCGGTAATCGCTCCCAACCATTTGTCGAAACAGAACAAAAGCCAACACAATAGGCATGGTGGAATGAGAGAAAAAAAAATGGAAAAGAAAAGGCTAGACCAGCAGCGAACGCAAGCAATGAGCGAGCGTGTGTCCTTTTGTTCCGCTGTACGAAATTTCCCATACATTTTCGCTTGCTTCACTCCCGCTTAGCTAAACGCCGAGGAAAAGTGCACGAGGGCCTCGTTAAGGCCGCGTGAGCCGTTGTCGTACTCGGTACTGGAATGTTTCCTTATCGCCGTTCCACCGGGCACCTGGAGTTTCCGTTTGCTTGCTTCCGTTACGAGTTTCGATCGAAGTTTCAGAGTAGGTAAAAAATAGCAAACGAAAAAAAAAGACGTACTCTTGCCAGGAGGTGTAAGAGTCGGGTTTTTGGGTAGAGAAAGCTCATCTGAAGCGACCGAGTGCGGTGACTATCTGCCAAAAAGCACCCTCGTGGTAAGACGCTTCGTAGAGAAGTTGGATTCCTCTTCATTCTGGAGCTTCTCTTCAATTTTACCTGGAGCATGCTGTTTTATATTTCGGCCGTCTAGTGGCAGCCGAGCCCACCGTGGTATAAGTAGAGCGATTGGACAGGCTGAAATTGGGTGGGAAGGGCTGGGAGCTGCAGGAGACGACTAGAAGGACAACATCTGCGAAATTTTTGTGGAAGGATAAGTTTGACTGCTTCCCCCGACTGAGTACCAGCCTGAACTGGTCTCGGAGACGACAGACTTATCGTGAGAACTCATACCCGCACCAGTAAACAATCTTCTGCCAGGTTGTATAAAGATATCGAGCGGAAGCAGCAGCCGCTAGACTCATTTTAGTCTTGTAAGATTATTTTTTTCGTTGCCCTGGTTTCCGCTGATTACCATCGGAACGGTCACCGAAAGTGCTAGCTCGGCTGGATTAGAGGCTCGAGATTTGATGACTCGAGCGTTAGCAACTTATCGGTGAGCTTACGATTACGTTTGCGGAGGCCACAAAAATAGTGACACTTTAAAAATTCTTCTGCAAGAAGGGCTTTGGAAGTGTCCTTTGGGGTATTTGGGAGATGTGTACAACATAGACGAACACTTGTCTGATGGGTTGAGGATTTGCAAAACGTTTTAATTCATTCCTAATTAATATTTAAAAAAAACTCTGCGCCGAATAGTATGCATTCAGTACAACAGAATGCTGTTGTCATTATTATCCAATGGAGTATATATTTATCGTTGAATACAATGAGAGAAAAGTCCATAAAGATATGTGATCAAAAGTTGTTTTATAATAAGCTGAGATGCGTGTTGTTTGCAGGATAAGTGCATTTATTGATGTACTAATATCGCTCTATCAATTCTATGAGTCGTTTGGAGATATTTTCCGCACGTAAAGCGAACAGAAATGATTGCCAAAACCACAGAATTTCGAACGATTTCCACGCAAAACTGACCACTGCTCAATTTAACCACCGAAAATGCTTGACAGCAAGCAAACAAAACACGCACAACTCAACGCCGTCCAACGATACACCCAACACCGTCTAGGACCGCTTTCTAATGCGGACATCTTACAGATAAAACATTCCCATTTAAAACAGAACACAAACCCTTTCGCCAACTGGCGCCTCCATGCGTCTACCTTTCGTGCAAATTTCGGAGCCCACCCCAAAGGAAACCAACGCTTATCGGAGCAGACCTCAAATATTTCTGCAACCGAATAGAGTTGGCTAAACAATTTAATTAAAACACAGTGCTCGGCAACGACATGGCAGAGCGGCAGCAGCCAGCTCCAGCACTGTCACTTAAGGCCACTCCGCTCGCTATTTCAGGCACACACACACACACACACACACGAAAACACAGCTTTCCCGTCGTCTTTCCTTTCCCGTGGTATTTTAAACTACTCGAGTCAAAAGCCCCCCCCCCCCAACCCACAGCACAGCACAGCACGTCCCATCGCTGCGGCTGCCGACGGGAATGATAAAAATGTCCTTTTGCTCAACTATTGCTGGTGCTGCCGGTGGTGGTGGTGATTCTACTTGGCGCCGCCTCATGGGTGGAGCATTCCGAAAAGTACTTCATCCTTGGCGAAGAAGCAGCTGGCTGGCTGGTTGGGTGGCTAGCAAGACACACACACACACCACTGCTCCAGTGACCTCTGGGATTGACCGGCATACCCGGGCAAATGGCTCCCGGAGCCCATTACTCTCGGCTGGCAAGTGAGCAGAACACCGCAGCTCCTGTATTGAACCGCCGGAAGCCGGATCGGATAAGGAACCGGGCGCTCTGTCTGTTGTGCGCACCGAATGGTCTTGAATTTTGGCCGCAGTTCAACTCGCTGCCAGGGCTGTTAAGACGACAGCGGCGACGCTAGCCCACATTCAGCTGCATCGACAGTGTTGTTTTCGGGAATTCGTTATTTGCCACGGACTTTGATTTCGCTTTGTGTGTATGTGTGTGTGTGTGAGAGAGAGAGAAAAAGAATGAGAAGAACAGAGACAGATGCACTCAACAACAAAAAAAAGGAACATCGCATGTTCGTGCATCCAATTTTCTATTCCCATACTGCATCTGACAAACTGCTCCTTTTTCCAATGCTTTCAATTCCAAGCAATACACGTTCGGTCGAAGAAGATTCCTGGTGATATTCAAAACAAGCCAACAGGACGCGATCGGGCGGCTGCATGCACCGAACTCCGGGCAGGAAATCGAGCGAGTGAGATAATTGACCAATCCTTTCTCTATTGGAAGAAATATCGAGTTAGCGCAAGCGGCCGGAGGAGAGTGTAAAGAATTGCAGAAAACTCGAACGAAGCCAAAAATCGATGCCAGAACCGCCAAAGCATGGGGGAACATGCATGTGATGACGACATCGCACCAGAGTAAAACAAACGCCAACATAACGAACCGTAACGAACGATTATTTATGCGGGTTTGATGTAGTTGCCATTTTTAGTTGTTTTTTCTTCTTCTCTTTTCTTCCAATGCATCCATACAGCGCAGTACACACGGAGTGTGTGTGTGTGTGCCCTGTTGGCAGTGTTTCGCCTACGGAAAATGCATTCCAAACCTGCATCTCCGATAGCATCGGAAGCGTATCATCGGAGGCACAAACAAAACGGAAGGGGATGCAAAACAGGGAAAAATGAACAAACAATCTGAGCAAAAACAAAGAACAAAAAACGCCACCGACAGCTTGCCCGGCCAACGGTCCAGCCGCTTTTTGGCTGCTGAAAGCGAGACCAGGTGAGGTCTTTCGGTGCATAATAAATAACAAATTTAATTTATGGAAATTGAACACCGTCTCCGCACGGGTAAAGCCTCTCTCTTCCTCGTCCCGCGTCCATCGGTGGGAAAAGTTTATGATCGAACAACGGATTCGGTTGCACGAACCCGGTAGCTGGTAGTGTTTTTGACGATAAATGAAAAGACGAAGCTTGTATCGATAGTAGGAAGAAAACGCTTTTACCTGATGCAAATACGGGCCCGGGCACGATCATGGAACTGGCCAGGGGAATTAAGACACTGGCAGTTCTTCCTTGCGGACGTTATTGATTGGAATCATGACAATTTTATTTGTCCAATCAACCCATCGATCGGGGCTATAAATTCATAATGGGTACCATAATCGTGTTGCACGGAGCATCATGAAATAGAAATGAGAAATTGGAAGAGTGTGTGGGTGTGTGTATCAAGCGAACACATTTTAAGGCGTTCCATGCCAAATATTCCCTAAACTCAAAGCAGCTTAACGGTTGGCTCCCATTATCCTTACGACGGCATAGCTCTCATTTTGAAGAGCCCATCATGTTGCTTCCACATTCGAGTTTTTTTCCCCCCCTTTTACCGTGCAGCCACGATATCGTCCATTCATCTGCGGCGCAAGAGTTTAACATCATCAGAATTCGATAGCTGGAAAACTTCCGCTTCCGGTCGGATTTTTCACTGGCAAACGGGTGGAACGTTACAGCATAACAACCCCGCTTAAAAATAAACGAAGGAAGCACGAAATGATAACTATATTTCGGTCGATACGATCAGACAAGGTGGTGTGCGCTTGCAAGCGGAGCAGGATGGGTGGTTCGTGCGCCGGAAGCTGTGAAAAGAACCAGCAAACACACACATACACACATACACTTTCATAGATATGTTTATCTTATCGAGAATCTAGTGCCTTCCATATTATAGCCAGCACGTCTCCTCGAGCTGTGTCTAACCGGAGCACACGCAGGGTGAATGGTTGTGGCCATATTGTAGAAATCACGCTTCAGTGATGATATTTTTTCTTATCATTTTTTTTTGAAGAAATACACAGAACCGAGACCTTGTCGGATTTATCCGCTCAAAAGTCCTTCAAGTGGAACTTTTTTGCCTTCTCTCTCTCTCTCTCTCTCTATCTCTCTCTTTCTCTTTCATTCCCTCTCTACTCAGAGAGAAAAAGGACTGTATTCGAGAAGAGCGGCAGAGGGCAACAGAAATGGCCCAGCGCGCTTCCGGAATGGTAACGTTTTCGCTGGAACTGATGATCACGGAACGGAACGACGATAACGAGCCAAAAGTCCTCCGAAATTTCCTTGTACTTTCCTCGTGCGAGCGGGACACGACGACGCAGAAAAATGATGTTATCTTCGCTTTATCGTGTTGAACATGATGAAATGTTGTATCGTCGATTTTCCACCGTAAGCACCCCGGCGCGCCCAACCCCAGCACAATTCATGGGAGGGTGTGCACAAGAATGACAAAGGGACTGTGTTCCGACGAAATGGAACTGGGCGGAATGTGTTCCCATCTTCCCGGAACAGACCCTGGGCGGTACGAGAAATCGATGAGTATATGGACTCCCAGGTAAGCTTTGTTGGAGATGCAAATTAATGAGCAACACACAAAACATAAACACGCTTGGCATATACAAAAATAAGACCACAGACTAATGCTGCTTACCAACCGACCAATCACTCACAACAGTCCACCGTATAATCCATTGGAATTACCTGCGAAAGAACAAGAGAAACAGATTAACTCATTAGTAAAACTTTTTTATGCTCCTTCTTCATGCTCACAACTCTACATGTGGAGAAATATCTAGTTCATTCGGGAGCGTGCGGGAGCGAGTGCTAATCAAGTGGTAGACTAACCCCTTTTTGCAACTCAGAAGGCGATTACAACCCTTTCGCACTGTGTCTGTCTGTGTGTGTGTGTGTGGTTCAGTCGAACGCGAATGATTTATTGGTATTCTTCAGTCGCTGCTTCAGTCATTAAGGGTTTGATTTTCGCTTCCCGTGTGAAGCTAATGGGCAGCAAGGGGGCAACGGCAACAAAAAACGAACCTTCCAACAATGACTTTGCGATTGTGGTATTTAATTTTCCCACCAATACCATTGGTTCGTGCGGGAGTCGGCAAAGGGTAGTCCGGACACAATGAAATGAATATGTTTCTGATTTTTATCGCCAATTAATGTCTCGCTGTTGAAGAGTTTGCTTCAAATGACGAAATAGTTTTGGAGTTTTTTTCTCTCTCGTGCCTCTAACCATGACGTAGCGTTATCGGGAGATGTTTGATATCGTCAAGCAACACGTGGAAAGAGTCTTGCCCTATTAAGAATTGTTGGGAGGCAACTGGAGGCAATTCCGGAAAATATCATCGCTATTGTTTTCAACGACGGTATATCGCCTATAATGCATTGAAAATGATCCCCATAATCGTAACACCTGTCATTGATCAACAGCTCGGCTATACAATTACCTGCACTCGGCCGCCTCTTGAAGGCTTTTCATGCCGGGCACGTACCTGACATTGACCTATCCATTAGTGCGTCTCCATGGACCTCTCTGGCACACACACGCGCGTGATCCGTCCCCCGTTCTAGAGACCCAATTGTCAAATAATAAATGGCACTGCGTAATGCCCTCGAGTGTGAGCGAGTGAGAGAGATTCTACGGTTTCCAACGCAGACCTTGCGACACCATCACTTCCCATAACAATAAAACGCGTATAACGCGTGAAAGCGAAGCTATAATAAGCCACCCACATTCGCATGAGCCACAGTCTCCCCCACACAAAAGCTATCTTTATCAAGGCGAAAAACATCACCACCTCCACTTAACGTCAATTTGGAGGACCTTTGGGGAATATCATCGAAGCGGAAAAAAATGAAAATCAAGCACCACCATTGCCATATTTTGCCGTGCTTAATCACCACGAGTTGCGATGTGCACTTCGGCGCCGTGAATGTGGATTATCGAACAATATTGGCCGTTCGAGAAAGCTCCTACGTGTTGGAAATATAATTCATACGCAATCACGATTAGCCATGAGGCGTGGAGTAGGGCGGGAAAGGGACGGATGAGCAAGAAAAAAAACACACAGAAGCGGATAAGCTCCATTTGCCCTTGCTGCCGTGGTAGACGTCTCAAGTACCTGTTTATCTGACACACGCACCAGTACACCGGCACACATCCGGATGGAGAGCTTTCGGCTTTGGCGTCCTTTGTCGTGCGCGTCCGTCCGCCCAGTGTGTCTGGAATGACAATCCGGATCCGGCGTGGGGGGGGCAATATTCATTCGTTGCCGCAACCGAACCGACCTGGGTACCGCCTCATTGTTGCGTGCCTGACAACCCACCATTACGGGCTTTACCCGGAGCTGTCGGATAGGTTTCACCCGTGCGAGGAAGTATCATCCATCCGTCCCGTCCCGTACTCCAACCGTTGACATGTGCCAAAATAGGAACATAAATAAATTCAATGCCCGACTCTCCGGTTCCATATTTTATGATCAACCTCCCTCTCTGTTGCGGTCTCCGAGCTCCGCAAAACAAGCACATTCGCACGTGAAAGGTGTACGTACACACACACACAGTGCCGCCACATGTATTATGGATAAGGAGGAACGCTTTCACGCGGACGACGGAGCGAGTGAAAGAAAAATTTCACACCATATCATCATCATCATCAACATCATTTCCACCGCTTTGAACCGTCTCTATATGCCTGCTTCCTATAATCACCATCACCGCACGCGGGCACCACCTGAAACTTTCTAATCCTGTGCGCGCCCGCCCCGTTACCCGGGGATGAATTTAACAGGCACAGCCGCTTCTAAGCAACTCTCTCTCGTGCCCGGGCATACGTCTGATAATGGAGCGCGCGCGCATACGAAGCGATCCGGAAAGACGCCCCAGACACTCGCCTCCACCTGCATCACCTTATTATCCCGTGTGCAACCCATATGCAGGCGCCTTCTTCTGCATCCTTCACTGCTGTCCGTGCGGCGTGAGTGTGTCTGCGCTGACGAGCGCAGCTTTAACAGGCTGAACATAAGATGTTTCGGCTCTTTCTTCCACTCGCACGTTGTGGCGCAAAACGGAACGAACTTTTTGGCTGGTTTTGTGTAGCCATCGTTGCGCTGCAGTCAAGGGAGGACCGGCCCGCTCGAATGGCAACGAGTGTGTTTGAAAAGTGCAGAAAAGATTAGTAGAGCGTGAACATAGCCGGTTGTGTTTTATAATGCACCTATACTTTGCGGTTGCCCGCTTCATGGTGAAGTGTTTCAACATACATCGTTGTAACATGTTGCAACACATGGAAAAGTAATACCAAACCCGTTCTAAGAAATCATATTTTAGAGTGTTCTATAAATAACTTCAAAGAAATGTATCTGTTTCAAGGACCTTCTCCATTGAACAGTTTGAAGTGCTTTCTAAAATGTCGCGTTTCAAGCTCGATGACTTGTGATCGCAACATCTTGCACCACCTCTCAACAGAGCGTGTGTGTGTGTGAAGCTGAACGTGCTATTAATCCCTTCACACCTTTGTCCACTGCAACAAGTTTTATTTTCTCACCTTCTATTCAACGGGTACCACTCGGTTGGTCAAAAAAAGATACCTTCTTTTCAGCGGGAGACTTCCCCCACACATTTGCTGATCCGATGAAAGATGAAACGGTAAGAATGAAAGGAGGACTTTCAACTCGCCAAAACATTCACCCACACACATTGTGCACCTTGTGTATTTGGTGGCCGCCTGTCCTTTCAAGAAAGATGACATTAAGCTCGGGATAGTGTGTTTTTGTTTAATGCGAATGGAGAAAAGCCCGAAAAAGCAGTTCCGTTGGTATCCCAAGCTCTCTCGTTCTCTCGACCGCATGACCCTTAATCCTTTTATATTTTCCCCACTGCGACAAGCCCTGCGAGCATCAAAGAAACCAGAGGGAGGATTTTCCACAGCATTTGTTTTCCACATCGCACATGAATAGGGTGTTTTCAGCGGGCTGGCGACACCAAAAAAAAAAAAAGGGAAGCACACAATTCAATAAGAAAGAATATTTTCAGCCGCTGTGTGACCTACTTTTAGGAATTTTAGATTCCGTTTTTTGTTCAGGGTTGTCACACGCTAACGCCGGATCGGATTTGGTATGTGGAAGATAGTAAACTAGGTAACATTTTGTCTCTTTTCCAAAGGCATTCTTTTTAAAGGAAAAATTTAAACTTTGTTCCAAATGGAACGATAAGCATACGAGTAACTTTTACACCGGAACTACGACTGTAGCTTGCACCATTAGATGCTGTACTGTGCAAGTATGAACCCACCATAAACTGTATGAAAGTCGCTCAACGTCAAAGCCACAAAAGCATTAAATACAGCAAAAAATGCACAGACACAAGCAGAGTCAATCTCTGCGATTTTTATCAACAGCAACTTTTTCGTGCGACTTTTCCTAACTCACACACACACACATACACACACGGACACCGGAGCCGGACATCGATTCCCAGCTGGAATTTGACTCCTTTCCAGTGCTGTACAGCGAAGCGAAACATACAACACAGCACGCCCAACCTGCAAGTATGGCGGCTGCTCGTTGCCCCAGCAGGACGTATTGTGGAGTGCAAACATAGGAGGGGGAAAAACACAAACGCCCGATCGAACGCTGTTGACTTCGATGCCTGGCATGACGCCATCGAGGATGACGCCAGCTGACGCCAGTTGGGCAAGCAAGCGCTCTCGAACCCCCTGCTGGCTGCTGTACATTTTTAAGGTTAGTATACATTCGTGTTTCTTCCTTTTCCGTTTCTGGCGTCGTTCCCGGGAGCCGCTGTGATGCTGCTGGGATGCTTTCTCACCAACACCACCGGGCGCGCACGGGATTGATACGGTTGGTGCATACGAAAAAAAAAACGACTCTCCTTATCCCTTACCGAACAGCTACACCAGTGTGTAATCCCTTGCTGGCGGTGTGCTTCGATTCACAGAACTAAAGCAGTAGCTGTCAGGGAAAATCGATACGACGAAGGCAACTGCAAGAGCTCCCTTTCCCCGTGATTTGTCCCTATTTCTTCCCGGTTCCTGCCGAGATGTATAAAAAGGGAACTTCTTGGAGAGGGAAAAAGCTAGACCTAAGAGCTCTGACCGTTTCTCACCCACCCACCCACCCTGTCTGCAACCGGAAGCCGGACTCACAGGGGGTTGCGACAAACACTCACTGCAGCAGGGTCGGCAACAGAGTAAAGTGCACTGAAGTGGGCACCGCCGCCTTCCGTATTACTTCATCGCCACAGACATATTACTGACTGCACCGAAGATCAAAGGAAGGAGAATGCATAAGCGAGGTCACCGTCCACCCCCTTAGCATGACCTCCCACCCAGTGACAAGCGGATGCACAAGAACCCTCGCGGGGGAATGCCACCGAAGCGGCAAGAAGGCTTGGAAGGTGCATCCGCGCTAACGAAACGAGTAGGAAGTAATTTTGTGTTGCTTTATGCATTCGTGTGCCAGGGGTCGTTAAGGTTGAATGCAGTCGCCGTTGGTCGCAGGAGAATTTGCATATGTAGATAGAATTTTTATGGTGTGAATGTAGCGTTTGCGGCAGTAGCAGCAAAATAGCAACAAAAAAAATGCTTACATTCCCATGTGATGTATTTCATGTGTCACTTGAATAATGGATTGATTCGCAAAAAACACGAGAAGAACATCCAATCGCTTGCTGGAACGCTTTGCCGTAATTAAACACAAACAGCATAATAATCAATTTCGTGTGACCTCCAATCGGAACCTACATCGCACGGCCGCTGCAATAATGATATTTAATATTTAAAGCGCTCCAGCCCGTTGCAAATGCACGCAATACGGAGTGCATTTTCCTCCCGCACTGTTCGCGTGTGGCGTTTTTGTTCGAATTAATTTTCCAAATCAACGCGCGCGGACCCATTCACCCAACCCACCGCAGCTCAAACGCAGCGAAAGAAAAACAGGATACCACAGAAAAAAGCTCTCAACCAAACCCCTAACCAATTAAGGGCGCCCACTTGACATTGCCACACACTGACCCAGGGCCAGAGCGATTTTTGCACTTCAGGTAGTCGACAAAGTTTGCCCAATCAAACCAATAATCACAACGACACAAAACATGAAACGCAAACGCACCCACTCTCTCTCTCTCTCTGGCTCTCTCATGCAAGGTACGAAAACAATTGGGGGAAAACAAAAGCAAAGAAAAAAGGCACAGTAAGCAAAGTTACTCAATTACCATTTTGCTAGATTAAAATTTCAATCAAAAAAGCCAACCATCGACACCACATGCGCGCGCACACACACACACACATACACGTTCACGGCGCTTTGTGGCCGGACGTGCGGTTGGATAGGAAAATTCATTTCATCATTAATAAATGCATGCAAAAACGCACTACGCACGCCATCCCACCCCCACACTGGCAGCTGATTATGATTGGTCGACTGACTGGAAATAGTAAAACCACCACCGGTCTGGGAGAATGTCCGCAAAAGCCACACACACACACACGTACGCACCCCCGTTAGGGATGCACCAAAAATGCAGTTCAACGCTTTCAAACGCATTCTCACCCCATTCGGCGCAGACACCCACCCACCCACCAGCGCTGCACAAATTGCGATTGTGTCAAAGCAGTGAAACGGTGCGGTGGGATACTGACGCGTGCGTGGGAAAGTAGGACGAACCAGGAGGAAAAAAACACACACGTACACAGGACCCGGAGTAATGAGAAAAATTTAATAACTTTTCCTCATTTGCGGCTGGGGTGTGCGCGCGCTCGCCGCGGTTTGACTTTTTCGCATTTTTGTTATCGATTTTAGCGTAAGTGCGCGCGGATGATTAAAAAAAAAGGATGAAATAAATGCATCAAGCGGAACTGGACGTGGGTTCGTCTCATTTTCATGTTCCGCGCGTTCATATACTTTTCCCTGCCGGCGCGCACGACAGGGTAAGAAGATAATCGAACCGAACACACAAACACACACACACACACACACGAGGAAGTGATTAACACATCACCGCAAACGTTGGAAGCCATTTTCCACACCGAACCGTTTTCGTGATGGTGGAGTTTGCTTCATTCTTGTCCTGGCAAAGGACGGTGACGAGAAATTGAAATTAAAACCAAAAAAGCCATTGCTACATGAGCCGATCATCAACCGGACAAGAATGGACATGCGATGCATTTCTGCTGCAAGGACACACATGGATGCAGCTACTGTTAATCAGGTTTCGTACACCGGCGCTTTTGTCCGGTGAAAAATCATCCACACACACACACATACACGGGGCAGAAAATTATTAATTGAACTCACCACGTGACAATGTCCGTAGGTCTTGTACGCGCTAATGAGAATCGCTCGTTCTCGCTCCGTCTCTCCATCACGAAATTCGACAACACATTGCGAACGCGAGCGGGAGCTTCATTTGTCTTTCCGCGCGCTGCTCCGTGCGCCACCGTCCTTTCGTATTGCGCTGCGCAAGACAAGCGATTGATGAAAGGTGGACACGCAACGTGAGCTCCGGTTCATGCATCAACTTCAGCATGGCCTGCATAGCCCCATTAATCGTGAACGGAAGCGAACATTCCGACCCACACCTCTGTTATTTTCAGCTATTTTACAATAAGTTTTACACCAAACCTGTACTCTTCCAGAGGTATCTCTGTTGAAAAGCCAAAGTTGAGAGAAGCTGCAGAAACAAACACAAATAAAACCACAGCCTGCTAAATAGTAGTACGCACAATATTTGGCTACTGAAATTAAATGAAAATAATGCCATTTACGCGTACGGTGACGCGCTTCAGTGCGCAAACAAAAACAATGCAATGCAGCGCCCCCCCCCCCCCCCCCCACATGAGCTGCTGTTGCAATTTGCACAGTTTTAAATTGACCCCAAAACGATTAATAACAGCAAATCCTCTGCCAACAATGCAAAAACGCATTATCCGATGGGTTCAATTGATAATTGCGTTATAATGTTATCGGCTGGCTGTGGGCCGGTGCTGTTCGCTTCTATCGCTGTGTTTCGATCGGTTCATAATGGTTTTTCTTTCTTCTGTCTGTGTGTTTTTTTTGTGTATTCGTGCGTCGTTTTCCACTGCACTGTGTTGCACTTGCACGCGCCACCCAGTAATCGTATCTGATCGAGCCGAAAGGATTAAGTCGATTATGTCAGCTTCGACTGCGCTTGAAGGGGAGTTATTGTTTTTTTTTTACATAATGTTCGCTTGCACGCCAACTAGTGACGTTCTAGAAGAGTCGATCCGATTGAAATGATGATGCTTTTCAAAAGAGACAGATCAATATTGTATCATTACATGTGATTTTTTCAGTTTATTAATCTGTTGAAGAGTCTACTTTTCCAGAGATGTTCGATTGATATTGAAGCTTTCTGCGATTTTAGTCTCGACTCTTCCGGAAGATGGCGTTTTTTCAACATTTTGCTTGTGATTTTTGAAAAAAAAATATCACGATTTCAAGGTGACGCCAAAGAAATTAGTCTTCACTGCCACTTAACCAACGAAATTACACTTTAAAGCAAATTTATCTTTACAAAACTTTTTTTTTTGCGCTCTACCACTTCTCCCCGGTCAACCTCGCAATCAGAGCTAAACGTGACAAATCCGGTCGGCACCACGAACGGGCAAAATAGCAAACAATACCACCAGATAACGCGATCCCGCTGAACGGTGGTGGCGAAAAAAAAAGCGTGAATAAAAACCCGGCCACAAATCTTAGCGTAAAGCCCAGGCTCTCCCGTGAATCTCTCCCGTGCACGCGAAAGCAATCGCGAGGGGAAAACCGGAAATGTCAACCTTCTGGGACCGCGCGCGTGCAACTAGCAACAGACACGGGGGCGCAGGAGCTTTCAGGGGTTTCATCTCCCAGGGCAAGATTCTGCGTTACCAGCGCCCCAAAACATCGCCTGCCCGGAAGTGAAGAGAGAGAGAGAGACTGGTGGACACACCAAAGAAAGAAAAAAAAACAGCAACATCCGGAAAAAGCGAACAGCCAACCAGATGCTATCGGACCGGGAAGGACACATCCGCGCCAACGGAAGCAACGGCCCCGGTAGTGTAATCGCAAAATTTACACTCCTTCTGGGGATTGGCCCCGTGGAATGGAAGTGCCGTGTTGTTGTGCGATCGTTTTTTTTGTTTTCTTCAGCCTCTCTTCAACCGTTTTTTCCCCCCCGACCGGGATCACGTGGCACTACTTCGCTGCGTTCGCAACACTACTGCTTTTGACCGCTGAGAAGTTGTTTCGGGAATACGCTTTTTTGGCTGTATTTCGGCCCCTTTTTTTGTTCGTTGTTGTCTCCGATCCTGTTTCGGAACCCCGTGTCCATTCGCTGCTCGGAAAGCGAAGCCAAAGGGCAAAAGGGCTCCGGACCGTTTCGGAGTTTTTCCGTTGTTTTCAGGGTGGGGGGTTAGACATTCCGTACGACGCCCTGGAGTGCCGGAAACGGATACGACGAATTCTCTGCTGCGGGCGCAAGAGTGAAAGAGGCTCCCGAATGGGGGGGGGAGTTACAGATTTATGGCGAAACTTGACTCGTCCGGCCGCCGAAAGGGTTCGCCACGCCGACACTACTACACGTGCGAACGTAAGGGCGGTGGAAATTAGTCCTGCCCTTGCCGCGATTTCCGCTTTCCAGACGATCCACAGATAAGCGCTCGGTGGGAGTTATGCTGTTAAAAAAAAAAACACCCAGAGAGAGGGCTCCTGTTTCACTAACCCCATCAGATTTATCCCCGTTGCTTATCGGGACAATTTTTCCTCCCAGATAGGCCACCGAGTTTACATTTCCCGGATGTGGGGGCGATGGGTGAGATGGGCGATTCGGTTTAGATTGTTTATTTGATTTTTCGCCCGCCCGGAATCGCAACGGAAAGTAATTTCTTGTGTAAATCTCGCTGGTACTCCAATCGAAACGGAATACAAAGAAGCGCAAGTGTCTTACATGCCGTAGCAACCGCCATTACAACAACCGAAAGTCACACACACACACGTGCGCGGCTACAATCGGGTGATCCCAAGAAACCGAACGCTCCTGCCCGACAGGGGAACAAGTCGCACGCCGACAAGCACTCGGAATTAGCTTATAAATTGGCTGATTTGAATACTAAATTGATCATTAGGCCCTCGCGCCGGGAAACTAGTGAAAGTGGTGCGTGATCGCCCTAGCGTGACGTGACGACAGCGAAAAAGCGAAACCGGAACGCGTCCGTGCCCTGCCCCCGTGGGGATTCCTCGAGATTCCTCTGGCTGGCTTGTTCGTGGTAGTGAGTGAAATTTAATATAAAGATAAGTCAAGACCGTCGGGTGAGTGTGTGTGCCATTTTTAGCGTTCGCCCCTCTTCCTCCCAAGAACAGGGGCTTCGTGAAACAGAAAACGCTCCGCTTAAACGGCTTTGATGATGAGAATGACAATTAGCACCGTCTGGCGGAAGCATAAATTTTTCCAGCCAGCAAGTGAAAACGCTTTTGCCGGTGCTTCACAGACATCCACATGAACGGCAGTGAGGTGAATACAAAACGTATTGTCCGGAGTGCTTAGTGTTGGGTGTTTTCTATACGGCATCGCCTCCATCTCCACTGGCAGCTCCGACCGCCGATTGCCTTCATTTTGTCTTCTCTTCTGCTGGCTGATCCACTGATCTTGAAGACGATTTTTATTGGGCTACTATTACGTACGGGCACTGCGTCACTAGCCGCCGTGGTCGTCGTCCTCGTTGCGCTCGCAATGCCCTACTTTGTATGCTTTCCATTTTTATGGTAAAAGGATGCTCACTCGCACACACCACCACCACCACACAGAATCACATAATTGACGAGCAAGCGAAAGTTGCTTGTGCCTTTTTGCTCGTGCTCTACTGCCGGGCTCCCCTTTTTAAACCATCTCCTGCGAGCGAGCGAGCGAGCGAACGAACGAACCCACCACGGCAGTGGAGGAAAATTCTGCGAAAAGGAAAAACGGGGAAAACTCCAAACGAGATCTAGCGAACCAAAAGGAAAGGATACGGAAGGCTCGGGGGCTGATTTTAGGATCTTTAGCATGATTGCTGGTGAGGAAAGCGAGTGAGAGAGAGAGAAAGAGAGAGAGTGAGTGGGATGCTAACGAGTGCGATTCGTAGAAATGCGAAGACGAATGCTAATTGGATCGAAGATCCGGTCGACTCGGATGAAACATAATCACTCCGCAGTTGGCTGAAGTTCAAGGACAGTCGATGGCAGAGCCCAGCAGTCCATCCTGTGTGTGTGTGTGTTTTTTTTTTCTCCGTGGAAAAGGTCCTTTAAAGGTCAGAGTGATGGGACGTTTGATTGACGGCATTTGGGGGTATGGTATTCTTTTTGTAGGACTCATTATCGTGATGAGATCCACAATCGGAGGACTATTTTCGTGCATAATGAGGTTGACATGCGATGGTGCCCGTCGTTTGTATGGTTCCGTTCCGAGAACAGGGAATGTATTTCGAAAAGGGGACGGAATGTCGTACTCGAACCTTCAAGTTGTGTAAAATTTCAAGCCACCTTTTTGCGGCCACCACTTACAGCTTCTCCGCAACAATAAAAAAACACCTCTCAATCGAACGCCATCGATCGAGAGCGATCGGTTGCCGGTTGAGATAATTTCGGGCACAATTCGCGAATTATCTGCGGACCAAAAAGCGTAAAAACAAAACTTTCAAGCGCGCTCCGACCAATTCGCCCCGCGTTTCGTCATATCGATTTGGGATTTTTGCGTGCGAAAAGCCGAAAAGCAGCCGAACGCCGGAAAACAGCCTTCCGCGTAACGAGCGCCATTCGTTCCCGGTAGCAGGCCGACTCGGATGAAACGAAAACAGTACCTCCGCCGGATGCCGGACAACATGTCGGATGGAAACAAAAGAGAGAGAAAAAAAAACACAGAAACGAATTCGACAGTGACCAAAATTAAGCAAGGTAGAAACGTTGCTCGCGCTTTTGCGGACGGGAGGGACGGAGGGTGTGTGTGGGGGTGTGTGCTTATAAGTGAGCACCCGTGTGGAAAAAACAAACTCAAACGAAAATGGAAAAGCCGGTAGTGCTGGTGGGGTGGGGGTGGTCGTTTGCAGCTGGACGAAAATAATCAAATACTAGAATAAACACATCGCTTCTATCATTTCCGGACTTTGGACCGGGGAGCAGCTTTGGTCCGGCTGACTGAATCAACATTCTGTATGTGTGTGCGTGTTGGTGTGAAAACGTGATGCTGCTTGTTTCCATTTGGACACCCGCGCGCGTTCGTGTGTGCGTTCGTGTGGGTGTGGCAAGTATACCGGAGAGGTGCGAAAACTATGAACCTGTACTTCCGGTCTTTTTTGCAGTTCCTTTTTTTTTGCGCACACCGCGTTCTGTCGCGTTTTCATGTTGCTCTTGTTGTTATTGGAGTGAAAGCCGTTTTCCGGAATTTTCATGTTTTGTGACAATCCAACGCGAGGAAACAGTCGGGACCGGAAGCGTAACGTTGCCAAAATTTCCCGGAAAACCCCGGTCATCGGTGGGGCGATACCGCAGCCGCGCTATGAGACCGAAAAATTCATGCATGATTGCGGATTGTTTTCCACTGCGTTACGTATCGCCTTCCTACTGACGCCTAGATGCAGTTTGTGGTGCGATATTTAATGCAACATTTTTCGTGGAAGCGAAATTACCCAGATGGCAAGCTTTATTACGATTGCGTTCAGTAAATAAAGTGTTAAAACTATTCGCACAACGTGTTTCGTTCCAATTATAGCATACTTTCGGGCAGGTATGACTAATTTGCGCCTTAAGGTATGCTATCTGCATTACACGAACGTATATTTTATCATTTTTCATCATTTTTTAAATGGGCATAACATAACCCATTGAGATAAAGAGTTGTGTATTCGAAGAATACTTTCAAAATACGAACGATACAAGCAAAAGAACGATACAAGAACATTTTCGGGCTCTTTTCCAACTTTTAGTTTACTCGAAAGACCAAAAATATGGTTCAGAAACATAAAGAGAAGACACTTTCTGGTACGAGAAACATTTCTGTTCAAAGCATAACGCACTAAATGATGGGAGACTGATACATGCATGTCACAGAGAAGCAAACAGACAAAAAAAAACACTTCTGTAGAGTGTATTTACCGCAACAAAGGAATCGGGGCAGGCACGTAGCAGAGCTCCGAAGAGCAACAAAAAAAACCGAACACCACTTGCACCTGCCGGAACGGAATCAGCTCGAACTTCCGACAGTCGTCATGAATATCCTGCAAATTCGTCCCCCATTAGGAGAGGCTCCTTTGTTAGCATAGATGAGGATTTTTTTGTGTGTGTATCCAAAATCTTTCCCTATCTGTCCGTCTGCCTGAGCACAACACACACACCAGAGCTCGGTCGAGATTCATATCGTACCTCTTTGGGCACGGTGCACGATAGTACACCCGCAGCATAACGGATGCAAAACAAACCAATCACATCCGGTACGGAAAGCGAGTGTGGTTGCAGCAATGCAGAAGGAAAACATAAGAACTTTTCACTCCGTCCGTCCTTCTCGGCTCGCGTCACTCACGCTGCCTTTGAAGGAGCGAAATGAGCACGAACGATGACGTTCTGACGCGTCAAGATGCGACGACCAAGTAGGAGTTGCGTCGATATCACTTCACCCTCTACAACGCGTGTAGGAAGTCACAGGACACACTCATTCACACACACACACACACACACACACACACACACACACACACACACACATTGTTCGACGGTCGGTGGAAACTCTCGAAACCAAACTTTAATCCGATCAGTGTACGGTGTCGGAGCCACAGGCTAGCGGTTTGCTAAAGCCCGAATGAAGACAGATATCGCCTGACACGGGCGTCGACAGAGAGCGAAGGTAAGACACAAAAAAAGAGAGCGCGCGACCGTAAGGACATCACACTCGAGAACCGGGAAGCGCCATGCGGATGAGACCGAGAGAGATCACCCACACAACCGCGCGGTATGAATTATTCATCTTATGAGTTTTTGGAGAATGCATCAGATACGCCACATCACTTATGATTGTGGGAAGATTGGAAAGGATTTCCTGGCGCCTGATCCCGGCGCAAGTGCAAAAAAAAACCGGAGCAGGATAGCGACCGGTGCAAATGGAATGGATGGCCACAAGGAATTGCACGACAGCCGGTCGGGGTCGGGGAACAGCGTCCCTCCGCTCCCGCAGAGTGCAGAACGCAGAACGTGACGGACAGAAATAGAAACGGACGTTTGTGGGGGAAATAATTTATTTTGCAGTGAGCAATTTTATCTCGCAACCGTCGGAACCGGCGCGGCAATCACTCAGAATTTTTAAGCAGCACACCCGGGAGGAGGATCCTTTCGGCATGTGCTTTCGGTTCACCGCTTTTTGATGTGTTCGCGAGGGTGAGCGAGAGTGATACGTCTAATTACGAGGATTATACGTGTTTCGGAAATGTTTAACGCTACGAGTTTAAAGACGACTACTCGATGCTTGAAATGAAGCTCCCAGAGTCTTCAAAAACAACATGATCAAATCACCGCACCAAACGTGACGCTATCACCGCCGAGCCATGGCAATCTTTTTAACGATCCTACCGACACAGTAAGAGAAACTTCGGTGAACCTTTCCACCTAAATGGCCGCTCTTTGTTTGGCTTACTTTCCGGGATGGGCTGCCGTGGCTGCCCGAGGACGACGGCAGAAAACTTCATCCTCCCCATCTATTCAAATGGACCATAATTACCGCCTAGGTGCGCGCCCACGAGGCGCGCAAAAATGGCGCCAAAGTTTTTCCAACATGGCAGCCCGATCACGCCTTCACGGTGCGCCACAGTGTCGGGCATCCACTTTCCACTTATCACAAAGAAATCCCAGCTGTCAGTAACATAATTATGCTGCGGGATGGTTGTGTTGTCTTAACGAGTGCCAAGTCGTTGTACATAGTAATTTTCACCTCACTCTTGACGACACGCCCGCTGCCCATTCGGCGGACACAGATAATCGTGCCGGCTCTCCTAGCGGCTCGGTGCTCTTCGGTACAGGCCCCGCGAATAGGCAAGCGTTTGAGCGGAAAGTGTACGAACCTCTGGTGGCATATTTTTGAAGGAGTTGGCGGCTTGTTTGCTCTCGAAAGTCGGCTGCAGGGTGGTGGGTTGGAAGAGCGACGCTGTGTCGCAAAAAAGGGGGTGAAGAAAATTTCCATACAAACAACTTTCCTAATCGTGTCGGCAGACGATTGGAACTGAAATTAACTTAATCTTTTCGCTTCGTGGAAAATCAGAGTTCGAAATTGGTGCGGTGTGCATTTGACGTGACTAACGCGACTTGTAGCAATAAGCGAGTGGATAGCGTACGAGACGGCAAGAACGGCGCACAGCATTTAACGATGTTGAATGTTTTAGTAACAAAAAAAACGATTTCAGTAGATTATTTTCCGTTCGATATGATTTTGAAGCGAGTTCAGGCCATACAGGCTTGTAGAGTTCAGTTTTAGTGAATATTTTCGAGCCGATTTAGAATTGTTTTACACACTGCTACTTGAAACATACACACAGAGAACACAAAAAGCATGCGAATGTTCCTGCGAAACGCACAAATGTAACAGGTGCTTGAAAATCGACATTTTGCTACGGAGTCCTCCTCCCCCATCCTCCGGGTCGCTCCGTAACAACCGTGATCCTGCCTGTCTCTAATGAAATGTAAGCCACGTCCTGCTGGTGGAATGCAAATATTGAAACATTGGAGAACGAGAGAGCGGCGAAAAAAGCGAGCGAGAACACTAAACAAAATGTGGAAGGCAAATAATGCGGCCCGCCAGACCCCCGAACTGATCGGGTGGGGTGGGTGGGTGGTGGCTATGTTCAAACATTCTATGCGCATCGTTCCGCCGCCCTCGGGCACATTAACTTTAAGCATATAAAATGCTCACCCACCACACATACCTGCCCCGCCCGCCCATCTCGTGACCGTGTGCACGGTATTAGCGTAGAAGCGGCTGTTTGGAATGTCGGGCGAACAACTTTCAACTTTTATGCCAATGCATATTTACAATGCGCCCCGCAACATCATCGCACCACCCCATTAATATGTTTATGTTTGCATTATAAATTTATCGCTTAGTTATTTGCTAATTTACTTCAAATCAAACAATCATTACTTATTAGGCACGCTGGATTTTACGGCCGGGTGTGCCGTGCGCGGAGTCAATGGAAGTGGAGTTGGAAGATTACAGCAGCATGTTCGCTTTGTTCCTCTCGAGGGAAAGCAGACGTGTTGCACGAATGATGGCTTCCAAATTTCATATGATGTCTGAACACGTCATGTTTAATCAGTATGTTCATGATTGTATCCACTTGAACAGATAAAATACGAAAAACACCAGGCGTCTCCATTAAATAGAGCTAGTTTGAACGGAGTAAATTTGAAACGATACCAACTTTATGGTTATGGTATGAAGATTTAAATAAACAAAAAATGGCTCCTATTTGCAAACTAGTAGTTGTTAAAATCATCCACCGAAGACGATTACTTAATTAAGAAAATGAAATAAGCTAACATCGACACCAACATACCGAGCATAGCCACACGGTGAGAGGCAAAAGCTTGCCGTTGTCCTTGCTATCTGGGCCGACGCACACTCGCATCGTACGGTAACCATCACAATCTAGCAAGTGCAAAAAAAAAACGTTGATACTGAAAGCACAAAAACGCGCTTCCATCACAATCCTCGCTTATTGCGACGGTATGTGCGACATGAAAGCACTCATTAGATGAATCTACAAACGCCGCAAATGGGACACCAAGTCGGCAGGGACGGAGGTGGTGGTGGGCTCGCTTTCATTGGGCTATTGAGGCAAACGACAGTCTTCACCGGTCTCCTCCGTGCCACCGCCCACGCCGAGTGCAAGTGCTCGGCAAAAGATATCGTCCAATTAGGTGCGGCGTGGAAATGAGTTGTGCCATTCGGATGAAGCGTCCCGCTGCAAACGGTGCCGCCGTTTCCCTATCAGCAGGCCTCAGTCAACGCACACACACAGAGCGCGGACTCGGGCGCGCTAGAGATTTGTGCCCAGCTCAGCTGCTTAATTTGAGATGCGTTTCCTCCCGGCGGAAGGGCCCGTTTGCGGCGTTCGTCCCGGCCGGCCGTATGCGAATGATGGGTTTTTGATTATCACATGTCTCATTAGGCATAATGGGGACGTGGACGCGCGGGCACGCTCAGGCTCTCCCGCCAGGCTTTCCGAGCCGAGGCTCGTACCGGTCTCTAATTAGAAGTAACGCAGGGACGACAGCGCCCAAAGTAAGACATTTCAATGCCCTAGATTTTAGTTTCTGCCATGGTGTGTTGCTGTATGCGAAAAGTGATCCGCGTAGCCCGTAGCCGGAGCTATTTTATCTTGCGCGGAGGCAGTGCGCGCATTCGTATGGGTGGAAAAATGTAATCCAATTAAACGAAACCGAAAGCGTGGCTAATGAGGCACGCAGAAATTGGGCCAAAAGGGAACTACGGTGAAATTCGACATGATGATGATGATGATGATAAAGGCATTCGTTCTTGGAGCAATCTTTCAAAAATCACGGAGGAACAAGCAAAACAAAGAAGGTAACGTGATAAGGCAAATCGATAAACTCGGCCGTTCCCGGAACGTAAATCATTCCTTGCTGGCTTATATCGCACTGAATATATGCATTTTTTTCATTTTTATTTGTTCGAGTAAATAAGCTCGAATTGAATATTGGGATCGAGCAAAGTTCGATATAAAAATTAAGTCAAAATTATGTAATTATATAACATTACAATAGTGTACAGTTCATTCCACGACGTGCAAGGCAAACCAGAAATTTCACTTGCGCTACAGGGAACAATCGACAAACGTTACCTTCCAGCGTAATACTTTCGACCCACAAATTGGCATAAACGCCCCTTCGTGCACGACACGAGCGAGCACATAATGACCAGCTATAGTTGAGCAGAATTACATTGCTTAAGCGCAATTGGTAGCCGGGCCTCGCCCAACCGGGTGCCAAACCAATCGCGCTCGGTGCTGCCGGCTTTCTAAGAACCTCTAAGTACGATTCATTACAATGTGCTCAACTAGCACCAGGAGCTGGCGCTGGGTTCGAGCAAAGGGTGTCGGATTTTCGCCCGTGACTCGCGTGACCCCTCGCGTTTGACACGCGCCTAAATCGAAACAATAAGTGTCGTGCTAAAGTGGGCCCACATTTCATGCACACACACACACGCCCCCTGTAAGCACGCGGGAGCAAAACGACCTTTTCTAGAGCTCGAAACGCATACAGCAACACCCTCCCCGGTCCGATTCCAGTGGGGAGAGTAATTGCAGGTTGTTTCTCTGCGAACCCCTGACCAGCCAGCCAAAGCCAGCAAACGCTTGCGGTGCGTTTATCTTTGGACACATTCAAACACCGGGGAAAAGGTGTGCTTATCAAACTTTCTGCGAGATAAGCGTTGAAATATTCTCACGATTTGGAGAACCGGGCGCGAGGCTTCGCTCTGCAGTTTCACGACGCCCGGGCAAGCGGTGGTAAAGTTTAATAGGCTTCGCTTTTTCTACATTTAATTTTAAAGCACTCGTTTTAAGACTTTCGCTGTGTATATTTTCTTCACCGAGCGCGCGTGGTGAGCAGCAGCAGCAGCAGTAGTAGTAAAAGCCTTGACGCACACACGGAATGATCCCGCGAACCTATAAACCAATTTATTTTTATAGTTACTTCTGCGGAAGGCTTTTCCTTCCGCTTTACCTAGCATCGGCAAACACTCCCCCCGTCGGTTCTCGTCCCGGTGCGTTCTTGGAACGTTTTTGAGCCCTTCTGAAGGCGAGGGCGCCCATGAATGGTTAATGTGTTGCTGCCATCATTTCGTTTCGCGTTTAGCGCGCCGCGCCAGGAATAAACCGACTGACCGTTCGAGGCTGTGCCGTGCTAATGAATCTGGTCCACCACTTTCCGCAAAACCCATAAGCGTGAGGGGTCAAACTCAATCTCTCCATCTCACTCACATACACGCACACACACACACTCTAACGCATTCGCCCACGGGGAGGAAAATAAAAGCAACGAAACGTCCTACCGACAGGAATTCTGATCCGAGAATTTTAAAAAGATCCCTCTCTCTCTCTCTCGCTCTCTCTCTCTCTTGCCTCTTCGTCACGCATTTTCATGGGCAAACTTTTACCTACACTTCAATCGCGACTCGCCCATCCCGCGGGCGTTGCGTGCGAGGCGAAAACGAGCCATAGAACATAAAAATTAATGCTTCCCGGTATCATCTTCATTAAGGGTGGGAAAAGGAGCATCAAGAGCAACAAAAAAAAAGACGCATCATCATAAGCCACAGTTCGACCGATGGGAATAATGGTCACGTAAAGTGTTCCCTCGAAGCACTCGAAGCTCCTTAACGATTTGCCTTATAAACGGTTTAAACTAGATGTCTTTTTAATGTAGCAAAATAATCGTTGCGAATGTATTTTACTTTAGACGTTGCAACATTTTTTTCACATTTGCTATTAGAGTAAATATCAATCCTTTTAGAGTTGGCAGATTCAAAGCAGAGACAAGATCATAGTTTCATATGTAGCGATCAAAACTATTTTTTTTTATAAATAAACGGAAAAAACACAATTCTACGAACACTAACTTAGAGTGGCGATTTCGGAACGAATCGACATAGAAGAAGAAGGGAAAGATCTAAAATCATCTTTCATACGAACTTCCCCAAGCTTCTGCCAGCACAGCGACAGCAACAACGCAACATCATCACCCTCGCGGCATACCACACGCTCGTGGCGTTCGTCCTTCACCGGTAATGCTAAATTGAAAGACATTTTGTAGTAATCATCGTAACGCGGGCGGATACTACAGTATCGAATATCCTTAATCGAATCAAAAGGGAAAGGAAACCCACGACGGCGCGCAATCCCGCAATTCGTCTCCCGGGTGCGATCCATCACACGCACACCCACACAGCACGTGAGTGTGCGGAACCGCCTGATTAAATCTTCATCATTTCACCGGCTGCATCGGCTTCTCGCATCGATGCGGAAATTGATTCCGTCAATTTTCACCCAAAACCCTCGTCGTCGGCGTCGTCCCTCCGCTGGCAACAATGCTTAGGCTCGGCTGTCAACATGCGTGTCTTGTGCTGTCAGGCTCTTGACGAGACGACACACACACACACAGGCTTGGAAGAAATCTTGAGAGTCACGCGTCTTTGCACGACATTCTGCCACAGCACAGGAAGGAGGGGAAACCGTCAAGCTTTACACGTTTCCGGCGTACAAAATGTGATGCGTACGCACATTGTGCTGCTGCTGGTGTACGTGCGTCACTGTGTGCGTGTGTGTGTGTTTCGAGATTTTTTTCCTCCTCCCTATTGTGCTCCGTTTGTTGCGCGGAAATGGAAGTGAACATGTCACGATGGGTTTGCTTTGAAAAGATGTACAAATGGCTCTTTTTATGGGTTTGGGGGAAGTTTTTGGGTGGCTTGTTTTTTTATTCCCCCACGAGATAACGCGAATATCATTAGCGTGATGGGATGATGCGGTGAAAGGGATGAGAAATTTGTGGCGAATTTTATATTTAGCTCAGCAGAAATAGAAAAATTACATTTAAACTATTTTTAACATATCGACATGTTTTATACAAAAAAAAAACGTTCAAAATGAAGGAAAGACTGACAATGGATTCCAGCGTTTATCAATCTCAATTTCTCGCCCAGATGAACGCACACATTTCC
>KB673312.1:8609739-8633189 GCA_000349145.1 Anopheles dirus | reverse complement strand
CTCTCTCTCTCTCGCTCTCTCTCTCTCTTGCCTCTTCGTCACGCATTTTCATGGGCAAACTTTTACCTACACTTCAATCGCGACTCGCCCATCCCGCGGGCGTTGCGTGCGAGGCGAAAACGAGCCATAGAACATAAAAATTAATGCTTCCCGGTATCATCTTCATTAAGGGTGGGAAAAGGAGCATCAAGAGCAACAAAAAAAAAGACGCATCATCATAAGCCACAGTTCGACCGATGGGAATAATGGTCACGTAAAGTGTTCCCTCGAAGCACTCGAAGCTCCTTAACGATTTGCCTTATAAACGGTTTAAACTAGATGTCTTTTTAATGTAGCAAAATAATCGTTGCGAATGTATTTTACTTTAGACGTTGCAACATTTTTTTCACATTTGCTATTAGAGTAAATATCAATCCTTTTAGAGTTGGCAGATTCAAAGCAGAGACAAGATCATAGTTTCATATGTAGCGATCAAAACTATTTTTTTTTATAAATAAACGGAAAAAACACAATTCTACGAACACTAACTTAGAGTGGCGATTTCGGAACGAATCGACATAGAAGAAGAAGGGAAAGATCTAAAATCATCTTTCATACGAACTTCCCCAAGCTTCTGCCAGCACAGCGACAGCAACAACGCAACATCATCACCCTCGCGGCATACCACACGCTCGTGGCGTTCGTCCTTCACCGGTAATGCTAAATTGAAAGACATTTTGTAGTAATCATCGTAACGCGGGCGGATACTACAGTATCGAATATCCTTAATCGAATCAAAAGGGAAAGGAAACCCACGACGGCGCGCAATCCCGCAATTCGTCTCCCGGGTGCGATCCATCACACGCACACCCACACAGCACGTGAGTGTGCGGAACCGCCTGATTAAATCTTCATCATTTCACCGGCTGCATCGGCTTCTCGCATCGATGACGAAATTGATTCCGTCAATTTTCACCCAAAACCCTCGTCGTCGGCGTCGTCCCTCCGCTGGCAACAATGCTTAGGCTCGGCTGTCAACATGCGTGTCTTGTGCTGTCAGGCTCTTGACGAGACGACACACACACACACAGGCTTGGAAGAAATCTTGAGAGTCACGCGTCTTTGCACGACATTCTGCCACAGCACAGGAAGGAGGGGAAACCGTCAAGCTTTACACGTTTCCGGCGTACAAAATGTGATGCGTACGCACATTGTGCTGCTGCTGGTGTACGTGCGTCACTGTGTGCGTGTGTGTGTGTTTCGAGATTTTTTTCCTCCTCCCTATTGTGCTCCGTTTGTTGCGCGGAAATGGAAGTGAACATGTCACGATGGGTTTGCTTTGAAAAGATGTACAAATGGCTCTTTTTATGGGTTTGGGGGAAGTTTTTGGGTGGCTTGTTTTTTTATTCCCCCACGAGATAACGCGAATATCATTAGCGTGATGGGATGATGCGGTGAAAGGGATGAGAAATTTGTGGCGAATTTTATATTTAGCTCAGCAGAAATAGAAAAATTACATTTAAACTATTTTTAACATATCGACATGTTTTATACAAAAAAAAAACGTTCAAAATGAAGGAAAGACTGACAATGGATTCCAGCGTTTATCAATCTCAATTTCTCGCCCAGATGAACGCACACATTTCCTCCCCCCCCCCCTGTCTACCCCACCCCAACCACCCCAGCAAGATCATCACCTTCAGCCGAGGAAAATGTACTTCATTCACTCAACCATGCAACACCCCATCAATCTAGCGCCGTCGGTACTACCCGATCCACGTCAGAAGGTGCCACACGCACGCGGCATTCGCCGAAGGAAGTCCCGGCCCGGTTCGCCAGACGAGAAAGGAAACGAGCCCGGAGCCCGTCGAGCGTGAAACGCAAGTTTCGCAATTTCGTCGCCAGGATGTGCATGCTTGCTGTTCTCTCGGCGCACCTTTGTTCGGGGCGGAAAAGAAACAAAAGCGAGCGATGTTTGTTAAACAAGCAAACTAACAAGCGACATTTTTGCATCCACCTGAAGCGAGCGGAAGCACACACACACACACCGATGCGAACGCGAACAAAACAAAAACGAACATAAAACACAGCGCAACGTTACATTTAATAAGAAGGTCACCTACTTTCGGTGGGTGTGTAGCGCTGATCGAACACCAGAACTTTTGCGCCTTTCTCGCGATGTAGGCGTGTGTGTGTGCTTCAATTTTTCCTCGCAAATACACGTTCCGTGACCTCCTGCTCCCACACGCGGGGTGCCCACCAGAGGAAGTACACGAGCCGAAGCTGACAGCATCCATGCCGGAATGATTATGTTTCTCGGTTGACTGGTATTGCTCGGCGTGTACCGTGAGAGGGTCCTCACAGGACGGGATCGGGGTCCTCTCCCCGAACATTCCCGGAGCAATGTCGCGCAGGAACTGGGAACCTTCTTGAAAGCATTCGTCTCCAGCGGCACACACACACACACACACCCAAGCTCACGTGGCAAAGGACACATCTTTTAATATACCGTCGCAGTGGAGACGTCGTGTTCTTGTTCTTCCCACGTCTCGCTTTCCCTACCAGTTCCTTGGAAGTGTCTATTTACCGAGGAATTGCTTCGTGAGCATTTTGTGTGAGATTTTTTTGTTCTCTCCCCCCTCCGTTTTCCCTCATCACAGGGTGGTGGTTTCCCTCTTTCGAGGGTGCCTCCTTGTGCGGAAACATTCCACCTGCCAATCCCGCGGGAAGCAGCGAGTGGGAGGGGGGTTGGGTGGAGCAATGTCACAACCATGTGTCACTTACGGCTGTTTCACTCGGAAAAATGTGCGTACCTGCCTGAACGAAGCTGAAGCAATGGGGGAGGTGAGTGGGAGGGCTGGGAGGGCGACAACAAAAAAGCACACACTCGCACAAAACCCCCCCGGGAAAACAATGGCAGACACACACACACCGTCCTCCGTGTGCCTGGGAGTTTAATGCGATAAGGAACAGAATGGAAACAAGTGGAAGACAACACACACGCACACGCACGCATTAAAGCACTTCTTACAGAGACGCTTTAGAGGCGCCACTCTCGCACGAACGCAGAGGAGCGAGCTCTCGAGCGTGAGAAGCAATATTTCTCTGTCATTTATGTTTTACTTATGCATGCAGCTTACGCCCAAGCCCCCAGCCCAGCCGGGCCCTCTCGATGCTTTCGGGTGGGTAGTTTTTTTACTCGCACTCTTTTTCTCTTCTTCGCATTTACGTACGCTTATACCTCCGGCGCTCGGTGGTATAAGTCGTGTCGAATAAAATGAGAAAATAATCTCTGTGGTAAGACTTTAAATGCCTGCCAGCCGCGCTCGCGGTAATGGGGAGTGATTTGTCACACTCGCATTACGCTACGCACCGCGGCCCGCCTTCGAATGTTGCCTTCGGAGACACAATTATCAAATAATTCGACATGATTGTGTATCAGGAGACGCTGCCGCGAGTCGGGTGACCTGAGCGCACTGATTAATGGAACAGATTAGGATGTATTATCGTGGCACATTCCGCTGAATGCGTTTATTCGATATAAGTCTGTTTCATCACGGAAAGCTTTAAGACTTCCTCTAAAGTCGCGAAGAAGCCTAAGCTTTAAAAACACGTTCCCACCTGGCGCACGCAAACATACACACTCTCCCTTCCCGATTTTGATTATACACTCAAACGAGATCAATCAATTTTATTCATTCCCTCATCGGGAGAGGGATCGAGCCGATTCATCAACCCACCGCGACGAAACTGGTTCGACAATCACGCGCGGTGGGAAATAAATAAAATCATAAAACTCTCCCCCACACACACACGCACACATGTGCGACCCCAAAAACCAATCGATTCGACGGCGGCAATCAACCTGCGGATTCGCTGGCGGAAAAACGGCAACAAAACTTTCCGACCAGATGCGTGCGGGGGGAGAAAAAAAAATGGGAAGGAAAATTGGGTCGATTTTCCCCACTCGATACGATTTCGTTCGTTTTGCATTTTGGGGAATTTTCCACCCTCCCCCGGGTGGAGGGAAAAGGAGATGAAAGACAAAAAAGCTTCTCCCCCGTGTGGGTTGGGTTAGCCGAACTTTTCGGCGTAATTCTAATTAATTGGAAGGAATCGATAAGCATGCTTTAGAGATGCTGCCCCAAGCCGGGCCCAAATGGAGTCCCTAAAAAAACGCTGTCCCTAAAAGTGAAACCGCTCGTGAGCGTAGCGTGTGTGTAGCTTTCCGCCCACCCCACCCGCCGGGCTTTATTTATTTTTATTTAATTAATAAAACAACATTAGCCACTGATTTCGAGTGGGCCGACCGGATCGAACTCGAATTCAAACGATACATTAAATGTCTCTTCCGGGCGCACAGCCGGATCGAGCGCGCCGTGCCAACTCCGAGCGGGCGGTAGAGCTCGATTTCATCCCTTCCAGCCCGGCCACAAAATAAGCGTTATGAATAATGCATACCTCCGAGCCTGAAAAGGGGGCTGCTGTGTCGTCGACTGGCGCGAATCCGGTGACTGCCGAATACCGAAAGGCTTTATTGTACAAAACATACACACGTACGGCGGCGCGCACATATATCTCGTATCCAGTGGGGAGGATCGCCTCAGGATCACCACCCCCCTCCCCCCTCCCATCCCCTTGGGAGCTCGTACGGAATATATTTAACACCGGGCCTGCCCCTCGGGGCGTGAGTGGGTCCGTCCGGCCGTAAACGGTCGGTCCGTTCTTCCATTCGGTTGCCTCCCGGGACACGTTTACCTTTTGGGCTTCTGTGCTGGGGCGTTCTGTTTTTCGTTTTCCAACCACCACCCTCTGATGACAACTTCTGTCGCCGATGAAAATTGGTTGCACTCGTTTGGCACAGATTGGAAGGCAAACGGCAGGCGTGGTGCAAACAAAGAAAAAAAAAAGCTGTGATTAAATAGAGCAACGGTACGTGTGCATGCATGGTAGTTGAGAACAGTTAAGCTGCCGTTCATAAAGCTCGAAAAACGATATTTTCTAGTCAAATTCATCATTTGACCTCTCTCACCAGCACACTTTATCTTACGAGGCGGGGGGACACATAAAACACAGACAGGCCTCCACGAACAGACCACGAAAGGCTAGGTTTTATGTGTTTCTGAGAGGATAAGGAGCAGAGCAGAACGGCAAAAGGGCACCACATAAAATGGTGCCCAAATTCGTGTTCCCAGAAAGGACGCCTGCAAAAAAAAAAAACTTCCTCACACATTCACACCGATACAGGAAGGACCCTCGTACGATCGATAGCTACTACACACCGACGCACATTTTCACAAACTCCAACTTTGTAGCTGCGTGTGTATGTGTGTGAATGAAGCGAAGTAGTATGAATTTCCAATTTAATGACCCCAATAATTTAGTGCACAATCGGTCCGTAAATTAAGGTGTGCCCTGCGTACGCAACCTAATCCTTGGGTAGCGATTTCGATCGAAAAGGTTAGATATACCTTTTTTCGGACACGAGACGAACCAATAAAACGGTAGAACAGATTTCCATCGACCCCTAGCCAAGAAGGCCAAGCAGTAAAACTCACCTTGTGCATCGGCGTTCCCCAGAAGTCGTTGAGAAAGACGTTCTTGATCGAGGAGTGTGGCCGCAGGTCGCGGTTCTCCTTGATGGCGCTGATGTCGTCGAACACGAACCCGCAGTTGAGACTGTTGTGGTAGCACAGTACGCACACCAGCGCAATCAGCGCCCCGTACAGATGATGGGTGGCCATCCCGCTGCTGGTGTGTGCTGCGGCAGACGCGGCGAAAGGGCCGAGGGTGTGGTGATCAGCGGGCGGCGGCTTAGGATCACCGGCCCGGCGAACGCATCAGCGCACACAAAGCGGCACACTTTTCCGACGACCGAGCAGGCTACGGCAGAGGCTTAGCGGGCTGCAATGGGAAGAGAGAGAGAGAGAGAGTGCGAGAAGGATGGATGGGATTAGCAAGATTTTAACGATTTATCTTTCTTATTTTTGTTGCTGTTAAATCTTTCCCCGAGAGTTGATCACTTCTCGCCGCTATGAAGGAGCCATTTTTTCTTGAAAAAAAACGCATTCCGCCAGATTAAAATTTGACAACATGGCAACGGCTTTCTTTCTTGCGCCGGATTTTCCGACTCGTTGAAAGATGGCCCGAGAAAGTTTTTTTCGCTGTGTGTTTGTGTCCCCGTCGCTTCTTTCGATTTCATCTGAAGGAGCAGTGGCAGCAGTTGAACGGGCAAACCGAGCCCCGCCGTACCTAAGCGAACCTCAGGAGTCTCCTTAATGATAAAAAATATTCTCCCAACCGACGCTACGCCAATCTCGAGTGGCTGCCTGTACCGCCTCCCGGCACGGAATTGCCCCCGGAGGCTAAATCCGCAAACCGCCGGCTTTGGGTCAAAACTTCGGCTCCGCACACGGGCCCGGGAGGGTTCTGGCCACTTGCGAAGCGAGGCGTGCGTAATTTCTGCAGTACAATCTCTGCAGCAACACGCAAACTACCACCGACCGGCATGAGCGATGAGCCCATTCCCCAAACTAATGCTCCGCATGCCGCCGGGTTGCTCCTTTTTGCTGCCGCTTGAGAGCAAAAGGATCCGTTTACACAGTGTTTGCGATGGGAGGTAAGGTTGCAAAACTTCGACCGACTTTCGCCTCTCGCGCTTGCCCCTAGCTCCGGGAAGATCGCGCCGCCACGATTAAACCGTACCGGGAAAGCTCCCGAAGACGTTCCTCGTTGCTTATTAGTGGTATCCAGCGGAGAAAAGGTACGTCATCAAGTTGCAGCAACCGCAACAGGACGACCTTCGTGGTAGGAAAAACTAGTCCGGGGAGCCTGTTGTTTGTGTGGAAGCTAGGACGAACTAATACGAGCTTATGCAATCCATCTGTTCAACATACACACACACACACGCGCATGTACGCATAATTTATACTCCGGGAGGGATAAGCTTCAACTTAAAACGGCTCTACCGGTCGATAGAGGTAGGAAGATGTGGAACATGCTGTAAGGTCTTTGTGTTGGGTTGAGGTTTGTTTTGTAAGTAGAATTTCCATATTATGCTAGAATAAGGAAAAGAGAACGTATGCAAGGGTCTCTTACTGAGGATGATATTAAATTTCGGAGCAGCTGGTGAGCATTGAGCCAATTTGGGGAACTTAACTTGAAGATCCAATAGCAGATTTTTTGCTGTAGTTATTGGATATTTGATTAGTCAGTTTTTCTTAACATTTTCGGAACATGAGCAACCAAAACTCAACATAACCCGTATGCTCAAGTAACGCACTGACTGGGATCATTTCGAGATCCTTCAGATAACCCCTATGAAATCCTGAAACAACTAGAGTACAAGCTCTTCGAATCTTCATACTAGGTATGATACCGATGCCTATACTAGGAATGCTGTTCAATTAATTAGCAATATGTCGGATTTGAAACCCGTAGCCTTAGAACAGTAATCTTCAAATCCAGGAACGACAAGGAATTAGGCAGGAAAGCCGAAAGGAACGCGAGTCAACATCCTTTGAAGCTACTCAGCTCATGGAAATTGCATTTGCCGTAGACCAAACATAACTGCCTATTTCTACAGGAAACCGAATCCAACAACAAAGTCTTATCAAATTCAAAAAATAGGTAATAGGCATGCCTCTCGAACTAGGATGCTCTGATCTAAAATTAAACTCAAATTGAGCGAACGGGGAACGCACACGTTACAAACACGCACAAGTAAAACCGGTTTTACACGCACAAGTAAAACCCACGCATAATTTAAATAAATTCTATAGACTTTCGTTCCTCGGAACGCGTCAAAAGATGCGTTTTTTTACGCCGTAACAATCCACCTGCAAGCTCCGGTACGACGAATCCGATCGTTAAATGATTGAAAGCATCCTCCCGCCATGCTTCCTGCTCATTAATTCCGAGCCCAATTACAATCTGTCATGTTCCACCGTCAGCATCCGTCCGGTCGTCGGCGTGGAAAGGCGCGTCTGGGTTTTCCCTGCCCAGTTCCCTCCAAACGCACGCAAGTGCGTCTTTCGTTGGGAGCGCGAGCGAGCGAGCATTACACTGCTAAGATTTTTATTATTGAATCGAAACGCACGCACATCCGCGCACATCCTTATCATCTCGTCGCGCCAGTTCACGTTCCGCGACGTGAGCCGATTAAAGTTATGAATTCTTGCGCACGCCAAACCGCCAAACGCCACCGAAGGCGACAGGAAGCGCGGCGCCTAGCGCCGTTGACAACCGACGGCACACTTCCGGCGAACTTTGTGACCTCCCCGCCCGTTGGCGGATGAAGTTGTACAAATTCCAGCAAACCCGCCCTCCCCGTGCCGCTCGTGCCATGCAGGAAACTCGGTAGAACAATTTCGACTTCGGTTTCGGGCGTCACGGTCACGGATGGAAGCTAAACAAACCACGCGTGTGGGGTGTGGGAATTTCGCCCGCGAACTTGCCCGCGTCGGCGAGCGGAGCGAAGCGGCGGCTGTGTTCTTTAGCAATAGTTCACAGCGTACCGCGGGCGGCTGACGAATAGCAAAGGCATCGAAAGACTAACTTCAACCCAGCAAATGAACGGTTTGTGTGAAAAGATAAGAAAAACACCAGTACACACACGCACGCTCACTTGCTACGGCGTGTTTTGCTTCTTTTTCTTTTGGGCCGGATTTTCCGGTGGAGAGATAAAAAGTTATCAAAAAATTATATCCTCTGCATCTTTCTCTCTCTCTCTTTCTCCTGGAAAATAGCATATGCCTTTAACGAAGCGACAAAAAAAAAGGTTTTAAAAGAAGACGGAATCTCTTGGTGTGCAACCACCATTTTCTGGTCGTGGCCCACCATCGCCACAAAGAAACCCCGAGACACAAAAGCCGTTTAATAGATTGGAAATTTATCGGCAATAATAAATTCAGCCCTCCTCCTCGGAGCGGTTTTCCTCCTTCCGCATGCGAATATATTGCGAAATAAAAGCGATCGTTGCGAAGGGTTTTCCACCACACGCGCGCACACTTTCATCGCTGTTAATCGACATCAAAGTGCGGGAGAGCCTCGGGGAAAGGTGAAGCCACAGCACAGATTCAATCACGATTCCTGTTCGGCTCACACGGTGGAGGTGTGGCCCGTGTATATTTTAAGGTAAAGTTAAATCTGTGTTTTTTTGTCCTATTTTTGCATGGAAAATTGTCACGCATCGGAAGGCTGAGAGAAAAAAAAAACAGGTAAAACCACCGGACAAGCGTTCACTGATGATGTCCGCGTTTTGGAGCCTTTACAGAGGCCTCACTCTATGGTAGAGGCAAAAACACGATTTCGAGTAGGAACAAAAAGTTCCTCCCCGAAGAAAACCAAGGTCATTGCGTTAAGCGGCCCGGACGACGTAAACGGAAGTCGACAGCTGGGCTGCGAGTGTATGCGCGTTCCGTACCGTTCCGTGCACCAGTCACGCTCGACGGCTGTGGAGGCGGAGAACACGGGGACACCAACAACAACAAAAAACCCTGTCCAATTCACCAGTCAGGCCGTCATTTTCGATGCCATTTCTAGCGTTGCTTCCCAGGCGTACGCGGAAACGTGCAAAAAGGCTCACCGAAAATGTCCCACGACAAACGGCTCCTCCGCAACAACAAAAAAAAAAGAAAAAGGAAAACGCACCACCACCACCGCATCGCCAGCGACTGCCAGAGGCATTTAAAATGAATGGCACCGGGAAAGCAAAGATGAAATTTAGCACCGCGATGTCGTGCTGAATTTTAAGTGCCACTCCACAGCCGCGCACGCGGTATCGTCCATCGTCCATCGGGTGAAAGTTGCACGTTCCACGTGCAGAAAAAAAACTCACACACACACACACACACACACACACAGAAAGGTAAAAGGAAAACGACCATCGACCAACGCAACAGGCCAGCGAGCGCGCACAGGCCGCGCCGGAAAAGTGGGACAAAAAGGCTGATTTTTTCTCCCTTCATTTTCTTTGCGAAAGCAACCGGGGGAAAAAAACACACAACCGTCCTTACGTCACAAAACACGGCGCGCGGTGGAGTCGAGAAGTCTGGAACCAGCGCGGACAGCAGCTTCTTCTCGGTTTTCGGTGCGAACGACGCGCGTGAACGACACCGTACAAAAAAAAACGTGCGCTGAAATATTCTTTCCCAAGGCAAAATTTCGTTGTTGTCCTTTGTCCTTGGTTTCTGGCTTGTTTGAAAGACACGACCGAGAAGAAGATGAACAAAAACGCAAATCACCACTACTGGACAGGCCCATAAAAGGAAACGGAGCGGGATGGACTTCGCACGAAATTTCCATCGAACAGCGCAATCTGCGACTCGTGGCTAATTTTCTTTTCTCGCTCGACTGCTTTGCCTAATTTTCACTTTTCGGCCCCCGGCTGTCCAATTCGGTTGGACGCGGGAGCGAAAATATTAATAAACCTTCGGCTAGTAAAAGCACCGTAAAAGCCGTGTAAGTCGCCGGACGAAACCGGCCGTCGACACTCTCACATGAAAAACCACTCCGACAGAGTAACGACGGAGGAACGAAAGAACCGCTTTGCTCCACTTCAAAAGTTGGTCTATCAAGGTGGGGACAGAGAGAGAGAGAGAGAGAGTGGGGGTTTCCAGACACAGTCGGCAGTAAATTTAGCTCTCGCGAAAATGATGAATCCCAGCCCCGTCCCGATATTTGAAGGGTGCTGTGCTTGCTCGAAAGCAAACACACACAAAAAAAATGAAGATGGAAGAGTAAAATTTGCTTCTAGCGTAGCAGAAATTTACTGTCCAGATTGGGCCTTCCCGCATCGGACCTTTCGTATGTTGAGAGGGAGAAGCGAGCAAAAAAAAAACACCCCGTGCATGGATTTAAACCACCCCTCGAATTGGTTTACGGCTGGCAGTTCAACACACTCGTCGGCCGTGGGTTGGGCCCGATTCGCTGGAGTCAAACGTCCGTCTCGTTTATGGCGCCACTTAAACGCACGTGCTTGGCTTGCCTGCCGTCGCGCGCCCGCTGGCGACGGTTGGTTAAGGACCACTCGACCCGCTCCCGGACGGACGACAAGATCACACGATTCTTTTTGGGACCCTAAGGCGGTTGGAGGTCTCTCGTAAACCTGTGAAGCAGCAGCAGCTTTCCGGAACGATGCGACCAGACGCGGGACACCTCTCCTCTGAAACGTTTGCGTACTGCAGGGTGTACTAAAAGGTTAAATTAAAAACGCGGGTCCTGCATGTAACGGCAAGTGTTGTTGCGATTTTTTTTGGAGCGATTGCACGATGCTAGAAAATCGTGCAAAATATAGCAGTTTCAGCTTAAGAAGTCATCGAAGGCACAATTGCAGTACAACACGTTGTTCGAGTCAAAGTTGCTTTTGTCAAGAGTATTCACTGTTTTTTTAAATAAAGCACACAAATACACGCATACAACTAAGAAATAAACAATAAAGCATGAAAAATCAATTTATACCAAACATTGGATACTTTTTCAAACATTTGCTTTATCAGCCTGAAAGTATGCAACCTGCAAGACAAACACCTAATAAGCGATTAAAGTTTCGATTTTTCGATCAAATTTCAATTTATTTAGCTCCTTTCAATCCTATCTGGGCAGTTTTATACCATTTTCAAAACTTTTGTTTCCGAGCGGACGATAGAGCATAAGAGTACAAAAATAATCACAGGAAAGATCTGCCTACGAAACGGGCGCATAAACGATTCACAACCTTCGGAACGGAAGCTGCACCGAGAAGCAAATTCAGCCATCTAATCTGGTGCAATAATTTGTGACTATCGTTCCGTTTAGCTTATTGAATTATAATCTCCAAACTAATTCTCCTCAAACACACACACACAATAGCATTTAAATTTCAATAGAAAGCCGCCTATGCCGCTTCTCTGGTTCGAACAGTGCTGAGATAAAAACGACCACACACCTACACAATTCCCATCAACACAACAGCATCAAAACTCTACGCCAACGCTCTAAAAGCTCCTAAAGTGTGCTTTCACTGCCATCCAACGACACCGATGAAAGCCGGAGCCAGGATAAGGCAACCATATCATGATTAAAATAACCTTCGCATGCATAATCCAGCCGCCCGCCCCAGGCAGCAGCAGCAGCAACGGTCACGAACCTACGGCGCTCCGGCGAGGAAGAAGCTCATCATCGGCAGTCTCAAAGGCCGGGCCCCAGTACCAAGGCTGGAAAATTATGAATAATCCATTGTATAATGCACTTTCCCGAGAGTCTGTCTGCGGTGGGAGCTGGTGGAGCGTGCGACAGGAAGGACGCTGGTGGGGGAATAATTTTCAAAACAAAAAATAAACACGAGAAACAACTTTTCCACAGCCACCGCGCGGGCCACCAAGTCACGGGTTGGAGCGTGAAGGAATGTTCCCGCGCCCCGTGAAGGATTGCCTGCCGCGAGTGAACGGATCAGCACGAACCGCACAGCACACACACACGCATGCATGCGGAGGAATTGAATTAATTTCCTCGCACATCGTTGCGCGGACTTTGCGACTTATTAGCTCGCTGCCTGGGGGGGAAATTTCATCCCGAAACCGTATCGCTTGCCGGCAACCTTTGGTGCGCGACCACCACACGCGCGTTGTGGGGAGGGAAAAGTTAGCATCCTTGGTCCGAGGAGCACGGATCCGTTGCCTCGTCAAACAAGCGCCCAAGTCACGTCACCGGCAACGGCTCACCAGGCACGAACGAGCCGAGAACGGTGACTTCTCCACGGGCCATAAGAACCACACCGAAATGATCGTATAAAAATGAGCGCGCTGAGAGAAGAGCAGCACCGGAGGAGGACGAAACAGCTGAAAAAAAAACACACACACACGGAAGATGGTCATGGGTCTGGCTCATTAGTTTCCGGCAGGGCCGAAGCGTCTGAGACATATCTTGGGAATTCCCTACCCATAGCACCAGCCAGCAACAAGACGGACGGCGAAAACTTTGGCCACAACGATGCGCCCGATTGGGAGGAAAGTTTCCGTTTTTATCTCCTTTATTCCCTATCGGCCCACCCGTCCCAGTGGTGCTCCAAAAGTTGCTCGTCTTCAATGTCTTCCCTCCATCGCCACCACCCATCTCATGTCGGAAGACGTTGGAGCCGCGTTTCCCATCGGTGGAAAATCGATAAAAGGTGAACGATTTTTGCCGGCATCAGAGCGCGGCATTACATTACGCAAATTCTCCCTGAGCCCGCAAGGAATTCCGCGCACACTAATAACCATTCATGATGGGTTTCGCCCCCAAACCAAATGATATATTTATATGCTCCCACGGGGGGAAGGTGGGGCGGAAAATGCGCAACGAATTCCAGGACGAGATGTTTTCCATGCCGAGGCGAATTTATTGCACGGTGCATTCCGAAAATGTTGCACCCGGAATGGGCAAGAAATTAATGGGAAATTTCGGTAATGATGGCAGTGGGCCCTTTCTGGGATAGAATTATGAAGGAATTACAGGCGACCATCCCCCGCAGACCAAAGGTGCAGTCATAAGAAGCGCCGTTCGCTCAATAAGGATTTATATGCTTCGGGCCAATATCGCTAATGGAATCCGAAACTTGCGAAAGCTCCAAATCCACATTCCCCCCGGAGCCGGCCGGTCGTCTGCCCGGGACGAGTGAATGGGAATTGGGCAGCGTGATAAATCGATTTCAGTCACGAATTCGAAATGAATCCATTTGATTAATACATTTCACCTGATGCTCGCGCTCGCCGTTCCCAGTCTGATAAATTACACGCCGACTTCTTACCGGCGGAATAGAAGTTAGAAGCAGAAAAAACCGCGTTAAACAAAGCATCGCCAACAGCATGTGAGCTAAACATGGTTCAATTAGGTGGCGTTGTGAGGCTCACAATAAACTATTTGTTTAAAGCATAAAAAGCACTGAAAACCGCCCAGGGTTTACACCAACCATAATGCAATCACTGCCATTAGTCCGGAACTATTGAGCCCAATTAAAAGCCGATCATGTGGACGGAGGCGCTCGCGCCCCGGATGCAATTGAGGGTGGCAAATAGACCAAAAAAACGAGCAACCATACGCACACGGACAGCACACGCCCGTGCACTAAATACACCCAATTATTCTGCACGATTGCACCACACCATCGCCGAGAACAACAGTCCCAAATTTACTTGTCATTAAACAACTGCTGCTGCTGTTTTGCCAGGAAAAACGAAAGGATAATCGACCTCAAAAATGACCCACCCTGCGAACAGACACATTACGGACGAGCGAGAACTACACAAAGTGGGGTTTTAACCTCCCGTAGAACCTCGGCAAGTTTTCCTTATTTATTCATATGAAACGTTTCCTCCCTCCGATCTGTATTTAATTCGCCTGGGTGCGGTCGATGTCGGTTGGTAGTCGAAATAAAATTAACTATCATTTCATTAGCGGCAGCACACTGACCGGCGGCACCGAAAGCCTGGCCCGCTTTAGAAGGGCCGTCTCCTTGTTCCTCTGTTGTGAAAAGGCGCTCCCAACGCCGGGGCCGGGGTGCCGTGCCGGAATCCCATCACAGAATTTCATTGTTATTTTTCAGTTACACGAAAGTTATATTAAATTTTCGCGCCCGCCTCGGATGGGGAGGAGGAAAGTCAACTTTTTCCCCACCCAATGTTCCGACGCTCCCATCACGGCCCCTTTGAAACACACTTCTGACTTCGGTGCAGCGTTGCTATTTCGGAGAGGCCTCAACTTTCTTTCTTCATCACAACCGCTTCGGGCGATTGGTTGCTGGGAAAGTTGTCCGCACGACACGGAAAAACACGCCGAGCGCGCGTGCTGGAGCACGGGAATGGCCAACAGAAGCAAGGGAACACAGCTTTTCGTAACGTACTTTGCCGCTCTGTATGAGGTTGTACGCCCCGAAGAAATAAACTCGACACCAGCAACTAGATGGAGCCGCCGCCAGGACGACGTACATCAGTCCGATGCTACAACAAGCCGCGGCGAACAAGGCAAGACAACACACACACACTGGTACCGGCTAGATTTGATAACTTTGAAACATTTACAAAAGAAAGGGCATCGCTTGATTCGATTCCGAAAAAGGCAGGAAACAAGTTTTCGTTCGGTTTGGAAGGCACACGGAAAAAAAGGATATCGACTAAATGCAACTTCAACAAAACGAATAAAAACGGAACACCGGGCGTCCAACAAGTCGTGTGTTTTTCCTTGTTTAGTGTCGTTTAGTGGATGATTATGAAGAGCGCACAAAACGACATGAAAAAATAACCTAGTTTGGAGCTTCAGAAGCAACTTCGAGGTCATGAACTCTTAAAAAAAGATGCATTTTTCGAACGTTCAGTTACGCAAATTTCATTAGGAGTTGGATGTTCTTCCCAAGCTTCTCACTCAACAAGACGATTCGAAACATAAATATTTAACGCAAATTAATTAAATTGAAGGCATGCGCTGCTCATCCTCCACAATTGCTCTTAAGTGCTCTTAATAAATTGCCTACATTGTTCTAGAGCAAACGCAAAATAGCATCACGTTAGCACCATTAGAGCCAACCAGCCGAAATTCGCTCTAACCTCCTCGCACAGCGATGAAATTAATTCTCTCCGCACTGTGTTCGCCCATTGATAGCCAGCCATGCGCGTTCTCGAAACACTTTGACGACGAAATATTGAAATGATACGCACAAAGCCGGAATCGCGGGTGCGGCGGTGCTTCAACATCTTCCGGCTTTGATCTCTCCAGGAGCGAGTGGCTGCTTCCTTTTTTCCCAGCGCACAGATTTCCCTTTCATCTCGGCGTTACACCCCATGGCGACCGATTTTTTCTTTCTCTTGTTCAAGCGAAGTTTTAAGATGATGATTGCCACGCTTAAAGCCGCGGTATGGTGACCGAAAAAACGCTTCACCAACAAATCGGCAGATTTGCTTCCGTCCGCCGCTCCTTCCGTGAGGAATTGAAAACAGCTAAGGCATGAAATTGCTTTAAACTGAATATAGCAGTACACGGCGTCGCATGGCAGGCCAACGAACCGTAGCCTGTGCGCCAAGGGTGCGCTCGAAGGCGGCTGGGAAGCCCACTACGATTCACCATTTTATTGTGACTGCAGCGCGATTCGGAAAGCGGGATGGTGTAATAAAACCCGCTGCCAGGAAAAGCTCTTTTAATTCACTGCAAATCGATTGCGAGCCAACCCAAGCCGTCCACATAAACATAGAATGATAAGTATAAAAACACATTTTGGTTGTTTGACATTACAAATAAACGAGAACAAAACTTCGACACAGGCTTTAACAAACACAAAATTGGCCGATTTTTGCTAAAACGACCAAAGTAACGTTAGATGCAGATGAACATCATTTTTCAAAACCACATACCTCACGCTCGAAGGCATATGGTGCGTGTATTTGACGTATTTCTTTGTACGACCGATGATGTTGGGAATAGAAGCTTAGCTGGAACACTGATTGAATAACGAAGCTCGGCACAAACATCGATCATATTAGGGTAGGTGTACCTACCCTAATAATTGTAATCGTCAAATCGTTGTGCAAACGTCGAATAATGTAAGTTATCGAAAAATTATGGCGATAACCAATCTTTAAATAATAGATTTAAATTAATTATAATGTTTCCCTTATTTCCGTTTCGTTTTATGAATTCGCCAGACAAACTCGTCAAAAATAGGTACACTTTTATCAGCGCTCTACACTGGTACTTTTCGCTTATAGTAGATAAAATAGAAGGTAAAATAGTGTAACGATTTTCCCTCGTAGCGTGTAAGATGCTAAGAACACATTAATTCCACATCATATTAACATACGGCAGAATTCGCATGGCCATCACCATCTATAATTACAGTGACAATCGCTCACGTACTTCCAACACTTGACACACGCACACAGCTCTCGGCTGCGTCCTATCCAATGCTAGGGTCAGCTAAATCAATACAATTACCCTCGCGTTGGATGGCCACTAATGGCCACGCAACATTTGCTGACGCACCCATCACGCCCCACCTAATCCACCTGCCTCCTGGAATTTGTGCGCCGGAATTTCACTAGAACCGCATCCCTGCGCTGCTGCTGCTAATGGTCTCGATAAATCCGATCTAATTAAGACACACTCCTGGGCCGGCGGTGGAAAACCGCAAACGCACACCGGGTGTGCACAGCGAGCGGATCCACCGGATTGGAAACGTGATGAAAGATACCCGGGTCCCGTTTCCCCGCTGGGCTGGCCGTAGGGAGTGGACGGTGAAATATTTATTACAGTAATAAGTCCTATCAGTCGTCGTAAATCAGTCCTTCTTCAATCCGGCCCTCTAGATCCACGCGCCAACTTCGCCGCGTTCCCTTCGGATGGAGGAAAGGATGGATATCGAATGAATTCGATTAATTATTCCATCGACACCGAACCCAAGCAAGCTGCCTGGTACCAGCGTGATTCCACCGTACGTATGACCATGGCCTGCCTTCCATCCACGGCAAGCGACATGCTTATTCATTCAACAGCCCATTCGCTGTCTCGGATTTCGACCGCAGAAAATTCTACCACAGTCACCCGAGACAGACGGGAAAATCAATGCCACTGATCCTTCCGTGCCCGGGATGCTGGGGATGTGGAGTGTCTTTCTGCTGAACAATATGCACCCACCATCGCTACTCGAGTTTTCACACGAAAGGGACACTCGAAGAACGGCTCTGAGTGGTGGAACCCGTCACCATATGGTTCCCAGTGTTTCTCGCTGGCTGTGTCTCGGATCGTGCTCTAAAAGAAGAGAGAAGACATGAAAACTCAGCTTGGGAAACTCATTCGGATTGAATTTCACATCCATCAAACGCTCACTTGACGACAGCGCACACAAACACACTCACACACACAGTCGCCTTCTTCTCGAGTGGAGGCTGTGCGTTTGCTTGAAACAGAGACGATTTTCTTTTGCAGGATCTTAATGCACCACTAGCCTACTTTTGCGTGCAAGGACGACACAGCCCCCAACTGCGGCTAACACACTTACATATACTATGGAGAAAGAAAAAGAAAATCAGCAAACTTTGGGAGGGGGAAATGGCAAAGATTCCCGGACCGCTCGGCTTCGAAATGGATGAATAATTTTCACTCAACTGATTACTTACAGACCACACAGCAGCTCTTGCTCTTGCGGACACTGTGCTCCTGTGCGCTCGAGCAGGTTCTCTCGCTCTCGCGCACTGCTTTTTTCGGGATTTTATTTGCGAATATTCAACGCAGCTTCCGATGGTTTTAGACTTTTGCTGAATTTATCAGCAAATCACATCTTTAACAACAATTTTTTACACTGTGCAACATACTGCAGCACCGGGAATGGATACAGAATAAGGAAGATAATAAGGGAAGGAACACCCGAGCAAGGGATGATTCGATTCGAGGAATGAATATGAAAAGCCGCACACTACATCCCTTTTTTGATTAAAACGGTCGAGACACCATTTTCCGCACAAGCACAGCTACACTACTCGGCACATATACTAGACACACATACAGCTATTAGCACAGGTATACACGCAAGCACGTTTACACATACACAGGCCCCTGCAACGACACGAAGGAAACGATTTTCCTACCCGACTTTCCAGCCGTTGCAGTGGGTTTCCTAGGGCTTTTCTTCTCTCGCTGCCACCTGCTTCTAAAATACCGCTCTAAACTCTAAACACACGCGTTCTAAACAACGATTGTGGCAACGAAACTCAGGCTGTGTTTGCATCTATTAAAGAATGGAAAAAAAGAAATAGCACATTAATATACTACGCCGTGAGCAAATAGCGCGAGCGGAACTAGACTGTTCGACAATCTGCCTTCTCTTATCATTCTTTTCGACATGTGCTGTACATTTATGCTGGAATGTTCTTGCTGCCGTGGCTGCCCTTTAACGATGTCCTTGGATTGCGCCAGAACGAGAGGGCATCAACCGAAAGCTGCGGCACGCCCGCACGGGGAGAAGCAGTAGCAGTAGGAGTGCGCACGGGATGGCTTGAGCAGCGATAAGGTGAATTGCGTTACTTTAGTCGACACGTATGCAAACGTTTCGACGGGCACAGAATAGGCGATCAGTTTAATAGAGCTGCAATTTGCATCCGAAATCCGCTACACGTTTCGCCTTCTCTCTCTAAACAAAACTTGTTTTGACGTTTCCCACATGCACGCACACGGCACTCCCATTAACCACTTGTTTCGATGGAACGGCCAAAAGTTGCAAATAAACAACAGCTTGCGCTACGTGCGCTTCCCCCGTTCGTGGATGATGTTAGATAATTTTCCATCCGGTTCTTTCCAGTTTCGAGCCGAGGAGATAACTTTTACCGTAATTATCCGCGATCTGGACCAGCAGCCAGACCACGCCAGACGCTGCGGAATCACTCTGCACACACGCACGCACACACATACACACTCGTACACATGCGAACGGGTGTGAATGTCACGAGCACCGATCGAGCCGAACGTGCTTTGCAGCTGCTTTCCGTGGTCCACCAAACACTAACCCAATTACACGGCAATTTCCCGGTTCAATTAACACACAACAGTTCACCTTTCTGCTCCTGTTTTCCGAAAGAAACTTCCTTATTTTTTCTTCCTCCTCCTCATTTTAGGCTGTCAAAGTTGTCAAACGTTTGGTCGTTGACGTTTGGCCTTGCAGCGTCCACCAGACGTTTGCTATCGCCTGCTCATTCTTCCGCTCGTGCCTTCTCGCTCGCCGAAAACGTCTTACGCCGGGCGGGCTGCAACGTGTCACAGTTGCGCTCCCGCTCTCTCCACAACGCGGTCGCCGCTTCTCTTTCGCACTCACGCGCTCGCAACACCGCCGTCGTGACGCGACAGCCAGCGCCGGCGTGACGTTATGCCGTTCAAACCGACCGTTGAGCAATCTGACGCACCGTGGTAGGAAAAAAAAAATAAACTAGCAAACCGGATGCAGCAGCTTCTTTTGCTAACAAACTCGGATCGTGGCGAGAACAGAGACACTTCCGTTCGCGAGTAAAGTTACCGACAGACTGAAGCGTTCGGTATCACATGATCGACCCTTTTGTGTTTCCGACCGGGATGCGGTGGACGCGCGCTTCGTGTAGGACTCGTCGCCGAAGCCGCCCGTGGTGTTTTGATTCGAGATGGGCATGCGTGGTTCCGATGGTACAATTTCGAGGGGAATTATGGTCCGGCTGGTTTACGTTAGCCATGCTGTCAGTTTCAAACGTAGCGAGCTGTTGCATTTTGACCTTTAAACCGTTTTTTTAAGCGGGTGTATGCTAAAAATATTTCGATGTACACTTTTGCAGACATGTTGTACCGCATTTGGTGCATCTCATTTGATATTCACTGTCTCACAAACAAGAAAAGCCATTCCAGCATATTCCTGTCGGGCATAAAGCAAACTGAGGGCTACATGTCAGCTTTAGTTGAATTTCATATGCACTTGTTTGCTACAACTAATGTGAAGTATGCGACACATGAGCATTTTAACATTCCTAAAACGTTAAACATTTTTTAAATTCAACGTTTTCAAATCACGCAGTCCTCCGGCAAGAAACTGACAGCATATTTCCCCTGAGGACGAACGTATTCCCCTTCGAATACGTTAGAACCGCATGCGCTACCGAGATCCCGTTCAATCTCGTAAAAATCCGCTTCCCCTTGCAACGACAACGAAAAAAAACCCATCCGAACCCAGGTCATTCTCGTACCCAGCCGGAGGAGCAGCGTCGTTATTGTCCTCGGTCGTTCGCCGAAGGGGTCACCCGAGTGGAAGCAGCAACGCAAAACACGCGTCCCCGCGACTGCACCAATAAAACCAAAACGCATCATTATCAAAAAGTGAAACCGACAGCCACTGCTCCCTGCCAGAGCCAAAGCGCAACAAGCCCGACCCGACCGAGGAGGGGTGCAATGACATTCCCGGGGTGTAGAAATTCGGTCCCCTTCTGTTCGTCCCGAGGGTGCCTGGCGCGTACGCTAGGGAATTGCGTCGCGTGCTCGAATTGGAAAAGTGAAACCCCTGGCTGGATCGATCCGAGGCCGAGGGTGTCCTTTACCTTTATCGGACGGCGTAAGAAAGTCATCAGCTTGAGTCAAACGGGATGATATTAATTAACTCGTTGCTCGCTCGTCAGGTGCCGGTGAGGGGAGGATGAAAAATTGGCTGATAGTTTTCGATGGAAAAGTTTCAACCCTCCGCACGCAGCAGGAAAGTAATTGGGAGGGATACGAGTTGCCCGAAACCTCGACACGGGTTTCCACTCGCAATCGGGTTGAAGAACCCCGGCTAACTAGGGAGTTTTACGGGTAACTTTGTTCGCTTGAAATTGGGATGTTTCCCTCGATGCATCGTCCTGATGGTTGCCCGGAGTGATAAAATAGTCCGTTCCTGTGAAGTAAATCCAAGTAGGCTCGAAGTTTCGAACCCAATCTACTCAGGATGCGAATCTTTGGTATTATTTTTCAAGCTATGACAACTGTAAACCGCTCCCATTTATCATCTAGGATACGACCATTTCCACAACAATGCATCTCCCAAAAGTATACTGTGCGGAACGGAAAAGGATTGAGAAATCATAATCAAAGCACATAAATTTATCAACGCCAGAATGCTAACACCTTTCGACGAAGAGAAAAAAAAGTCCCCACAAACCGAACGACACACTTCAAAGTTCACATTCGTCCTGGCGGCACCTGAATCATGGATTCATTGAACCGTAAGATTGCCACACTCGCACGCTCCCAATAGTGCTCCTGTCGTTTGGTCGCTCGGTCGGTCGGTCGGTCGGTCGAATAAATCATTTTGGCGTAAAAGTTTTCCACCCATTGGCAAATCCAATTCTCCGCAGCACGAATCCACGAAACTCACGGTGTCGGTTTCGCTTCGTCGCTTTGCGCCAGTTTCTCCGTGCTGGTGGTTCCTAATTTAGCTGCGATCTTTTTATTATTCGTTTTTGTTCCTTTCGCAACCGGCTACCGAGCCAGCGAAAGGTCAAACTCCATCTCAATCTGGGAGCTCGCGCCGATCGGTACGGGGTGGATCAAAACATTGGGATTTCGCATGAACCGGACAGCCGAAACGCTTCGTTACATTGACCCCACTCGAGACGGGCGCACTCCACAGAGCGCCAAGGAATGGAAAACAAAAAACAAAGCAAAATAAATACGTCTGCAGCATCTGTGTTTTCCACTTCGGTTTCCAGGTCACTACAGGTTGGAGAGCATGGCGAACGACGAACTGGTGTGAAACGATAAATCCCCCATCCACATCGTTCCGATTTTTTCGCTTTCCGATTCCACACAAACTCCACAACGATCGCACCTCGATCGGAACGGGTCCCGCCTCGGTGGTTAAACTTTCGTCCTTTCGAGCGAGGGTGAGCCGTGTCCTTTCCACCGTAAGCAGCGCTGCTAATCCGTGCCGCGTGACACTTTGTTCTTGCCTCCGCCCGAATCTAATCTTTCGCACCACACAAATGCTGTGTTTGTTCCCCTTCCAAGGCTGCCGTCGCCAATTAGTAGCGGAGGAGGCGTGCGACGGTGTCGCAAAGGAGTCAAGGATCTCGCGTCTGTCTGTCTGTCTGTCTGGCGGCTTGATTCGGCTTCGTCTCATGCATCGTTTATGTGGCACCCTTCTCAGCAGCTCTTCTCTGTCTCGAGGACGAAGACGCTCGAAATCTGCCACCATGTCCTTGGGTGTCCTTTTCGCTATCAGCTTTCGGGTGCTTTCCATCTCACATCCACATACAACCGTCGTATGCAGCGCCGGTGGCAATGACACGTAGCTGTTTTTCAGCCCGTTCTTGCTGGCAGCTTCCCTTTTTTCTCGGCGCCTGCATGTTCTTACACAAATCTTATTTACCGCTTTCGAATGGCTCGTTCATTCACCTCCAGGTGATAGGTTCATCGCCGGGGCATACGGTGCGATTGTCTGTTCTTTATCTCGTTTCGGGGTGATTGGGTGCATTGGATTGAATTGTTAGAATGTTCCACCCCGGGTATCTCCTCGGGCATCAAATCAAACCCCCGGGTTTGGGGCCGGGAGAAGATAAATCTTCGGACTAGAAACTTTTTGCTCCCAGCTGTGCTGGAATTCAACGGTATCCTTTAACCGCTGCGAGCTAGACGGAGGCGTGTGAGAGAAGCGATTAGGATGTGGCGCGTTGGGCAAGGTGTTAATTGCAGTGGTGGGATTTTTTGTGTTTAGTACTCCCGGTGGAGCCATCAGCTACGAGATAACTTTGTACGGTGTGCAGGTGAGATATTCGAAGGAGCGAAGGCACTGACTATGGAAAAATGAATGAAGAAGATGTAAAAGTAATTTATATTACTATTACCATTTTTTCTAAAAGAAGAATTATTATGCTCATTATTATTGGTGTACCCATTTTTTCGAAAAGAGAAGAGAAGAGAAGAGAAGAGAAGAGAAGAGAAGAGAAGAGAAGAGAAGAGAAGAGAAGAGAAGAGAAGAGAAGAGAAGA
>KB673312.1:8566091-8609594 GCA_000349145.1 Anopheles dirus | reverse complement strand
AAGAGAAGAGAAGAGAAGAGAAGAGAAGAGAAGAGAACTACTGGGTTTTCAATTTCCACGCATCAAACCCACGATTCTCGATGTAAAGTGTGCAATTTGATGAAAAGCTCCTTCAATCCAACCTGCCAGATCCTTCGTGCCTAACCTGTCAGGTTTCCAACTCAGCGGCTGCAGTGCAATGGTGCACCAAACCGACGCGTTAAGCCACCGGTACCGGCCCTTCAAAAGGCAACCAGACCCGACCGTCATCGACCCGATCGTTCGCGGTACACTACCGGGCCCTCTAAGGCTTGCCTTCCGGTGGAAGCCCTTCACTTCCCAGCGGCTGCAGTAAATGGGCTGCATAATAATGCAGTTCATCATCGGGCGCTTTCGCTGGTTTCCTGAGCAGCTGAAATTGATTTTCGTGGCATATCATTACCGCCCCCACCCCGTCGGCCGCCTGACGCGTCGCCTTGCGTTCGAAGCCCGTCGACAGGTGTGTCACGTAATAAACACTTGCCAGCCAGGTCTACCGACAGTCAATCAGGGTGCGTCAACTCGGCGATCGTAATCAATATGCCCCGCTCGCAAGGCGTTGGGTGGCTTTCAGGCTCGGGTCGGGTTTTTGACGCATTCGGGTGCAACTGCAGTTGGAACCATTCGCGGGAGGTGATGCGAAATGTCTGCATCGTGAAAGCGGATTAGCGTACACGTGCTAGCCTGCAACGTCCGCGACGTAGGCGAATGGACGTTCTAATCGATCGCTTTGGAGTGGTGCGTTTGCGAGCGAATCAACCGAATGTCAAATCCTGCGCCACGCGTATCATTTCGTTCCATTGGTGCCATGGTACAGATGGTTGTTTTTTTGTTGCGTGGAGTCCATAGTATTTGCAAACGGATTTCGGCAGACAATTTCACACGTTTTCATGTTTGCATTGAAACGCTTTTTGTGTTGCGTTACATTGGAAGCCACATTGTTGCAATTGTATCGATCGTTTAGAGCTCACATGGCGCGTTCCGGATTTTTCAATTGAATCAGTTATTTGCAAAGTATTTAGAAACAATTTCAAATTAATTTGATGGAAAGTATTCATTGATTGAACTATTTTTTCTGTCCTACAGCACGTGTTTTCCGTAAACGGGTTGAAACTCAAGTGGCATTCAACCGTGCAGGATTATCAGTGTGACGTAACACCGTCCATTCATTTTTTTATAGATAGAATTTGGCTTCAAATTGAAAGCAACTGAGTGAGTGACAGTGATAACTGCGAAAAGCGTGTGCTGCCCGTGTGTGGCGAAGCATGAAGAGCGCTAAAAGAGCGACCGTCAGGTGTGGTTCTGTTAGCCAACCTCGCTGCTAATAGGATTAGGTCCTATTTCTGATTGGAAACGTTGTTTTTTTTGTTGTGTCTCCACCACAAACTTCAACAATGCACGCTTCTGATAGTGATATGAAACCGCTGTGGTTTGCAAACATATTTGCACGCCGCGTATTGAATTGCATAACATTTTCTATTCACTAGAAACGAAAAGTGATTGCGTGAAATGAGTTTTCTGCATGCGCTACACAAACACTTAAGACATTATTTTCATCGTTCATATAAAATACGCGGAAACATCTGCTCCACTTCTACTAGAGAATATTGATTTTGCTTCCAGCGTCTGAGAACATCACTCCGAAACCGAAAGGTTTCCGAACGATTCAAGGAATCAATCCCATTTTGCCATCTCCTCCACTGGATGCACCCGAGAGGTGGTGCCACCGTGCTCGTGGAAGCATTAAAACCATCAAAATAATTACGAGCAATAGCATTAAAAGTAATTTGATTTTTAATGAAGCGTTTCACGGATCGACTGCCACGGCAAGCGTGGCGGAGGCGATACGGAACGGTTTCGAGGAAGAAACGGCGAGCGAAAACACACGTAAAAAAAAATTAAACAAAACCACCCAACGACCACGCTGGGAACGGCCACGTACTAGGAAAGGGAGCCCGGAGCGACGTAATTAAAAGTGCATTAATTGTTGTGCTCTACCACGCGCCGACCGGAGGGATGAACACGGGCTGCGGGTGGAGTCGACTGCAGGCAGGCGGACAGAATATTGACAGTGTTTCAAAATGTGTTTCATAAACATTAGCAACGCCGGAGCGTGGATTGTGCCACAACGTGTGCATATCGCATCGCAACGTGTTTCGAGCTAATAAATTTGTTTTGGAAGTAATAATTCAACACACATGCGCATCAGAGCCAAATCACGATGATTGAAGTGCAGCAAGCGTGTCGAAAAGAGGGGAGCTTTTGGCATTTGGTTTACATTCCACCAGGCGTCTCCATTGGTGAATAATTAAAGCTTTAGGTAAAATAGATAGGTAAAAGTGCGGTCCTAGTAGTAATATTATTCTCTTATATTCTGAGACATTTAATCGACATCCCTAAACTACAAACACATTTACTAACACATACTGCAGGAAAACGAACACCTTCTAAATCCAATTGCTGATCATTAAGCGTGTGACCGTGCTTCCCCTTCCGATTGCCTGCCGGGCGGAGTTGTTTGCGGGAAAACTTAAAATTACTATCATAATCTCCGTGCACCGCCGTTGTGGAACACATGCCAACACTGTCCCAGTGGTCCGAGGCAAGATTCGCCCTTCATCAGCAGTTGCATCCGGATCGAATCGGATCGAAAAGCATGCTTCACCGTGCCGCATACACGCCCGTAGCACGACATCAGCCCAGCAAGATGCGAGATGCGACCTGGGAACAGGGGGATGATGAATATATTTAATATAAAAGCAATTTCCACTCTATTTTATTTTATCACCGTAGTCCAGCGTACGGAAGCGTACCGAACCGGACCGGCTGACTAGCTGGCTGGCTGGATAAAGTTCGAGCAGCAAAATCATCACCTGCGAGGCCTGGGCGGTTGGCAGGCAAAAGGGGTTTACAAACGTCCTGCTCGTTCAAGGGAACGCTGGGCGACATTAGTGCTCATTCCGCTGCTCGGACACGGCCGGCACCTGACTGCCGGTGCCCGACGACACTAAATGTAAAATGCAAATAGCGCATGTTGTTTTATTTGTATAATTTAATGGCGTCGGCCCTGGGCACCTGTTTGTCGTGGTGAGCTGGGGCGGAATGCGAACCAGCTGCGGAAATAAGCCATTCCAGATGCTTTATCTAGAGGGAGAGAGATTGAGAGAGAAAGATAGAAAGAGAGAGAGAGAGAGAGAGAGAGAGAGAGTACGTGTGTGCGGGTAAAGGACATTATCCATCGTCACCGGGCGGTTTCCTAGCGGTAAGAGGTTTTATTTTGAAAGTCTTGGAAAAACTAACACGTGCCCAAACGTGTATCTCGGAGCTCGGGGAACTCTCCCCGAAACAGGCGCACGTCTTCTGCGCGTCTTGCATCGTTCACTTCAAGGGGGGCAAACGCTCACCGGCCATTTTCGCTCGGCACACACACACTCGAGCGGGATGGAAATTTATTGCCGGCCAATATTTACACACCCTTTGCCTTCCCAGCGATTACGCTGCGATCGAGTTATCGATGGACGAGAGACACGAACCGATCGGATCGCGTGTGGTCAACCGGATTAATCGGAGGACAGCGCAGGAAGAGGAGGACGAGCCCGACCGGATGTCTCAATGTTTGTCTAACCAGTGGAGAGCATGCATTCGATTGAGGTCAATGTTTCGAACGTGTCATTACGGATGCTGGTGAGACATTCGCTTGGAAGGCGGGAGCAGGAACACGAACGAACATCATCGTGCGCCGTGCGCTGTGAGGTGGAACGAACGGTGGGACGGTGGGAAGAACGGGGAACAGGGAACGATTTGCATAAAAACCCTTCATTGTAAGTGTCTTTGTTGCAGTGTACATTATCTGTGGTTAATTGAAAGACGAGTCAGTAACAAAAGGGTATGAGTTAATTAAGAAACATGCGGCACGGCTTGAAGTCGTTTCGGATGGCTGCTGCAGCCTTAACATGCCTTCAATTAAACAGTGCTCGATTCGTTTGTATGTAATTAGCATATAAACGAGCTTTATCATACGAGAATTATGATTAAATAAAGTAACGCCTAAAAGTATGCAATATGTGCTCTACAAATGTTTGTTTATAACGACTTATTGTTACTGTGTTTATTTGTAATAGAAAGTACCAACCTCTGTATTGTATAAGAAAGTTCTATTTAATTATTCAAACAATCGCTTCGCAAAGAGTCTAACTTCGTCTTTGAAGGCGTATCCATACCGCCGAAGACCCGTACCAATCATCATCATCATAATTTTTACATTTAATTAAACTCTACTCGCACAAACACACACTAATTACCAGTTGCCGTGTCGGAGCTAATAAGAGCGAACGTGCCCGGTGCCGGTAAGACGCACCGTACCATTACGTTGTCACTCGAGCGCGCCGCAACACCGCACACCGTACGATCGGGCTGACATTTGAACTGCAATTTCCTGCCTGCGCCAACCGTGCGGGTCGACGGGTGACCTCCACTTGAGCTGAACAACCTTTCCGTGACCTCAATACGCCGAGGAAGCCGAAGAAGCTTCGGCGACCGATGCAGTTTTTCCAGCTACAGCGCACAACGCGCGCCTCACTAATAATATGATCCAAGTGGTGTCTTCCGGGCCCCCTACCAGTTGACCTACTGCTACCGGGCGACTAGAACAGCCGGGTGGTAATGCGATACCGATAATACATTTAATGCTATTTTGCACTTTCGTTGCCTCGTCCCCTCCTGCTCCACTTACCCTTAGTGGGCGTTTGCGTTTGAAGTGGCGGCCACTCCGAGCGGGTGATTGACATGCTTCGCCTCGTCGGCGCTTTGCGGAAAGAAATTCGATATGACTTTCAAGGCAATTGAATATCTGCTGAATGGTTGGGATTTAATGAGAGTGCCCCTAATTGGCTCGGAAGTTCGTTCGGAAGCGATGGAAAGTATACTCTTCCGGAAAAGCGGTCATTTTCCGGTTCGCTGCACGGTGCCACTGTTCAGCGAGCTGAACATGTGACTTTCTGATGTGGTTGAAACGTTTGCGCCTGAAAGTATGCAACGTATAAGACACCAAACGGTGCGCTTTATTGAAACGATTGTAGACGATTTGATTTAGTGTTTGTTGGACTGATTAAGCTAATTTGCGCCTAAAACTATGCAATTTGCGCTACTTCATTAATGTATTTGAAAGATGCAAAAACACTTTGTTTTAAAATATAAAAAATTCAAATCAAAACAATAACGTCAACATACTTAAAACCTAGTTAAACTTTACTATTAATTTGTATCAGCATGAAATGCGTTATCAGTGCGTTACAAACCGCTTCTTGTAGATGTAATTTACCACTGCAGTATCAGAACAAAGACAAGGGGCCTCAGAAGCAAGTCGAAACGACCCTCCCACCCTCCTTGGAAGATAACAGCGACAGTCGTCCTCGTTGTGCGCTTGTTTCGCTTTTCTTTCTAATTTGTCACAGAACTCCGTGCCATTTGAGACACGCCGGTAGCCTCCGGAGCGAGCGCCAAACCGACCGGTGGCCTGCTTTCCGTATCTCCTCCTCAAGCAGCTTAGCGTGTACAGCCGCCGAGAGCGAGTACGTCCGTTCGTCCGTCCGGATGGGGTATAATTTTTCATACTCGTATCGCGAAATGGCTCGGCTGGATTTAAACGATTTTTTCACTCGCGCGAACTCTCGTTTCGCACACGACCCGTTGTGCTACGGTGATAATTTTTCGTGTTGGCGCACGAAAAAAAAAATCCACCAACCGACCATCCATCCGACCGGGTAGAGGACGCAATCGAATCGCGTCCTGGTGAACGAAAAAAAAAAACGGTGGAAAACGACAAAACCACTTCATTCATCTCTTGTCTCCGTTTGTCTGCGAAGCAGCACGTGCGTTTGGGTGCGGAAGGGAGAGGAAGCAGGAACGGGGTGAGAGGCGTGAGAGAGGGGTGAGCGAAAAAACACCCCAACCGAAATAACGAGATTTGGCCGTCACGAAAGTTATCTTTCATCGAGCAAGACTAATCTTCCGATGGTGCGGGATTTCGTCCTTGTCGCGCGCAACCAGAAGTCGTTGCCGCTGGGGGGAGGGCTGGAAGACTTCGCTAGCCCCGTTTCTATTTCGTGTTTCCGGTGCTTCGTTTTTTCCTGACACCCGCCCCTCCATCATCGGTGCAAAATTGGTCGAAAGTTTCGCCTCGCAGTGGCGTCGCTGAAGGAGCTGTAGGAAAACATCCGTCTCGCGTCTAGCAGGCTCGCGTCGGACGGTGTCCTTGGGCGGTGTCGAGTCCCCGTGCGGGACCTGCTCGCCCAGGAGAGGGGGCCCGAAAGGATAAGGAGCCGAACAAATTACCCGTGGTTTAAAGTGAACAACGAGGCATGACAGTTTTTCCGATTAGAGGACATCGTCTGCCGCTCGTTCAACAATGTCCCGAGCCCCGGGGGTTGCCGGGTGTTGAGAGCTGGGAAGGGATTCAACGTCTTCTGGCATTTTCGGATTGGTGGCTGCACCACTGCTGCCTGCCTCTCTGCCGCCTCCTAGCTAGACCAGAATGCCATCAAATGGCAAATGGTTTTTTTTTCTCTTGGCGCGTTGCTGCTAGCTTCTCGTCCTCCCAAGTCCTCACGAGAAGACAACCGCCGCTGTTCCGCCCGTGGGTCCAAAATCGATTCGAAGAACTTCTGCACGGTGCCGAAAAATAGCAAAGCACCCAAATCGCAGTCGGGACGGTTCGCGTGCTCGCCTCGATTCCGCTATTAATCAGTGGATTAAAGTGTGATGAAAAAGCAAATCGCAAAGCCCTTGCCGCCACTAGCCGGGATTAGGGCAAGTTAATAGGAATTGTGGTAGAAACAACGGTTCGGTACGTTGATTCGGGAAGCGGCAGGAATCGATTGGATAATGGATCGACTGCTCTGAGGCTCCGACTGGCTTAGCATTTCAACGATCTTCGATGTTGTTGTACAGGAGCGGGGTATCCGAAGAGCATAACAGCGTGCTTAGCAAGTGCGTCAAAGGTTATGCTTTTCGGGAAAGCCCCACTTCTCTATCGGACTAAAAGCCTGTCGAACTGTGCGATTAACTTAATCCGGTTTGAAATTGGAAATTATTCTCATAGAAAGGCGACGAAAACTACATTGAAAATTTGTATTAGAAAAGCTGTTTGCTAGCATATTGTTGGTATTAATCTTTGTTCGACTTCGTTTCTTCAAGATATGATATGAGCGAGCTGACCCTGCTGGGTTCTATCACTCGGATGGACATATTTCCACCCAACTCGTTATTCATGAATAAATAGCTCACCCTTAATCCATCGTGTCATCATCCACCTAGGACATCATTTTCCGATGATCGGACAAGTGTGCACGAACCTCATCACTGATAATTGAAACATATCCCCGGGAGCTTTTAACGAGTCACTTTCACATATGCGTCACGTAGCCCAGCCAGCCTAATCTGCCCACCCGGAATCTCTATTTTCAATTTCCCGGTGCCGTGGCTCCTTGAGACAATTTCTTCCGCTTCCTTGCGCACTATCGTCCTCATCATCGTCGCCATCGACACTACGCTCGAGCCCGGCAGTGGGACGGCCTAACACTTCGCTTTCCATGGAGGAGCCGGTGTGCCTGCGACCCTGAGAATCTTTCACGCCCGTGGATAGCGATGGAGAAAGTATAATTTAATCTATTTGTCCGTCGAGTGATACTTGACGTGGTGTGCTTCGTTGCTGTTGAAGTTTTTGTTACTGATTGTTTTGAAAATGCAAGCAAAGCAGGGGGTAAAACGAAGTTAAGGCTAATAGCTAGGAGCAGTTTAATAAAGGCAATAGAAGAAAAATAAATAAATTCCGGAAGCTGAATAAGACATCCATCCTGGGATCGTCCCGGGGATACCGATGGCGTCATCGCGACGTGTAGGATTATCAAATCGTGAAAATGTGCGCCACCAGACATGTGTGTAGGATGCAAGGACCAAAAAGAGGGGGAGAGTAATTTTACAGCCGAACATAATAATTTTACAGTCCCATATCTTAGCGCTGAGCGGAGAGGTTGAGGTTTCTCCCGGTTTTTTTGTTCGTGTTTGTATGCGTTTATTTATTTATGTTTTTGTGGTGTTATTATGCGGACGCAGGAATCATTTACCGCCACGCACGACAACACACTGCTGTCGAGAATCTCATTTGTTTCCCACACGTGGCCACGGCACAAGCATGATCGCATATTACTCCTGTCGTTCTTCACGCACCGACAATGGAGCTGCCACAACAGCCTAGTGCGAAACGAACGCAAAAGCAGGGATGCAGGACACCACAAAGGAGCACTTTTTATTACAACCACCAAAGTGCATTATTTCGTACGCCTTTTTAGCGTCGGCACCGAAAGTGGTGGTAAAAAAAAGTACGTTACACATTATTTGAATCGTAAAAGTTTGCGCCGCTCTCGGGGGGGCTGAATGAATGGATTGAACCAGCGGTGCGGATGTGTGCGTTGACTGTGAACGTTCGGGACGGGCAGAAGACGAACGTTGTACAGCAGCACACGCCCAGCAAAGGATGGTGTCAGGAAGGAACCTAATCTAGTTTTTGGAGGATCGTAAAACCACGACGTCAACGAGAAGAATGTTAATTTGTTTGCGTTGCGGTATCGCCATCGTGTTGCGACGTTAATTTCTGTGCGCATTTTGCATTATCGCGAGCGGTGAGTTGATGGTTTCATGATTAGAATAAGTGATGATTAGAGCAGAATTGCATTGAATGAGCGGTACTGTTGAACAGGGTTTTAATGGTTATAAAAATAGCTGGTATCATACTGGCTTGCAGATTGGAGTTTTATTATAAGTCTTGAAAAATTAGGAAAACTTTCAAAAAAAACTCAAACGAATCAAAAACATCAAGCAGCTTATATCAATAGAAGACTTGTATGGGGTGTATTGATGCCATAATCTTTTAAACAGTTAGCAAACGGATGAGATAATAAAGCGAACAGTGGGAATAAGAGTGAGAATAGTCCACATTCTGTTGTTTTTTCACATACTTTTACTACAATTAAGACCTGTATGTAACCTTCAAACTTCAAACTTTAAACCCTCTTTTTGACATGTAAAGTAGAAAAAAATCCCATAGTTGCCTTTCTATATGGTTATGACGTTGCTCAAAACGAAAACGCTGTTCCCATCGTCCCGTGACGCTCATAGCCAATACGAGCGTCGTGTGTACGACCACATCGGACAGCGAGCAAGCTCACCCGGGCAGATTGGATCTGGTCTCGTGTGATATGTTCTTCCACCATCTCCACCCGAGACTTGCGAGCGTAGATGTAGGTCAGTCTGCAGACGACGCCGTGATAGGGGAGCGATTACAAACGTCGCACAAGACGCTTCACGTGCGAAGAACGTTCGAACGAGCGACGGCACATTCGTGTGAATGGCGCAGTCGAATGTACATGCTTTTAATGAGGTTCTTCACCTTCTCCCGTTGCTGGCGACTGTGCGATGCGATAAATGGAAGATTGTAAAAGAGCAAAAAAACCCATCCCATTCCTTCCCAAAACCGGGGGAAGAAAGTGTTGTTTGTAGTGGTTGAAGCTGGCAGCTGAATGGAAGTTAATAACTTTGTCTGTGGAGGTGGTTTTAATAGCACGCCGGTGGCAACGAACTTGTCCGTCCCGCTTGCAGGGCGTTTCTCGTCGGGCTGAAGAATTTCCATCGAAAGGTAATATTGCTGCGTGCGGAGGACTTGGTAGTTTCATGTGGAATAGTGTGCAGTACGGTTTTATCACAGCTACAACGTTTCATAGCATCTTGGTGGTGTTATATAGTTTTACTTTTGTGAGAAAATTTAATATTTCACGCTAAGGGCATTGACAAACGAATTTAGAACTTTGCAGCGCAAACTCACGAGCAGGCTCGTCTTTAATGCATCGCCGATAGGGACCAATATTCATACTTTATTCAACCCCACAATTGATATTTTAAATCCACTTTGGGGATAAATTGTTGACGCCAACGACTTTCCGCTTCGCCAAAGTTGTTGGTAAATTGTTGAAAAGCCCGTTAATTGGCGAGTTTGGTGGGAAAAGAGTTTCCGCGCCGTACACACTTTTCCCACCGGGGCAAAGTGAACAATGTGCTGCAAATCAAGCCCCACCCTTTGAGCCCCATCCGGCAAACTCGTTCCGGAGCCGAAACAATACAAAACACGCCTTAACACACCTTGTCTTTCTCTGTGTGCCTGTGACCTTCAAGGAGTGACTTTTCCGTACATCCCTCCCCCCAGCTGGCTTTTATACCGACGGGCCTTTCTTTAACACTTTTCCGAGGCGGGGAAAATCTTTCCCACAAGAAAGAACCACCAGCAAAGGATGCAAACGGAGCAAGGGGCCCCGGCAACATCTGGTGTGATCTGGTGTCGACAAACAACAAACCAAAAGAAACGGATGGGCGGATGTGTATGCGCGTGGCGGGAAAAATTATGCAAATTATTACCTACAATATTAGCTTTCGGTTCGTAGGCGCAGGGTAGAAAATCGGAGCATTTTCGGGTTGTAAAGGATTTACAGGCGATTCTTTTTGTTCTGGGGAACGGTTATTCTAATTTTTCCCTCTCTCAACTGGCACAGACGGGACGGAGAATGTCGTTTTTTTACACCAACATTTTCTGTTTTACACCTAACATTTTTTTGTTTGAGTTGAGACTGATAAAGGATTTTTTATCGTGAAATGCAAAAAAAATGTTGTTGTAATGAAAGCAGCTGAAAAAAGTTTCACGAGGTAGCTCCTACATCGCTGAAAGGGTATGAAAACGAAGAGGGTTTTCTAAAACCTAGCCTTTATTTATAATCATTTACGAAACGCACACAGTTGGGTGACATTGCTGACATTGTTCGATTAACCGCTAGTTCCTACAGACGAAGTAAAGTAAGTGTAAAAGATGGCATAAGGTAGCTCCACCGTCGCTTCAAATACTGCAATGCAAACGAAAAAAAAAAAGGTAAGACGATCTCTCCATGCCATGCTTGTCATAGCTCTATGCTCCTGGTACTGGGTTCGGATAGTAGCATGTCTTTTCGGTGTTTGTGTAGCAGTTGCTTTTGTGTATTTGTGTGTTCTGTCGTTGATGATCTCCAGAGCAGCGATCGCTTAGCGTCGGTTCATGGCCTCCTCTTCGCGTCGCAGCGCCTGGACGAGCACAATGCCCAGCACGGCATTGCATGTCTTGCATGTGCAATAGAAAGGAAAGAAGCAGCACAGAGAGAAAGAAGGGTTAGGCTGTTGTCATCCTGGCCTGCAGCTCCGCCGAAGCTGTACACTTACATGCACGGCAGCCAGAATCATCGCCATGATGGCCGCCCAGATGGACTTGTCCTCCAGGAACCAGGTCAGCTCGTTGACGCACCCGTTGAAGAACGCGTTGCCGGTGACGGTGTCACGGCACTCCAGCGGCAAGGGTTGACGCATCATCATGTAGTCGTTCGGTCCATCGGCTCCACAGCAACCGATCTGTATTGAAAATAGCAGATGAAAAAGCGCAACAAGAATGGGTTTGAAATATCGACTGGAAACCGTGTGCTGTATTTTGTTCCGAATAAACAGGAATCCTTGGAAACGGATACTTATTGAGAATGTTATTAAAACGAAGCACTAATGATCGAAGACATCTATGGAATGGAAGTGTATCGAGAGCTTTCTGGAATTGCGATGGAGAAGCAAACTATCGCTATCAAAAGTTTTAATTGATGGAATTGGAATCTACTTTCGCGAAACTTCTCTCATCGAAGTGTGACATTTAAGTTGCATCGAGGTGCATTCCTACCATTCCAGCTTGCTCTAGCTCACAGGCGGTATCTTCTGTGTTCCAATCTCAACTGAAGCGTCACAACGTATGCAGGGCTCACCGTCCATCTGCGGGCACAAAGAAGAAATGATTCCGAAACCAAAGCGTAGCATGAAAACTGGAACGCTCGACAGACTACAATGGTCGAGATAATTGTGCACAACGTTGCGTCAATGAGTCATTGATTCCGGTGCGTGCCGGGAGCGGCTTTTGCTGCGCTAAACAAATATCCATTAAAGGTTCGTATTTCGGAATTAATTTCATCTCCTCCCAGGAGGGTCGGCGTCTTGTCCCGGCTCGGAACGAACTCGGGCGATGGGAAAGCTTGCCGAAATGACGCATGACCCACCCTGGGTGGGTTGCGACGGCGTTGGTGTTTGATTTCAATAATGGATTAATGAACTGTGTGCCGAGCGCGCCACGAACGGGGTGAGCTGTGAGGTGCCACACAGAACGATGTGTGTGCAAGGAGCGAGGAGACAGCAGCTGACACAAAATTGGGGGAAATCGTGCGAAACGCTTCCATTTGTGTCTGTCGTACGGGGAGTTTTGACAAAGTGTTTTTGGTAAAGCGGGTGTGTGTTCTATGCGAATACTTACACTCTCCTGGATCAGCTTCAGTGCGGCGGACGAATGCGGATGCTCGGAGGTGACGATGAAGCGAAGCATCGTTTCGCGTATCAGCGGCTGGATGCTGGAGTTCATGGTCGAGTAGTCGAGCAGGATGGCCGAGCCAATGACGGTGCAGAGGAATAGGAACACTTGCGTGCCGATGAACTGGAAGGAAAGGGAATGGAAGTTGATTTACCACATTTGTATTTATAGAATCTAAGCTTATACATGGTGAACCAGTATTGACTTGCAGTGAAGAAAGAGACTACCACAACATCTCACATTGAACACCGCAAATTAAATTCAACGAACGAAAAAAAAACTATTCTACGCCTAGTGATATTTCCAGAATTAAACTAGTCTCTTTTCCAAATATTGATGAACATGGTTTGGAACACAAAAAAAAACATAGTAACCATAGTAAAACATTACCACTGGAACCTTGATTGAGTGGCGTCATCTGTTGACAGCTGTCGTAACTAAAGTTTACTAAACAGTTTTTTCCGTCTATTTATCGCTGTTTATGCATTGGTTATCCATGTTTATCTCAAAACCAACATAATATAAGTTCATAACCAATTCATACACAAACTCTCCGCTCATCTACTAAGCGAAGCCAAGGAACGTCTCCAATCAGCTCCACACCGGCAGCTCATCAAATCGAAAGCATCGTGCCGAAAAATTAATTACCAGAAGCTTACCAATTACTGCCCGAGAAACATAAAGCCCCACATAGATTCCAACCCGCCGGCGAAAATCGCTTCCAATCAACGAGACAACTCCGATCCGGGGCATACGATACGATGAAAATTGCACAATTACGAACACGATTAAGCGCTGTAACTGTGGGCCGATCGCTCTGTCCCAACACTGTCAAACGTCCGCGGAGCTATCCGAACCGATTAAACAACAATGATTGTGTCCGTTTACCATCGATTACGCTCGATTGGCTGCGGCCCCGGCAGGATCGGTGGGAATAAATTACTATGAAAACATTATTAACGGAAACGCCGCCATTGAGCCGCGCAATGTTTGACAAACTGTTGAACGATGGATCCTGTGGATCTGCTTGTGTGAATGTGCAAATATCATAATCATTCACAATCCAATCCAATACGGTCGGTGCGAATCATCCGGAAGAATGAGGTATAATTTGAACGTTGAAGTGGCCGATTCTTTGGCCGGGCTCAAGCACCACTCGCAATCCTTATTACTTCGCTCGTTATTGGTGCGGTCTGCTGCGTGAGAATAATAATGCTCGACGCGAATGTATAAACCCCTCCCACCGATAGTTATTGGTGAGTGAGCGGGCGCACTCAGGTTACCCGTGGGGAAGGTAAGAAATTCAACGAAATTACACGATATCCCGCGCGCTCCAGAAGGGCGCGCTCAAGCGCCAACCATTCGATGAAGGATTCGATGAAAAATTCAATCAACTACGACCATTGAATGTTTGCTCAATGGCGGCAGCGTGAGCAGCGTGAGGGCTGGCGCATATCACGAATTGAAAACTGACCATTCTGGCGTCTATTCAATGCGTCGGGAAATGCAATTTAGTCCCGGCCCGGGAGTCAATCGAGTTAATATAGGCAAAAGGTTCATTTTTTACGCTGAATGGAAAAGAGAGTGCCATTCAGGGTGCAATGCGATTCGTGACTGCGGTCCGCGTTTGCAAGCCAATCGCGAAAGTGCATTGAATAAAAGTACTGCGATCGAATAAAAAAGCGGCCCTTTTCAAATGTCTATTGAATTTTGTTACCACACAAGAATATTGATTAACGATGCCCTAGGCTTGCGACCCAAAAGCGACACCCGCTTCGGAAAAGGGATAATTTATAAATGTTTCTCCTCGTTGATTGAGCCATTGGAATATTTGAGCGCCACCGCAAAAGGCTTCGATGGTTCGAATCGGGCTTCACCGTACGGCTTGCAGCCGTACACGGTACCACCGAGTCACAAATGAAGTTCCACCATTCACCTTCGACAGGAAAAGGGAGTATTATTCTTACAAATTATGTTACATCAACATCAAAGCGTTGGTGTGGGCAATATCCCTTTCATGTTCCGTGCCGTTGTGACGGAAGGTGGCCTTCTTTCGCCTGCGCCAGTCCGTCGTTACACAAGACGTTACGCAAGGAAAGGGCGTCATACCGGCAGGCACGAGCGGCGGGAGCCGGTGGGGTCATGCATATTGAAGCAAGCCGCCGTGGCCCTGGCAGCGTTGGGACATTTGAAGAGGACACTTCGGGGAGTGTAATGAAGACGGCTCGGGCTGTGCGGAGAGGATAATAGAGCACGGAAAGAATGTGTCCTCCACCCAGGCAAATGAATGTGACGTACGGTCTTATGATCATTTTCCAATCTAGAAGTGGTCCTGGGTGGAAAATTCATACCGACGTCAATGACCACCCATTGCCGACGTTCCATGCCTTTAGGCCTCGGTGAGAGCCGTGGGTGTGCCGTCTTATCAATTTCTTACAAGAGGCTTTAATATTAAATAAGCTCGGGACGGGCAGATGAAAGTGCATTTCTTCCTACACACAAAAGTTGAGGGAGAGAAAGAGAGAGAAGAGAGAAGTTCGAGTGTGTTCTTTATAGTGACGCATGTTGCATAAAGCGCCTGAAAGATTGCACCAAAATGGCGGATGGCGTTTGAGCGTGAAAGGGTCTCTCAAATTTCAAATTGAGTACGAACAACTGGAATTTAAGAATGTTTCCAACCACGCTTACTAAAACAAGCCACAAAACCGATCCTATCGGCCGGGAGCAATCTTTCAATTTCCGCACACTTCATCGCACTCGCTGGGAAAGGCGGGCGTACCAGCGTTTATTGAATATGCCTGCCCGGCTTACAATGGACGGGCTTGATGAAAATTCCCGACTCTTTTGACTTTTCAACATCGTGTTTTTCTTCTTCTTCGTTTTGCTTCCCGAACTCGTTCCCGATTCGAGTGAAGGCAGTGAAAGACTGATTAGGAAAGGGTCGTACAGGGAAAAAAGGAACGACAGCGAAAAAAGCCCGCTCGCCACACAGGATATTGTCCTCCCGTCTGGTTTGCGAGGCAGGAAGAAGAGCGAAACAAAAAAAAGAAGCGTATTCGAGCCATCCATCGCACCAGAAAGAAACCTCAATAGCCGGCGGCAATGCGACGCTTCGGTGCGGCATTCCGATACGCTTCACAAGGAAGTCTCCAAGCCTGCTACGTCCAGCGCCGTGCCGATGCGTTTTGTTTTGTTTCCATCCCATCGGCGGCGAGCGGCCTATCGGGCGACATTCCTGCCCTCCCGTCGTGGGCTGGTCGCTTCTTCTTTTCATCGTCGTCGGTGGTGGCGTTTGTGGCAGAAAATGCAGACAGGAAAGTGATCATTTCACCGCCCGCAGCCCGCCCGGTCCGGGTCCCCGGGTCCCGGTGAAATGGTCAAGAAGAGTGTCCTGATTTGCTGCTACTTGATTTTCGCCGCCGACATCGCCCACCGTGCTCCTTCGCACGTGGCTCCCACGCACACCCCTGCCTCACCGGGGGCGAAACACACGAACCGGATGTTATGAAAACCAATTTCCGTGATGTGATTGGAAATTTTTGTCATTTTTCATCATCGCCACCGACCACGGACAACAGGTCCGGTAGGGCTGGTCGGTCCGGTTCGGTTCCTCCAACAGGACGAATTGTCACACTGGCATGAGAGAGATGAGAGTTGGAGAGAGTTCTGTTCTTTCTCTTTCAGCCCTTTGACACCCCTTCTTCCCATCCTTCGTTCCAACAAGTGGAAGGAGAACGCATGTTGGAGACTTTTTGTTTAACTCAACGGGCGAAAGAAATGCAGTGCTGCAAAACGTCACAAAGGACGGGACGATCGGAGCCAAGGATCATTCTCCACCCACCTCCCACCTCCCGCCGGTTGCTGTCAGCCAGCCTGACAGCTGCTCATTATTCATAAATCCATTTGGAAAACTTAATTAATTAATCATCGCCATGCGCATTTGCCGGATGCATTCCGGGATCAATTGTTAAAGCATCCCGGAAGTGGATGCGACCAGACAGAGTGTTGCCGTTTGAGAGGGTGAACCGCGCGGATGGGGCTGGAGCTTTTGAAGCGATGCTGAAGGAGGCTGTATCTGCCCTTGATATGTGATAAGTGTAAGGTATATTGAGAGTACTCAAAAGGCTTAAATTTGTTAACTATTTCCTGTTCCAGGTATTTTTTTATAGACTCATCTTATAGTATTTACATTCAGATTTTTGTTCTAATTTTCACAAATGACATAACAAAACATTAAAAACACAGCAAACAGTGATACAAAAATCGACATAAAACTGCTCAAAATACAGGAAAGTTCACAATAGTGTGTGCAGTGTGTATGTATCGTATGTAGGAATCGTAACACAAACAATATCCACACATTTCAACCACTTAGGAAGCAAACCGAACGTTACAGTGAATGAATCATTCAAAATTTAAATTCCGCTCGTAAAGATTTGCTGACAGATACGGAATTCAGAATTCATAGTTTATTACACACTGGTTTGGTTAAGCAAAAAAAAACTGAATCCTTTTCTTCTGCATTGTGATAGGCATAGACGATCGTGAAGCACTCATGATGATCTGTGTCTCGCGAAACAGCCTGACTCATCAAAGCTGCATCATGCTGCACAATCTCGACAAATTGATACCGCCGCAGAGCGATGCGATGGGATGGGAAAATTTATGCATGAAGTGAGATGCCTGATGCCAGCAGCATCCCTCCGTTGTTGCGGCGCTTTGTAGTGGTCGAAAACTTATTTCATATTCAGCTTCACCGAGAGGATTCGGTGAAGCGAACGGTCGTCGTCGTCGTCGTCAGTTTCTTTCCTTCTTTTCGAGCGTGTCTCGCAAGATCGTTCGCAAAGCGCCCGAGAAAACTATCCAACTCCCATTTGATCTTCGGAAGGGCAATTGAAAATTCATGCTGGAGGGGTACGAGCCGAACGGGCCACGGCATCGTCGCTCGCAAAAGAATCACTGGAGCGATTTACCATTCGTTTGTTGAGCGAATTTCGCTTCGATTTTTATCGTTCATAACGTGCACGAGGGGGAACGTTGTGCTCGCTTGCTGGGATCCTTTAGCGAACGATTGGTTTAACTTTGCAAATATGTCACGATTTCTCGGACGGCTTCGTTTGAATGCAATTTGTTTTGATCACGAACATTGCCTGATGCTCAATTGGGCTGCTGGACCGGAGAAAGCCGTTGGAGAGAGAGTAAAAAGGTTCGTAAACTATGTAGAACCACATTTGCTTCTAAATTTAATATTGTACAAACTCCGTCATAATTCAGCAACAAAATAAAGTGAGCCAACATCCGCCAGCAGGCCCTCCTCTTACAGTAAACTTCACGCTGCACCGCCGGGAAAAGCCAACGCTCAACTTTGTCGCTGCGGTTCGGGAGAAATATGCCCCGGTGGCAAACAATCAAACAGCGGCGGCAAACAAACAAACAAACCCGGCCGACAAACAGCCGAACAATGGTTGACCGATGGCCGGCTGGTCGGTGTAAATTGTCGGAAACCACAGCGCCGAGGGTGGGCTCTGGGGTTTATGATATAATCAGCATGTTTGTCCCTTGGACTTTCTTCGGATGCGAACTTAAAGCTGCCCAAGATAAAGCTAGATCTCGGAGCGGGGTGTTTATTTTCTTTGAGCCGCTGGCTCGTCTGGTCTTCCTGGGCGGGAATCGGTATCCGTCGACCGGTGAGTGTGCGTGTGTTTGCACAGATGCTGCAGAGGGGTTTGAGTCAGGCAGCATCGAGCACCGCATCGGGAGTTACGTGCACTTGTGGAACTCATTAAACGAACCATGTACCACGTGGCAGGTGGCGAAGAAATTGAACTTAAAGATGAGCCATTAAAGTGTGTAACAAGAGAAAGTTTAACATGGGAAATGCGCATTTGAGTACATGGCTTATATGTGCAAAAAAATCAATACATCAATTGTCGGTTCACGGTAAGGGACGATCACCGAAAGGTGCAACGCATTCCATCGCAAAAGGTTAGCGTTGTCGTACGAAACCACCCGGCCGGCCGGATTACAAACCATTGCCCGGAGGACCGTTCCAACGGGAAAGTTTAAATTACTTCGGTCGAATGCATATAATGCAGCGGCGTATGGTAAATGCATGAGCGAAATACTTTCTCCCCAGCTACACATACACATCTTTTCCGAGTAATGGAATCGAGATTCGAATCGAGACAAACACAACTGCTCGTACCTCGATATCCGTAAACATTGCTTTTATCTGCTTTTTCGGCGTGCGAGACTCGGTCGCTGGGAGCGTTCGGGGAGGAGTCACCGCAAGGCAACATGGAACAGTCTGACATAAGCTTACCCCAACTGCTGGGTAGATGCAGTTGCCTCGTCTGCATTACAACGGGCTTTTGGGTGGTAACAGTTTGTCCGCTTCCAGTTCCTAAGCAGCTTGTCTTTCTCTCTCTCTCTCTCTCTCTCTCTCTCTCGATTTCGATGTCGTTTTCCACACTCTTCACCAGAAATGGTCCAATGTTGTTGTTCGCCAAACGAGGCGAGAGGGTGAAAAGTTTTTTTCTGGTGCAGAAATGTTTCATACCTAGAAATCCAAACCTCAAGTGCCGCCTCAGCTACCTCACCCCCACGGAGCACAAATGCCATGTTCCTTCCCCCCACACAGCAGAACAAGGTGAACAAAGGGACTGCTTCCAACGACTCCCTCCCAACGGATAGGACAGCGTTTTCAGCGGAACTGGCAGGAACATACACAAATCCCGGCCTCGAAATGAAACGATTTCGGGAAACGAACAACACCATCGACAGTTGTGTGTGTGTCTCTCTGTCTCTGTATTTCCCTTCCTTCAGGAAAGGCAACAGATTGTCCTCTGGGACGAGGGTGTAGTCGGCAAAAAAGATAAGCCGAGACCGAAGCAGCACTCCGAAAGAAAGGATTATTGAAGAATTGAATGCAATGTTTAAGGTCGTTTTTTCGTTGTGTGTGTGTGTGTGTGTCAGGGAGGGGGGGAGGGGGTGTGTGCTCTCCCCCTTCAATTCGAAACATGAAACTTTGATTAAACACCAATGCGACATGCGAATGCATCGAGCGCTACTGGAAGGACAAATTTGCCATCATCGATAAGTTTCGGCAACAAAGTTGGGCGTAGTGCTATCGATCTGGGCTCAAAGTTTGCGTTTTGAAATGACGAAATGCTAAAAGCACTTTTTTGATGTACAGTGAGTGTGTGTGAGTGTGATAGAGAGAGAGGTTTGCATCGAATGTAATTAGAAAATTGCACACATATGGGACAAACGAGAGCGATCGAGTTCAGTGTAAATAGGGCGTGGAGGTTGTTCTTGGAATTTGGTGGCCACTGTTTCGGAGCCCGTTTCGGGACTCAATTAATTAGTGATAATTGAAGGAGAGTGAGCAATAATGCTTCCGACCGAAAGCTTTCTCTGTTGACTGACACGAGATGTGGTAGCATTAATTAGATTGCTCTTTTTTGTCTTGCTTTTCGTATATCTGTTGAGCTAGAGTAACGACAATATTGCTGAGATGATGAGATGGTGATGTAATGATATGATTAAAAAAGGAGCTTTAAGTAAATTGTTTGGGATGGGATTCGCTTGGGACAGTGTCATACATTCAGACCTGAATATATGGATTTCAATCCATATAAAAAGTTGTAGATATAAAGAAAGATTGTAAAAACATTGTAATGCTATAGTAAATAGTACTTAAACGGTTGCATATATATCGTTTCAGCCCTGTGCAGTGAATGACATGGAACAATGCATTAAAATTCATATATAATTGCTATTCGCGGAAGCCGTTTTCCAACAGGCACAAATTCACTGAGCGAACGTTAACATAAACAGTTCAATTTACATCTCCCGGAAGCAAACTGTACGCACAATTTAGTCACAGATTTCACTCTTCGATGATTTTCGGCGCTTTGCCGAACCTCATCTCGTGGGTTTGAGTGTGTAAAAATCGCCTTTTATGTGGTGGCACCTCCGTTGAACATAATTTTGTCTTTTCATTTAAGCTTTCAAGCAGAAAGGAAAGATATTAAAAAATGCTCTACAAGAAAAATAAAGCCGGTAGGAAATACAGAAGTAGGAACTTCCTTTCTCCTAACGACAATTGCGTCACACTTGGTTTGAACCGGCGCCAACGATAACGATGGGTTATAATGAATGGAAAGGAGCAACAAAAAAAACGTGCCTTTTACATAAAACATTGAAAGGAAACGACATTTCAACACACACATACACACTCACGAATACCCTTGGAAAGGTTCATTATAGTTCTGCGCTTCCTGTCCGCTGGATTGGACGTAGGATTCAAGAGCGGCGGAAGTCGCGCTCGCTGCGAGTGAAAGCAATTAAAGTTATACGTTTGGCCGCGTCCGATTCCGCTGCAGTTGAGATTGTAATCTTCGCGTTCGAATGAGGGTCTTGGGAGTGAGAGAGAGAGAGAAAAAGAAGGAGGAGAGAGCGACACAAAAAAACAATTGTCATAACAAAACAGGGCGCCAAGATATCGCCAAGATCGGTTTGCTCGGTTGGATGATTATTGGAATTGGTTTGCTCCCTGCCTGGGGAAAGCAGGGGTCCGGTCGAATGCCGAAAACTGTCATCTGCAAACGCGCCGCGAGGTTCACGTCCTTTGTTCAACGCGACGTTTATCCACTATTCATGAGCGGAGTGTACCGCGGGTGGGATTGGGTGGGGGGGAGATTGGGGTCTACATTATTCATGCTTTAATTGACACCGAAGTGTCATGTTGTGTAAGTTATAATTTCCCTTCTCCGGTTCGCCGGAAACAGGGAATCTCAAGAAATCTGCCGCTCCCCCTCAAAGAACGAAACTTTCGATCGGTTTCTTCTCGGCCCGGTTTCGTTTGCAACTGATGGGCGCGCCGCGCCACCACCGAACGGAGGATCAAAGTTTCCGACGAAACCACCGGCAACCGGCAAGAACCTAACCGCAAAACCGGGCGGAGAAGAGCGGATGACACACGGGACAATCAGCTGTCGGGGCGAGTGCGCACCGTGTGGCCGTCCGCCACGGGATTCATTATTCACACGACACGCCAGCCGACGGGTTTGGTTTGGATGGCTTTCACTGGAGCTGTCAGCGGCAGAACGGATACTCGCGTCGCCGATCGCCGCGTTTTCACCCTGTCAGTCGCGAGCCATTGTCATGGCGAGCGTGCTGAGTTAGCGTCCGGTTTAGCTTGTCAATTTTACTAGCGACGCGTTTGAGGGAAAGTTTATTGTTTCTACGGTGTTCCGAAGCACGATGAAAGGAAGCGTAATTCAGTAATGAGCCCGTCAGTATGATATTTGAAATAAAGGAAATTCGTTTAGCCGCAGCGAAAGCGTGGTTACGGAAAATAAAACAAATAACGACACTTACCAGATACAGCGCGGACGAGTGTTCCATTAGCGCGGAGCAGCAGCCGAGGAAGGAGAAAATCATTACCAATGCACCGGCGGCGATCAGTATGTACACGCCGATGTAGTACTGGTACACGTCCAGTATGGCGATCCATTCGTCGAACCCGGGCTCGGCCCGGATGAAGATGGTGAACGCGAACAGACCGGCACCGACGATCTAAAACAAAGCGAAAAACAAAAAAACACCACAAAACAGAAAACCGTACGATTAGAGAACACGATTGCGAGATGCGAGATAAGCCCGATGGCCGCGAAGGTAAACGAATGGCCATGGGCAATGGAAAAACAGGAAATCATTTGCATTTCCCTCCCCCGTGTGTGTGTGTGTGTGTGTGTGTGTGTGTGTGTGTGTGTGCCGTCTTCCCTGTCGGGTGATAATATTTTACAACTGCGCACTGCGACTTCTGCGTCGCCCACACAGCAGTGCAAGAAAAATGCAATCCCAGCCAGTGTCCATTTCACGGTTTCAGCGCGATCGAGCCGGTACCGGGACCGGGCGTCTCCATGATCGAAGCCGCCCGAGTGATGCACCGGGCGCCTCCATCTGGTGCGCCGACCGCATGCCCAGGCAACCGTTAAACAACAATGCGATTTATCACCCGTTCCCTGTCAGCCGGAACCGGCTCTCTGGAACGCCCGCCTCCCTCGGCGTGAATGCGATGCCGATTGGCAGTTGGGGCAGTGGTACAGAACATTATGTAAATCAGCATGAAGTGAGCATTTTCGGTCTGCTTCTTAAACAAATGATAGTTTCGCATTAGCTGCGGGAAGCCCGTGGGTTGGCTGGTACCGTCCAGTTCGGGTGGTTCCGCCAATAAGTCGTGTGGGAATAGTGCTGTGTGCGGCGTGTCGCTTATCCTTTGTGCTGGCGTTCCTTGCGAGTGCACATTGCCCGGTAGTTCCAGTCTTGCCGAAGCAGGAGGGGAAATTGCAATTTGCATGTGCCCCATCGCAGAAGAAATTTGCTTTTCCTTATCTACGTGCGCTGGATGAACGATCAACAGCGGCAGTGGTGAAAAGACACTTGCTCCGGTGACAATTGGTGGCAAAGGAGGGAACCAGCTCGGTATGCATTACGTGTCGGTCGGTTCGGAGTGCATTTTTCACATTCGCTTAAGCGGGTCCACCGTTCGAGGGCGCCGGGTGATGCTTGATTTCACACGCCGCAGCACATCGATATTCCTTCATTTGTTGCCGTTTGTTTACGAGGGTTTGAGAAGAATGGGTTTGTTTTTGCATGCATAAGGTAACTTGGGCGCTCGACAGAATGCAATAGTAAGCTTAAAAAGCTTAAAGGGGTTTTCTTATAAAGCAATAACAAGTAAATCTATCATCGGAATGCTTCTTTATGGCTGTAACAAATTCACGCCTAAAAGTATGCAATCTGTAACAAAAACTTCTTTTAGAATCAGAAACCAAATTAAAGTTTTAATTGAATTGGAAACAAACAAAAAACAACCTTCCAAATCATCCCTTTGTTCGAATGAAATCCTCCGTTCCAGTTATGAGGGAATTTAAATACACCGCCGTTTTTACTGCCCCCCATAATCAATGGAAAACAGCTCCACTTTTCCATAGGTGGAGCTCATTTTCACTCGCCGACCCTTTACAGACGAAAGTCAAAAGCCGCACGCCAAACAAAAGGACCCGAGGAGACGAGGTGCCAAATCCGTAAACCAAACACCGGATCCACCGCTATCGAAGTGGCTGATGAAATTCAAATGCCCCGTACTGTTCGCTATGCAAAACTAAAAACTACCCATTTGCTACTGATTTTTATCAGCAGCTCCCACATGTGCGGCGTGTGGGTTTGCCGGCGGGAAGAGCTGAAAAGCTGTGGCATGGATTTGAAAGAAGAAGGAAAAACCCCTCACGCGATGGCGCCCTAATTTCATATGCATTGAAATGGAAAGTTGAGTCGAATTTTTAATCAACTCTCGAATTATCATTCGAATGCGGCACGCAACCGGCACAACCAGAGCAGGATTCGAAAGCCTTCCGAAACACACCACACACTCACACACACACACACACACACACAATTCGTCTTGTGCCAGTGGAAAATCCGTCATACAACGCGCCCGAAGAAACACGGTTTGAGCGGAGCGTATCGGCCAGCACGTTGCCGACGGTCCAATTCCCGACGGCGACGGCGTACGCTCATTTATATTCATCGCACAACGCACGTCCGGATCGGCAGCGAACGGGTATTCATCTTCCCGGGTAATAGCATCATCCGAATCTCACGCCGCGCCCACATTAATGCGGCATGACCGGCAGCCACTCCGCCGAACGTATGATTTCGGCCTCGATTTACACGTGTATTTTTTACCGGGTATGGTAGTTTTTTTTCTCCTTCTCTCTCTATCTCTCTTTTCATCGCGTCCCTGCAGCCTTCCCTGCTGTCAATCCTTCGGGAGCTCAATTATTCGTAAATTTATCTACGACCGAGCCGGATTTGTCCCGGGAGGAGAAGTTTCTTTCGAGATGGAGATGAAGATATCCGTGCGTGGCCTGGCGAGCGATCCTGCATGTGGGCAGCGCGCCGGGTCCCAAACACCCGAACCCAGGGGGGTGCCAACGGGTGACTCGTTGGTCATTTTCGCCACCCTGTCCTCCGGACGGAATGTGGGAAAATATAAATTTCACATCACACCGAAAAAGGACGACGAGCCGTCCCCCTAGGGGGTGCGAGCCAGGCGACCGACACCACCTCAACCCCCAACCCCGACGCGGACGTGAGGACGGCGCAACACACACACACACACATTGCCGACCCCGCCGGGCCTCGGGCCAAGGAAATGGTGAAAAGTTATTTTATTTAATAGAACCGACCCGTTTCCGGCCATTCGTGGATGGTGTAATGGTGGGCCGCCCGGTTGCTGTGCCTAATAAATTCCGGACACATCGCCGACATACACACACACACACACGCCGACACTGACACAGGTCCGCCCGGAGGCATTTCCATTAGGCGCTTTTCCCTATTGCAGCGCTGACAAATGAATGGCATCTTTGCTGGCAGAATGTGGAACCCACAGGATAAGCGAGAGAGAGAGAGAGAGAGAGAGGCCCATCTACTCCATCGTGCTTGTCGCGCGTCCGAACGGGTGTGGTGTGGGCGGCTGATGAATCGGACGCATTATTAAGCCCTCCAGTGGTCGCTGCGTGTGCAAATAGAATTGGGAAATGTTTCAACTCATCGCCCGCACGAGATTGGCTTCCGATCGGGCCGGCTGGCTCATCAACGCCAAGCGCTGGGGCCCAGCCTCGGGGGAGGCCCGTCGAGTATGGTGAAAAATCGAGCAATACTGTGTCGGAGATGGGCGTGCGGCCCATGATTGAAACATTAGAATAGAAGCGGAAACCCTTTTCCCGGGAACGGCATCCCGCAGAACGTTACAATCAAACCCTCCCCCTCATTCTGGAGCAGTCGAGGGAAGTGAATGTAATCACCATTAGACGAATATTTTCACTTCTGTAAAAAAAACACCCTTCCCGAAAATGGAAATGAACTTGACTTTGCGTGCTTTGTGAGTGCGAGAAATCAGTTCTGGCAAACGCCGGCATCACAGTGGCAAACGATGAATGGCGTAAGATATCTGCCCATCAGGATAAAGGATCCGCCCCGGCCCTTTTCCGAACCGGGCCGAATGTGGTTAACGGAAGGTTGCCTTGTGGAAGGGCGAAAAGGGACCCCGAAAGGGACATTAGGACGAGTGCTGATCTATGGTGCCTTCTTCGTCAGCCACTCATTACAGCCCACCGTCGTGCCAGTGCGACTGACCTTCCTGGGGCCCAGGGCCAGGGGCCACAATTGAGGCCGCCTGCCGTCTATTATTCATGCGATTGTCTCTAAAATCACGAAATGAGATTTATTTCCCATACCCATTCCGAGTGTTACCCGCTCGTTCGGGTTAGGGAAATTGCACCAGCGTCCTCCGTGCTGACAATCTGTCAGACGGACGATCAGAAAGTGAACCATTCCCGGCCGCCCCGTCCAGGCCCTGGTTGGGGCTGGAGGCGGCTGGTGAATTATTAACATTGGCTTCCCTTCGTTTGTGCAGGAACCCCTCCGCCCGGTTTGTGCTATTTGGTCGCATTACTGGCCCGGAGTTACTGAGCCGTTGAATTCATTTTGTGTCCCAGCAGTTTCGGGGTCGAACCGTCCGCCCGGTCCTTCCGGTTCCCGTTCCCGGCCATATGGAGAGTGGAATGATTATGATCGAGCCATTTCTGGGTGGGCAGGCCGATATGAAGATTTTGTCGAATTTATGCAATCATTAGCATGTTTTAAAAGATGAATGGATTAGGTGGCCGTGTTAGGTGGTGCGCACCCGAAAATGTGCTTAGCTGTGGGTTGTTTGGGTAAGCAATCCGACGGACGTGTTTGGAATGGAATTTAGTGGCATGTTGAATGAGGTTCTTCGTACTGAAAACTACCTTCAAATATGTTAGGTGGTTAAACAGCTGCTTAAAGTTTTGAATAAAATTACAGCATAAGACGATCGAGCAAAGTTGTGTCATCAAAGCAGGAAGTTGCGGTTATATTTGTATTGTAATTTTAGCATATTGTTAACTATGGCAAGCGAATTTTAATGAACGTGTCGATAAACTCGTTCACACAAGAACTGATTAAGATTGTTTTTTTACTTAACATTAGTAACATGGTTTCAGGAAGCATCACATGGCCTATAATTAAAAGAAAGTGTAGTTATAATTCTCGCCAACAGATGGCGCTCGTATCGGATAAACATTCAAAACTTCATGCTCTCTGACATCTCTACGAACGCTTTCAGGGTCAAAACGTAGTATTAGAGCTTTCATTGATAAATTTTGTTTTAATTTTCATCATACACGATCCTTAGAAGCTTATAAATGAATAAAACTATCAGTCAGTAAAACAAGAAGTACAACAAGATGGAGGTCTCAACCCCGAACGCCTTCCAACACCCAAACGCAACGAAAAAGCATCCCGCAGCGCAAATTTATGACCACTGGTCGCGAAAACTCGCTTCATCGCGTCGCAGCAACCCGGTTCCCGCCCGGCTAGCGTGCTTCCTGCTATCTCGGACCATCAAATCGGCATGACAAATGAAATCATATCTTGTGCCTCCCGGTTTGTGGTTTCGAGTCCGGGGTTTCGAGTCCGCGTGAGCAGCATGAGCAACAACAACAGCAAAACCACCACCATCACCGGGGGCACCAACGGTCACCGAAGCAACCCAACCGTTTTAGTGTCACTTAGTGGTCGAAAGTGATAACGCGGCCGCCTTCCCAGGACCGTGCAAGCGGGCGTTGCATGCACCACCGGCGCCGGAACAATGAAATTCGATTAAAATTTTATTACTTTTCCAATCATCCCGGGTGTGTGTGTTGTTCTTTTTTCCATACTGCCGACCACGTAGCAACCGATGCGCAGCAGGCCGTGTCAGATGGTTGTTGGTTACAGTAGTACAAAAAAAAACAGTCAAAGAGTGACATCCACAGCCTTGGGTTTGTGAGGAGGCACGGTTTGAATTTTTCGATCTGTTAGCGTTTTTTTTTCCACGCGCCCTGCCATGTTTTACTGCACTCGGTCGCTGATGTCATATTGTAGCTCATAAATAACGTTTTCGGTATGTGTTTGCTGCTGGTCCCGCGCTAGGAGCTGGTTGGACAGTTTTGTTCTGGTTGGTTGTTATTCTTTTATGATGATTTTTTTCCTCCCAACCCACTGTTCGCGCTTATTCCCGCAACCGCTGTGAATCCATTACTAAATGCCACGGATGCATCGGACTGTGGTGTGTGTGTGTGTGCGTGTATCGAAAAGGAAACAACAGTGGCGCACCAGAATGACCACGAGAATGGAAGCTGAAATCAAACACACTCCCAGCGTGCGCTCGAAACCTCAACAAGTCAAAAATTGCAGAAATCCGGTCGACGATGGAAAAATGAAATCGCACTCGGGCGGGACGCGGTTGTGAAAAAAGGGAAGAAACAACGTGAGCGAAGCGTGTGTGCGAATCACTTACAACCCACTCGTGGTGAATATTGGGAAAAAAAATATTTCCCAACATTTTCCCCCCATCGAAAGTGGGAAAGAAAAACAACCCTCCCGATTCGAATAACGTTTCGCAAATGATTGAGAAATGCTTGACTCGCGAACCTTCCGCCCGGGTCAGCTTCGGTCGTTCCTCAACGGCGGGATGAAAATTATTGATCCCGAATATATATACACACTCTCATCGCCGACCGGGGCGGGTTACCGCCCACGGTCCGATGGGGCCACGCCGGGTATTGATAAATGCTTGATGGGCTTTACTTTTTTTTGGTGCAATAACGCCTATAAATCATTCATCGTGCCAACGGTCGTATGCCGGTCAGCGTTTCGCTTTTTTCCCCCCTGCCTGCCAAGGGAAATGCGCATCAGCAGCAGCATCGTAAAATGAAACTCACATCACTCCGAACATGACGCCTCGGCGATAGTTCCTTTAACCTGTGACCGGATGCTTCCACCGATCCAGCGGGTGAAAAGACGGCAAAGTGGAGAGAAGGCGAAGAGCGTTCCTCGTTCCCATTAGTGAGATGGAGTGTATCAAAGGCATACTTTTCTTCGATGAGCTATTGGGCCGCCCCGAACGACGGTCCGCATTACGGCTTGCATTACGTTAATTGCGTGCTGTATCATATTCTTCGACAGTTCTAATAGCGGGCCATTCGGAGCGGAACGACGAACGGAAGCGGATACGTTTTGAACGACTCGAACGCGGACGGAAGGAATGGATGGATTTTTGTAGAGTAATAATTTTATTTCCACACCCAGCCCGGGTGAACGCGCGGTCGACTAGGATGGCAAAGTCAGCGCTATACTGTGCGCTTCAAAACGGGCTCCCATTTTTACATATAAACTCTCCTGCACAAAGAACGATTTTTCACGCGCTTTCGACGCCGGATGCGCTCGACGGACGGCAAAGTTACGCAAACGGGCCCGGTGCAAACGCTCGTAAACGGCGCGTTTGTTAAGATTGATAGTTGTTGGTGGAGTGCGGTGGATGAAAGTATCAACAGTAAATAATCCAAAACGATGCTTGCTCCCATCGGGAATGATAGTTGGCTTTTGTTTTTTGTTTTATGTTTCGAACAAACCGTTTCGGTTGGTGGAGTGAGAGAGAGAGAGAGAGAGAGAGAGAAAGAAAGAAACGTTGACTGGTAATGTGAAATAATTGTTTACGAGTTTACTACAAATTTTGTTTTCTGAAAGTGATGGTATAAGAATTTCTTTTTGGAAAAAAAATGTTCTCAGCATATCCAAGTACGCACAGTTTTCAAATCTTATTCACAGATTAAAAGCAAGTAGAGGCAGCTCAGATAGGTGACATGATAGGTCCGAATTAAGCTAGCCAGATTATGTAGAACCTGTAGAACCAGAATGAACGGGACAGAAGATTAGCTGACGATTGTGCTCAATCGTTACAAAGTAGCTGCAGCGCCTGATAAGTAAGTACGATTACTGGAATTCCCATCGCTCGCTTCATGTGCCATTGGTATTTGTGATGGAAACAGCTCGACATCGAAACGCATCACATCAATTTAAATAATACTGACTCTAGTAGAACATCAGTGTAGATTGAGCGAGCAAGGGAATACCTCGTTTTTGTTTTCCACGTGCACGAATTGCTCATAGCCGGACGAGAGCCACTCTGATAAGAAAGTTGTAGCAAGGTTTGCAAAACCGATGTTGTGTCGACCATATGATAGACCTGCTTGATTGGAGTAAGTAGGCAATAATCAGACAATATAACCGGTAGCGCGTGGTGGTTGACGATCATTCGGTGCAAAGCTGTCGTGGCATTCGCAAGTCGTGAACAGTGCTTCGAAGGAGTTGAAATGTCGTTCCCCAAGATTAGGAATCTGCTGCTTTACACCATCCTGCTGTGTGCAGTGCGTGCAACGTTCGCCAATGATCAGCGCCTAGTGTGTGGAAGACGCAGGGTGAAAGTGGAATACCTGTTGCAGCATGGCACGGATGCTAAGCCCGGCCATTGGCCATGGCACGCTGCCATATTTCATCGCAAAGAAAGGTTTGAGTACGCATGTGGTGGATCAATCCTTGATCATAACACAATTCTCACAGGTATATGAAGTGGAAGTTTCAAGTAAGACCTGTAGTGACCAATTTTCTCAAACGGTTGTCATTCTTACAGCGGCACACTGTGTTTCCACCGCTCATGGAGTGTTGCATCGAAACCGGATTTCCGTACACGTTGGTCGTCTGCATTTGAGCATGGAGAATGAATACACTGAAACCCTTGAGGTAGCTGAGATAATAGTGCATCCCGGATTCACCGTACACGGCGTTGTGGACGACATTGCCCTGATTAAATTAACCACGAACATTACGATGTCTGTGTACGTGCAACCCGTCTGTCTGTGGAATATGGACGACAGACTGGAGTCGATCATTGGACATAATGGAACGATCGTTGGTTTCGGTCTGACGGAGGAGGATGTTGTATCGGAGCAGCTAAAACAAGCGTTCGTGTGTGTCGTGGATCCTGTGGAATGTCTAGCGACTGATCGTTCAGTGTACGGGAGCCATCTGACCAAAGAGATGTTCTGTGGCAAAGGACAAGAAGGTGTGAGTGCGTGCAATGGTGATAGTGGTGGTGGCATGTTCTTTCAAGCCGGTGGTAGATGGTTCATTCGTGGTGTAGTTTCCTTCATACCTGGGCGGCAAAATGACAACGTTTTATGTGATGGTTCAAAGAGCACCGTATTCACAGATGTGGCGAAATATCTAACATGGATTACGGAACATATAGACCAACGTGCCATCGTCGACCATGCTGACGATTTTGAAGTTGATTACGAGGAGAAGTTGAAATTGTTTGACTTTGATACATGTGGCTATTACGAAGAAGGAACCGACATTTTCTGGGTAGGAGGGCTCTTCTATGAAACACCATACGGCCAGCCAGAGTTGAGATGTTTGTTCACATGGATAAACGAGAGATACGCCATAGGCCCTGCTCATTGCTTTCCAAAAGATGCAACAAGGTAATTACGGCTTTCTAGCACTAGGATGCAAAATTTAAACTATCGTGTTTCATTTTCAGAATGACGATACAAATGCCATTCATGCTTGACAGCAGTATGAGATCCACCGCGCGAATTAAAAAAATATTGATCCATCCGAAGTACAACGACACAAGTTATGAAAACGATATTTCTCTAATAGAGTTATCGAAACTCGTTGGGTTTAAAGTAGTACACGCTGTTTGCCTACCAATCAAACCTGAACGCAACACAAGTAGCTTTGAAAATTTGGTAACACCTGCATATAACAATGCTATGTTCATCTCCAATGTCAGCTATATAAACTATTCTGACTGCGTTCGAAATTACGCAAAAGCCGGTATTCCTATTTCTTTGAGCGATAAAAACTTTTGTGTTGACTTGAAAAATGCATCTGGTACAAAAACAGCGTGTAATCCTTTGCCAGCTGGGGCACCTATTGCCAGTGCAGTATGGCACGGTGGCAAAGCTCATTTCATGCTGCGAGGATTTAACATATTTCATCAAACCTGTGATTCATCTAAACCGTTGGTAAACTTAAACATTACCCAGTACATGGATTGGATTCTGTACAACATGAGTAATCAGTTAGATGTTGATGTAGATGTTGATTTTGTTTACAATCTGTCAGATTTAGATTCCCTTTATGAGAGATTCTCTTCATCAGAAGAGCATGAAAACAAAGAGGAAGAAATGTTCGTAGAGAAACATTGTGGTCTAGCTACACTCGATCAAAGATATGACCGTTTTGCAGACATTCCATGGATCGGACGGTTGCACACCAACAAAACAATACGAGCTGACGAATTAAGGCTCAATAATGGAGCCATATTGATCAGTAATCGTCACGCGTTAGCTGCAGCCGAAATTATGGACAACAAAGAGCAATGGTAAGTGTAAACAAGGTAATTTGTTTCAATCAAATTGACATTTCATTTTGCTTTGAACCGTTTCAGGCGATTTTTTACCATCGGGTCAGTTGGAGAGTATTTGTTCTGCACACAAAATGACTGTGACAATCTCATCAGGGTGGCAAGAGTGAGACAAATTACTATTCATCGTAACTTTACAAGATATCCTCGCAGAAACGATATTGCCCTCATCAAGTTCAGACACCCTCTGCGAATCGATCGGAATTCTAAAGTCAATCCAATTTGTTTACCAATGACGGAAAACTTACACAATCGTATCCCGCTTAGTGAATCCAAGTCATCATACAATTTTATTTTTAGTGAAACTAGAAAACTAAAACAGCTGGATGCTGCTAGCTGTCAAACGCGGTTTGTGCAGCATGGTTATTTGATTAACCAGGAACATATTCCATTGTGCGCCATCCATTCCGATAATGAGAGACAACGGCCCGTGCCAGTAGTATCAGGTGCATCATTGCAAGTCTTGTTGAAATTTAAAGGGGAAAACCGGTACTTCCTAAGAGGCATGCAACACCCTTTCCAGTACAACGCCAGCAGTTCCAACATTGAAAATGCCATGTTACCATACTTGTTTACTGATATCCACTCACATATTGACTGGATTGTAGATACCATTAAAAATCAGACAAATCGCAATGCCACAACGTACCGGAACCTGAATAGTTCGCCGTCGGAATTGGGCTTCGGTGATAACGAAACGGAAGATGACCAAGTGAATCTTTCACCGTTACAAAATATAGCAAAAAGACGGATGTTTGATTTTGAAACCTGTGGAACAGTGGCACATCTGAATATTTCTGAGCAATACGGTAAACAGACTTTCCCGTGGTACGCATTTGCAAATGACAATTGCATAGTTACGTTGATAAGCGAGTGGTATGTAGTAGGCGTTGCTCCTTGTCTCTCAAATGACACAGAGTAAGTTTTGTATTCTTGTTCAATACGATGCCTCGGTCTCGGTACAATTAATTGTGTCTTTTTTTACGTTTCAGAGAAATAAAATTTAGATCCGGAGAAAGCGAGTTTATCGTTCCCGTAGAGAAGACGTCTGTTCATCCACTGGATTACCAAAGGAGAAAAAACATTAAAAGCATCTCTTTGCTGCAGCTTGCAATGGCAGTAACCTTTAATGAACGGAGCATTCGACCAGTTTGCTTACCCCTTACTGATGCAGCTCGTGCATCGGGTTACAAGAGATCGAATTTAATCACCATTGGGTATTTGAACAAGCAAGGACTCTTGGCCGCCAAAGCAGGAGATAGATTAACCGAACTTGAGACATGCCAAAAATCATTCAGGCGTTACTTGCTAAACGGAACTATATGTATTGAAACACCTCCTATGAATCCCGGTGAAACATATGATGAACGCCAGGGTTCACCAATTATTACTATTGAAAAATTAAACGAATCAGATAAATACTTCTTGCGCGGCTTATCACTGTATAGTGCAAATAACGCATTCTATAACTCAAAACTTGCCATCAGTTACATCGAAATTGAAGACTTCCTGGATTGGATACTAGACAATATGAATGAAACGTTGCATAGAAAAACGCAGGCTTTCGATCTGACCGAAATGTTGATTTTTGGTGATTAGCGAGAAGCAGTTCAGTGAAATTATCATATTATATAATTGCATCATAACAATGGACAATGCTTGTAACTTACGCAAATAGATAAGCAGGTCTGTTCTGTTCGTGTGATAATTCAGAACAAATTTATTGTATATTAAAGCAATGCAGTGGCATGTAACTGCATGAGGTCAATTAAAATATATTTTTATTGCAATTCCACATCGATTCCAATTCGTATAAGGCATGACATACGTGGAACGTATATATCCGAATAGATGTTCCGTGTTATTATGTAGATGTAACGAGTAACGCAATTATGGAACCCTTCTAACGGCATACTAGATTTATGTATATCATGATAGCGGGACAATCTTTGAAGAACAATTGGCCTTTGCTCCAGTAATAACGAAAAAAGAGTTGCAGTTGCATTTGCTAAGCTAGAAATTGAACGATGTTGAAACGGTTTGAGAGTCAGATATCACCCCATTTAAAATCGAATATCCACACAAGTTCTTGAAAATATCACCTGCAGCGCATTGCTTCTTGTCTACTTGGATACTTCATAGATACTTCATAGTTGCATACTTCATGACTAATGTTCTCTTCATAGGCTTTTTCCAGAGCAAATTGATCCACACACTGACGCCCTTAAATGTCAACCATTTTTCACCTTCCACCTTTAAACGGTCGGCCAGGCAGGCAGACGTACACGTCTCATCCATAATTCAAACCCATCCCGCCGCAACACACCGTCACACGTACCACACCGCCAGGGCAACTCCGCAAGGTGTCGATTCCGGTTCCGACTTCCGGCGGTGGATTTATCGGTGCCAATTAGATGACAACGAAATGTGCGGGCGAAAAAACCTTCCAATCGCACGGTACCCGGTGTGAGGAAAAAACCTTCTGCGATGAAGCCTTCCCTCCGATGTGTGTGTCACTTCGAGGAAAACGGTGATGAAATATTCAGGAAGCGGCCAGTAAAACTCAACAAGTTATGGTCACGCTTCCGAGAGGGAGGAGCTGGGCTGGAGGGGGTGGGAGGGTACGGCTTCCACCACAGAGACACCCAAGCACAACTACGCGCGCGCTCTATGTGTTTGCTAATTTCATTTACACCGGCCAGGGCCGGGACGGTCCGGCGGGTTCGGTGAAAGAATCATAAAGTAAACGGTGTCGGATGATTAAAACACAGGAAATATTACGCCTAACGAGGCGGGGGCTCCCAGGAGGCATAATTTTGTTGCTTGGGGCACGTTTTTGCCCGTGTCACTCCCGAAGTGCTCGTGGAGGGACTCTAAATTAGTGGACATCATAGCCGCGTGGTATAAACAAGCCTCTCACGCGGGAGAGAGAAAAGCGTTCGTTCAGTTTTGCATGTCACGGTCTGTACAAAAAGCGAACGCTTCGACGGAGCCCTGCGAAAGGAAGGTAAAATTAAGCAATAAAACATTCCACTTGATTGTGAGGCGGCTCTTCCTGGGGGCCTGGGTGCTTGGAAGGTGTCATCATGCGTGATCGCAACGACCCAGGCCCGGAATGGGGAAGTTTTTTTTCGTATACCGTCAAAAATCGTTAACGTGGAGAAAAATAACTTTCTCGGAACACACACGACACGCTGTCGCACCGTAAATTACCAACTCCCCGCCACTATGGGGCCATTAGATAGGGTTCGTTGAGTTTGTGCAGCTGGTCCTTGTGTATTCCCTGTACAAAAAAATGCACACAAAGACTCACACAGTGTTTACTGCTCCTCTAGCCTATTTTGCCTTCTTTTTGTGTGTGCGGGCACATATTTCATGTGAAACTCCGATCGCAAATTGAATTGCTGCTAATAGTGGCAAACGACGATCTGGCGAACCGGTACGTACAACCGGTGCTCCACCCGAAGGCAGAAAAATACTTCTGGTACACAAATAATCCATTTTTCGACGGGTTGATGCTCCAGTTTGGAATGCAAGGCTGAGTTAGATAGCAAGTGGCCAATGTCGCCGAATCGAAATGGAAACATAAATCAAGCAAATCTCGATATTTGTATCCGTGGGCCATAATAGCCGAGGAGACAATATTCTCCAAACGTATGCAATGTTTTACGATCAAATAATTGCGCCGAGGGAAACGTTCGCAGAAAGACACCGATGGTGCGGAAAGAAATGCCTTTCAGTCAACCCCGATATTGGCCACATATGGCCGATATTTGAAGTGTTTTTTTCCCTTGTTTACATACGATTTTCGAGCAATATTTCTAAACTGTGCTCGTCAGCGAAGAGATTGAAGCGGCATGATTTATTGCAATTACCCTGCTTGTGAAGTAAAACAAACGTCACTAGAACTTTAGCGGTAGAAAGCAAAAATAGAATAAAAGCAATATATCACCATCGGCTCAAGCGACCGTATGCCACCATCGCACGATAAATCAAACAGAGATTATTTCCCAGATAAAGCTGACAAAGCAAGAAACAACCCGCCTCCTTCGGTCCGGTTCCTTTCGTCCATCACCAGCTCGCTCGATTGACTTTCACAATCTCGTTTCAATTAAAAGTAGCAAATGGCCGGCTCAAACAAAGAGCATGCCCAACTCAAAAGAGAGAGCGAGAGAGAGAGAGAGACATAATCGTCTTTGCGCAAATGTAAATCGCGTTGCCAGTGCAAACTATCATTAAAATGATGCTCCGAAACGCGAACTAATGGACTCTGGAGCTGGTGCTGGAAGCTGCCGGAGTAAAATTTAACGAGACTTTATAATTGGTGTCCGGCGCCCGCGTCCTTATAGCCGAAACCGTTTATTTTTCCACCCCGATGGGCGGCAATAATAATCGCGCAGCGCTTCTCGTTTGTCGTGCCGGTTTGACGCTATTGTTGTCGAAAGTGGACTGAGTTTTTCCTACTTCGTTAAGACATCCTGCCGCTGGAAGGGTTTGCGGAATCGCGCCCAGTAACGACGACGGAAGAAGCATTCGCGCCCACCGGCAAATTAGCCCACCGATAATGGCTTTCGAGCTCTGATTCTCGAGTGTGGAAAGATAGCGAGCGAGAGAAACAAAAAAGACTGAAACCGGAAGTCTCAAACTTAGTCTCCATTTCCAGTGGACAGTGGTTTCTTTTTTTTCGTTTTTTTTTTGCTCTCCACTCCACTCTCCACCGCAAATGAGCAGAACATAAAAGTTAACCGGCGGAACAACATACCGCAAACCGTGCGAACCGTTTAAGCGTCCGCTTCCTGTCCGTCCGTGACGAGGCTGGGGTTGAGATTTTCTTCCACGGTTGCCTCATCCAGCCAGGGGACAAACAATGGAGCTCGGTTCGGCAACAGCGCAACACGGAAAAGGCGCTGAAAGCGGAAAGAAACCGTGGGCACGTGGCATCGCGCGTCCGTCCGGTCGGTGACATTAATTAACGTTTTCCAGCGGGATTTCCGCGAACCAACTCCCGCGAAGCCGGTACGTGGGCAGGTGGGCGATGGGGTTGAGCTGATGTTTTCATTTCAGCCGGACGCCTCCGTTGTAATTAGCGCGAGACGACGATGACGGCGGATATCCTTTGGTGCTCAAGTGGACGGGAGATTTTAAGAAAAATCTAAATGTATCCAACGAAGTCGGTTGTAGGACCGGGAGCGTTACATAAATAGAACATTGGATGGATATAGCGAGACGTTCCAAGAAGTCTTCTTTCGTTTGATGACCATTGGAGGGAAGTAAGTGTTTTGGTGATTGTGCGCTTGTGGATGGATTTTTAATAGGAATTTTTCGTTCAGCTCAGAATATCTTAATTACAGTCGACGTTCAAATTACTTGGAGAAGGTCCCTACAATTAGTTGAATTTTGTCAAGATGTCTTGAACTTTAATTCCCAACTTTTCTGACAAGTTTACACAAGGACCAACACTTGGAATTTTTGGATCCCAAATAAAATTGAAATAATGTGAAGGACATTTAATTTATTTAGCCTGCTCCATTTCCGATCAACGTACGCATTGCAAAACCACAAACATGAATACGCTTTCGTGGCTAGAAGATCACACCGGTTCACGGAAATTGCAAACACCTATCCCATCTCCATATCGACCAGCTGGCCCTTCGCCGGAGGAAATGAACCAAGATTAATGCTGCCCACGCCACACTCGAGCCCGTGGTCAACTTATATCTTTGACAACCGAGTCAATCTCCCTGTTGCCGGTGGCAAACGGTGCGTTCAAAAGTTATTGCCATCGCGTGGTTACACCATTCAGCATCGGGCCGTACGGGGGCAGACGAACGGAACGTTCTCGCCGCTCGCCAGAAATAGGCCCACGGAGACAAATAGCCACGGTGGTGTAACTAAACGCGAGCTCGTGTAACAAATGGACACCTATCTTCGAGATCCACTCCCGAGCAGCGAACACGCGGAGCTGCCCGAATTCCGGAGCCAAAGCGCCCAGCACTTGTGCTCCACTTGTCAGTGTCAAACGTCATCAGGGGATGGGGTTATTCGGAGCCTACTGCCTATTGTTGCCGATGGCAACGGCGAGGAGCGGCAGGATATTGAGTCCGGTGTCGAATTCCGGTGGCAAAACAGCAATTGCATTCCACCTCTCTCTCTCTCTCACACACACACACACACGTACACACGCACACACGGGAATGAAATGATGACCTGACGTGAGTTCTACGCAGTTTCGTGTTTGAGGTTTTACATGCTCTGCACTAGCGTCGCGAGCGGCTTTAACGACACATTTTAAGCCACAAATCGATCCCGAGGCAAAAGAATCTGTTGCTACTGTTTCACATTCACCGGCAGCCGGTTCCGGTGACTGATGTTTGCCTTGCTTCCCCTATCCATCCTATCCCTGGCGGGAATGTCATAAACAGACAAATGAGATTCCGATGCGCAATAAAAGAAACGATGTGTTTTACGATTAATTTCATTTTATTGGCTTTTACGGTGCAGCTCCGGTGGACCGTTTTGAAACCGTGCCCGTTGTCGCTCATTTGTCTGCGTGCGTTGTGTTTGCACACCGACCGGAAATTGTGTTCCTTAGCGACGGCACAAGAGACACACGGCGGGCAAAGCGATTCGTTTGATCCCGTCAATTTCCCCTGGAGGAGATTCATTAAGTCAATATCGTCCTATTGTCGCAGGGCGCACCGGAGAAGAACAAAGAATGGAGCTGCATGCACTGAGAGGAGACTTTCCATGAAAACTATATTCGTGCAAACCGAATTGCTAGCGCTGACGATTTGAAAGCGCCTGAAAGTATGCAACAAGATGTTGAGTGTTTTTATTGATGAGGAAATTGATGGTTTCCTACAGAATTCACATGAAGCAGATCTGCTAGAAAAGCGTTCAACCACTCACAAACATTGCGTTCTCGTGTACGAGGCGCACATGGAGAGTCGACTGTACCCTCCACCACTTACATAATTCGTACAATTTAAAATTTCAAATTTAAGTTAATTTATTCTTCCAGAAAATACCCTCTCTTAGAAAGATAAAATCCTCACACCAAACACAAGTCGAGCGTTATACGAGAGAATAGAGCAAAACGCACAGAAAAAAACTGACCATCACTTGGAAAGTTTTCACTGCCCAAGACACAATGGCTTCTTGAGAGTCCAGCTCGCAACAAAAAAAACCGCATCCACAGCGAGTTGAACCATTTCGTAGTGGCAAGAGCCAACCGGCCGGCTGTGAAAATCACCACCGAAGTAAACCGCCGAGAAGGAAGAAAAAGAAGAAGAACAGGAAAAAAACACACCCCGAAGTACACAACGCCAAACCAAATCAAATTATTGTTTCGTGCAGTTAGCAGCCGGTGACGAGGGCAACGGGGACAATGCCTCCCAACGGACACTCGGGCCAGCGGGGACTGTGGTTAGACTTTGAATTTGAACGACACAAACGGCTGGGCAAACGGTACAAAACCAGACGGCGCAACTACTTTCCAGTCGGTGGAACGGTTTTCGCCGGTTCTTCTTTTTTCCTTTCCCCTTGCGCGTTTGCGTGTTTTATCTGGTTCGGTTCTATTGTTCTACGTGCTCGATGCGGCGAAGGTCTCGACACAGCGGCCGACGGAAAACAGAAGAAAAGTGTTCGTTCAGACAGCAAACAAAAAACAAACAGCGTTGGAGCGGCTGCTGGAGCGTGCATCCAGGGCGAAACTTTTGCGCTAATTTTGTTTGCGAAATCTTCGACCGACGGAGCAAAAACCCCACACCGAGAGGACTCGTTCGGCTTCGGTGGACCAATAGTTCAAAGGGATTGCCGACACTGCACACTGCTCGGCCCTGTCAGTTGCTGGAGTGCGTTCTGTTGTAGTGTTGGGTTCTGGGTTTTTTTGTTTCCCATTCCCCGTTGCGCTCAGTTCATTATTCTATTCGACCGATGGAGTGATACGACAAACCACAGCCGTCCTCCAGTATCCAGGGCTTTAATTAACCAAGATTTGCAGCAATTTTCGGTGCAAATTTATTCGATTGTAATTGAGTGTCTTATTAATAAACAGGAGCTTCGTCCATTAGTGCTCACTTATCCACCCGAATTTATTGAGACGATCTCTTTCGTAACGAAGGGAGAGAAAAAAATCAAGCACCGTGGCATTCTCCGCTTTCAATTCAATCTTTTAATTTATATCCTCGAAAACAACCCTCAACCACTCGACAGCGCGAGCGGGAGAGACACAGGCGGCCTGTCCCGTCTGTTCCGCATCATGATGGTTCGGTGCTCGCTTACGCAAACGCGCCCGCCCTACCGGCACAAGTGAAGTTGAAGTTTTCGGGGCCCCAAACTTTTCAATCCTTTTGACGGCTTTTATACTAATTGAATTTTTCTGCTCGTCCATCTCGGGCGCAAGGGACCGGCCGGCCACCTTTCTCCCCCACAAAACCGGACGGCGACGTGCGGCTGGAAAAATAAAGCATTAAAGGGATGCGTAAGAGGGCCGAAGCTATCTCCTCGGAGCGCCCGGTCCGCGTTCCGTTTCCAACCCGTAAAACTATCCTCTGTTTACATCCTACTTGACGCAACGGTCGTTCGCCACGGTACCAGGCGGCACCATGCGGGCCATTTTTGGTCGTAAAATTTTTCCGGTCCCAAAAAGGCTCTTAAGAAAAATGCCTTCCGAAAAGGCGGGGAATGTGATCCCTTTTTTGCTGTGTGCGTGTGTGTGTGTGTGTGTTACTTTTCTTGAAGCGTCCTGCCAATCATCGGGTCGTCCGAACCGGCGACGTCGGGTGCACGCGACGCCACGCGCTGGCCATTTTATCCTTGCAAATATCCTTCGATCCGACCGGTTTCGTGCGACTTGTTGCGAGGCACCAATCGACTTGATGGATCTCGACCATCAGCAATTCGGCTCCCGGTACGGCGTTCAACAGGGATAGCGGGTGTTCCCGCAAGGGTTCTTTTTTTCTTCCTACTTTTGTTGTTCTGTCGGTTACGAAGGATGTCGGGCTCGGGGTTCCGCATTAATAGTCGGTCGCCGGTCGTAAAAATGTGCTGCCGTGAAGCACGTGAAATAAAAATCCCATGCCCCATTTACTTTTTGCCTCCCTCGAAACTCTGTTCCTATCGCATAGGGGAAAAGGGTTGGGAAAATAGCAGCTGACAAGTATTTTTCGGGTGAGGCTATTTTGCACGCCTTGCACCTTCGCTCTGTCTGACTGTGTTGAGTGCTCTGCTGGGAACGGAAGCGTCTTCGGGTGCCTCGTGTGAGGCATGCTCGGTAACTGATAAGATATGATAATGACGGTGGCAAGACGAGAATGTTTGACACGAGAGTAGGCAATATCGATGCAGAAATTGTCTACAACATCCTGTCGATATATTTTATTAAAGCTAATCATATCAACGTTAGAAAAACAATTTGCACTGCGTCATGAAGTGTAGCTGTTCTAACTCATTTACGCCAGAAGTTATGCAACTTGCTGTACACATCGCATACCATCGCATACAATCGCATAGCCTGCTTTGGAGCTATCAAACATTTGAAGCGTTTAATAGTGTTGATTGAAATCTTGAACTCAATCCGGCAAGTTTATTTATGCCAAAACCTATTAATATTGTGTAAAATTTAGCTATGCACAAAATTTTCGCCTAAAAGTATGCAATGTGTAATTTTCATTAGTTAAGCCTAACTTTCCAGCCAGGAATAAAAGCAGATATTAAGTAGCAAATGACGTCATGTTTCAAATATTGAGCACACGAGATGCTACTTTTTGCACGTCCTTAGCACATACACACATGTGTCGCAAATTGACGCACAGCAACCATCTTGACAATTTCTGCGAAAAGGCACCAGCACACCAGGTCATTACTTTCCCGTGCTCCGTAACTAATTGAGTCATCAGAATCGTTATCGCTCCCGCCTCGGCAGATGTCTAAGCGTGGAGTGAATAAATTTCGCCCAGCCCCAGCCCCGTGTGGCCGTGTGCGTGTGCCAGTGCGTATTTATCAGGCTTCCCATTCAACGACGCAATCCGTTTTCGCACGCTACTTTACCGGCGCACACCACGCTTCAGCAAACTATCCGACGACGGTGTGTGTGTGTGTGTGCGCGCGCGCTCGTTAATGATGTAAGACGGCGAAGATGAGCATCCCTTCTCGCAGGTGAAAATGATGCGAAAGGCGCGCTCGAGAAAATTTGCTCCCATTCATCGGCAATTGTCTCGCACACTAATTGCGTAACGTATGCTAACGTATGCATGAGCACGAAAAACGGGGTGAGTTCGTTCGTTCGCTCCGAGCGTGGAGATTGCTTGATTGCGTCGGCTGGGAAATGGGAATTAGTGCGACAGAAGCGACCGTTTGTATTGATAAATTACGGAAAGAGTTTGCTCGAACCGTTAGTTTTCCGAGCATTAGCAGGCATTCAATCCTTTTGAGCAATCCGCTTAGCAGCAGGCTGGAAATTGTGTGCACATTCGCCGGAATCGGATTGTGGTTTAATGCACCCGAGAGCACATTCTGTGCCGAAAGATTTGTACAATGAAGCATAAACAGCTAAAGGCCGCTTAAAACTTCCAGTGATTCCTCTTTTCAATCAACACCAACCAGATGGAAACACATTCGCTCCATACAGCACTCTGCCTACACAGAGTATCCTTCGGAAGTGGTTTCGGGTTTCTTTTGCTCCCCCCAGATGCATTTCCCACGCTTTTATTTGCGTCATTATTCCCACGTCGTAAGTGACTGTGCTAGGAGCGTAAATGAGAAAACCGAATCCCGAGCAAAACGTGCCAATCTGCTCGGCGCCCGGAGACGCTGTCTAACATTGCGGTCAACGCCCCAGAGGAGTGTCTGCGAAAATGAAATGAAAAGAAAAAAAAAACTAATTTTTTGTTGCTTCCACTTCGTGACACGAGTCTCGTTTTAAGCGCTGTTAATTCAATCCCGAGCGGAACCGTGTCCGCCGTTCGGCGTGGGCGAATGTTCACACGATCCCACTTAGGGAAACGCATTTTGAGGAATGAAGAGAGAGAGAGAAAAAAAGCATCCTCGGCACGATGTAACGGGCGCAACAAATGAACCGGTGGGAAGCAAATCAGGACACACACTCGCACGCCGGGGACACACTCATTTGCGTATGAATTATAAATCATAAATACGCCCCTGCGCCAGACACGCGCTTGGGACGTGAGCCACATGTGAGCCACCGGGGACCGGCGTTGAAAACTGTGGTGCCACACACACAAGCACACAAACAGACACACGGTTCCAACCGATAAGCAAATGGCGCACGGCGGCGGGCCCACTGATGGGAAATTAAAATTCCTCGAAACACTCACCGTGCTTTCCCGTTCGGGTGGCGTTTGACGCCTCCCCCCACCCACCTCGAGGGACTTGAGCTGCGCTGTTTAACGAAAATGCTCGTCCCGCATTTTATCACCCTTTGGGAAGATGGCGGTGGTGAGTAAAACTGGTCGCCGTACCGCTCGTTTCCACTCATTAAATTCGCTTCAACGTCAGCGGCGCAATTTCAGCGACTTCCTAATGGAATAATCTCATTAGTATCCTTTTCTGCCCCCCCCCCCCCCCGGTCTGCCGGCCCGGGGGC
>KB673312.1:8550264-8565924 GCA_000349145.1 Anopheles dirus | reverse complement strand
TGCCCCCCCCCCCCCCCCCCCCGCCGGCCCGGGGGTGGAGCCGGGTGGGTTGCGTTCGGTGTCTCCGTTTTCGGTGCGGCTGTCTACGGCGCGTGAATATTGTGTGTCTCGTGCGGCTTGCGAACGCTGTAAAAATGGAATTTCTCAAACAGGCTGGCGCGGGTAGAGTAGACGTTTTGGGGGGGACGAATGGTTTGCGTGGTTGCGTGGGAAATAACGCGTCGACCGACATGGTTGAATGATGCCGTTTGAAGAGTTTTAAACAAAATCGAACATCACATTCAAATTAAATGTCACGGTTAAAGTAGCACGTAACGATTTAGTTTCTCTCACTGATGTCAAAACACGTCTAACATAATAAAAACATTTTTTTAGAAGGAATGTTCGAATGTTCGATCACTGAAAAATGTAATAAAATAATACTGTTTGAAGAAAAAATAAGAAAAAACCGCTAAAATCAAAGATTAGTTTAAGCTTAAGTTTCCCGTCAATAGATGGCGCTACTCAAATAAGGCTGCCATGTTTTTTTTCAATTGGAATTTTAGTTCTAGAGAGTGTTTTTGTTGTGTTTACAAGGTGGAATCGTTTAAAAAATAGGAATAGAATTAAAGAAGTGTGCAATTTACTGTTTTGGAGTATTTTAAAATACACTCGTAATTAGTTGAACAACAAACAAATATCTAACTAGAATGTGTTGATAAGGCAAACTATGATAGTCACGATAATATTAAAAGATCTTCCTGCTTTTCGCAATCAATTTCGTACGTCTACCAGAAACGTTCACGGACGGCAAAAAAAAACTCGCAAGAGTAACCCAAAGGAAGGAATTTCGTTCGTTATGAAATTTCTTTCAATCCTTCCCGGGAAACGGTGATGGGAAAGGGCAAAGCAAAGTGGCTTGCTCGGCGCTCGGCGAGAATGTGCTACCATCACACATACCGGAGTGAAAGGGAGCCGAAGGACCGGGCTGGTCAACCACAGCGAAGAGGGACATCTTCGTCATCGTCCTTCCAGCTAGAAAATAGCATCGGTTGACTCAGTTAGCTTCGCGCTCATATTAGTACCGAATGGAAGAGGCCACAGCAGAAAGGCACGGCACGCCGAGGGAGACATTTATTAAATATTTGACTCCCTTGTACTCGGGACTGCTTTTGACAAATTTTCTCACACAAATATTCATATTTGTGTCGAGCTCTCGTTAATATGTTTACTAGCGCTGGCCCTCTGTCGACCCCGTTCCGTGGGGTTGAGTGATGAGACTTTGGCTTTCGGACATTTGGGGGTGTCCTGACGGAAGGAAGGGAGTGGGGGGAAGCATTTTCCCGAGTGCTTTTGCTAAATTAATTGCTTTCGACTGGTTGTAATTGGATTTTGGCTCGAGCGGGTGAGATATATGGGTGTGAAAATGATGAAAAATTGCTGCTCTTACGAGTGGGTGGGAGCGGTCTTTAAAACGAATAACTCCGAAACTCGAAAGTATGTTGCGTGCGTGTTGTGTGTCTGTGAAGGATGCTTTTCTAGCCGCACTAGGATGAATGTGCGTCGTATCCGATCGTTTCTTTATGTAATTGCGATCACTTTAATACTCTTTCACAAGAGTACCCAAGACACAAGAGAAGAAGAGGAACCTCGAACAGGAAAAACGGCAAAAGCGAAAGATTGACTTCAAAGTTTATTGAATTAAAACTTCACCGAGGCACGGAAAAATAATACAAAAACCGTGCCGGCCACAAGTTTATGTAGCGTCGGTGCATTACCACACTACCCGCGTCTTCTCGACGGAATAAAATAAACACAAACCCGCGCCAGCAGTCACAGACTGCACTGTTGCACGGTTGGCCATCAGTTTTGCCTCATTTCTCGGCTCCGGTGGAGGGAGAACAAAGATCACGTAGGAATGATAAATTTTCACACCCCATAAACCGTCCCCACGTGGCACGAGTGGCTTCATAGGAGCGACACGGCGCAGACGGGTTAACCGGGTCGAGGAAAGGACGGCGAAGCGCGAGTAAAACAAACCAACAAACCGACAAAAAATCCTAAAGTTTCCGACTCTGAAATCGAGCTGTGTGTTTTGCGCGCGCGGCAAAGAGTGCGCAAAAGTGTATAAAGATATAAGCAAACGATAGAACATGAAGCTATAAATGTAATATAACAAAAAAAGAGAAGGAAGCGAACTGGTCAGAAACGGAGCGCAGCTACACTTGGACAAGACGATCAAAACCTGACGCGCGAAACAGAAAAGATAGCAGAAGGGAAAAATGGAGCGAGCGAGCCGTTGTGATTTTATTTCCCGCTGGTTTCGGCTCGGGTTCCACTTCCCTCTTTTTGTTTCGTCTGGCTCTACACGAGCGCGAAACTTTCGTGGTTTCGTGGCGGTGGTGGAAACTTTTGCCGGAACTTTTGTAGTTTCTTCACCACCCCTAGTTGTTGTATTCCGTCCGTAAGCTTTTTATTTCCCATTCACACCATCTTCCGGGGCTCGAACGGGGCTCGGCCGCTAGAGTGGTGAGAAAATCGGCTGTACACTTTGCACTTTACTGTCGAAACAGCGCCGGGTCTTCGCGCCGTGTTTGGAAGGCGAACAGTTGCGCGGGTCGTAAAAAAGATAGATAAAAAACACTCGCAACTCGGTGGGACGAGCTTGCCCCACTTACTGGCGTCAGCGAAACCGCTTCTCGCGGTAGGGTGATGGTAAGGGCGGATGGTGGAAAAACCGGAAAAGCCATGTCCAGTTTGCAGGGCGCGTTACGGACCGATCATTCATGGAGATGATCTTCGGGAGCGAAACCGATTTGAGCGCCGGGTGTGAATTTCTTCAATTGGCGGTCATTCTGGAGGTAGTTTATCAAGAGATTTGTTTTTTTTTGGTTCGAAATTGGGTGTTTAGTTTAACTATCCGTGTTTGAAGGCAGGTTTTACATTGTTATGTATGAGTTCTGTTATGTATTTTTACATTGTTATGTATTTTTCTGTAGCGCTCCAAACAAATTTCGTCTTTGAAAAATGGTCCCTAGATAAAATTTGATATACAATCTTATTGAACTATAAATGTTAAAATTATATTTCAAAATAAGTCCTGAAAACTAGCTCAATTGAAATAAAATAAAAAAACGAAAGCTTTTTGTCAATCACGGCAACCATGGAAAAATCATGTTATTTCGCTTTTGGTTAAGCAGCGCCATCTATCGACGATAAATAGAAACAAAAAATATTATATGGTATTTATCGTTTTCACGATCCTTCCGATTGCATTTCTTTAATTTTTTACCTTAAAAACCCTCCCAGAATCAATGCACTGATAATTATCCAAATTTCTTCCCTACAAAATCAACCTAATTAAAAATCTCCCTTTCTTAGAGAAAGCTCTCATTACACTCGCACCAAACTTTACTACGACTTCCCACGAATCAAACACTATCAGCCGAGATTAATTTATTCATCGTGTAATTGCCGCAGCTCGCACACAGGCTGCATATTTTAAAACCAAAGTCCGAATGTACTTTAAACCTCCATCGCGCTCCATTTAATGAACAGCATTACCCACGCCACGGCGGCCAGCCGGGATCGGAAAGCGATCCACCGTAATTGGCGGGGAGTGCAATGTGGCCTCGCAGTACCCGCGCTCTAATTAATATTAATTTGTTCGCTTTTGTGCGCCTGTCCAGCGGCGGACAGTCTCGCTTGGTGTTGGAGTTTCCTTCGGCCAATTCAGTCCGCCGGCTCCGGATTCCGGACTGCCGACGACTTCGGCTTCGGGTTATTGCTTGCGTTCACTTAGCGTCACGGCGAGTGGTGGAAGTTTGGTTTTTCTTTCGGTTCTTTGAAATGAAAATCATCACCGATAGGAAACCGGTCGCCCGGACCGTGCTGTAAGAGTGCTCTCGAGGTTCTAGCGCTTATAAGCATTGGCTGGAAGGAGCCCGGGGCCCGGAGAAGCCAGCAATCGTTGACCTCGGGAGCACAAAGGGAAATCAATTTGTCCGTGACTCCCACTGTGTCCCTCTTCTGGCACCTCTTGTCTGGTAGAACTCTCGGGTTGGTTCAAGATGCAGATTTTGTTCTTTAATTACGCTGAAAGCAACCAAACTGCCGCCAGACGGGATTGTAAATGTGAAATCAATACCACGGCAGAACCATCCCAAATTGGAGAGCAGAAAGATTCTCCTCAATTTCTTCCGAGTAATTCGAGTGGACGAGGGTTCATCAATTCGGGATTAGATATAATTCGATTGCCGTTGCCCTCAAACCGAATTTCAAATAAACTAACCCCTGCACCAGCTCATAAAGTCGCCCATGTAATAAGAGAAATATAACTCACATGCAAATACCACTCCAAAGCTCGACACGGGAGCACAAACAATCTTCACCAGCTCCAGCGTGCCCCCCGGGAGAGGGCGTGAAGGTATGGTATATTTTATGTCCCAACGCTCCACTCCTAGCACGCGCAATAAAAACGTGCCTTACGCGCCGCAGCCCGCAGCCGTAGCCGTAGGCACTCCATCATTTCTCGGTCGACATATTTGGGATTCCGGAAAATCCTTATCCCACTCCCCCGCACACTCGCTCCCGGTTGTTGTGAACGATTTGTCTGAACGAATCCCAGGCCTGGGTGGTGCCTCGGCCGGATTGTCGAAAATTGCCAACGACTTAAGCGTAGCGACGGGAAACGGTGCCGAAAACGGATGAATTATCCCCGTGTTTTCTGTGTTGTTTTCCCATCCCCGCCCGGGCCTCTTTTTGGGAAATGAGGAAAACCGATGGGAAGAAATATTTCTCCTAGATGTGTTTTCTTGTCGTTTTTTTTTCTTCTTCTTTTTGGTTGCAATCTCCTTTTCCCACCCCTCGGTGGGGTGGGCTCGAGATGAGGGGAAGAAATTTTTATGGCTTCCGTCATAAATTCGACAATTTTATGCCGGTGCCCGGGTGGATGCTGCTGGCTTTTTAATCCTCTCAGCGCGCGTCTGGAATGCTGCTGGCGAAAGGGAGGAAATCCTTCCGACATGCCGCGTGAATCTGTTTGATTCCACCGGAATGCGCCCGGAATCAATATTCGTCTGTTTGGCTGGCTGCTTGTAGCACGAAGTTCACTTTGTGCCGGGATGGCTTTATGGGTTTGGGTTTAATAAACGCTAAACAAATATTGCGCTGACTCAACGCGAAAGCGAACAGCTTTTATCGCTCCTTCAAGACGTCTCTGAGAGTCGCTATGGCTTCTTCACACTCCAATGCGCTGTAATAGATTGCAGCACCGGAACATGCAAACTATCCGGTATAAAATCTGAATTTCTAAGCAGAAACGGAAGCCACGCAAAAAAACACTCTTCCACCGGTACATTCGGTTCAATTAGATGCTCCGTACTCACGCAGACTCGAGCGTAGCAGCTTGTTTCTAGTGTTATCTTAGCGCCCGCTCATTCCACCGCTCGTCAGCTTCACGCCGGAGCCGAACAGTACAGCAAAAACGGAAAGAACAACAGCAACGACCCTTAGCCCTCCACTCCAATCACGGCGATAAAGATTGCGGCAGAAGGCGCCGGAGAAAACACTGCAACGGATCCCTGACAGAAATGTAGTGCCGTGTCGATCCAGCGTCGTAAAACCCGAACGAAAGCATAAAACACAAACTATTCGACTGCGAGCAAATTGGAGTGCACCTTGATGGAAGGAAAACATGACGATACGATACGGGCATAAACGAGCAAATGAGGGTTTTAAACAGGTGTTGGAAAAGACATGGCCGGCATGGTTCGATGAACCAAGTCCAGCGAGAGCGAAGTTTGGAATTGAATTCGACGTTTTATGTGAAGCTTAGTGAGATGTATTGGCGATAGAAACGGGGCACCTTAGGATTTAAGAGAGTGGTGTAATTTAGAGAGCATTACGTGGATTGAGCAACGATGCACTCCAAGCACTCTTAATCTGAGTCATCAATACATCTACCGGGTCGCATTTCTTATACAGAACTAATCTAGCTCTGTTTCACGTTCTTGTGTCATTAATGACGGGTTTGTAGCAAACTTCAATAACATTATTTCGATGATTATATTCAAAATTGACGTATTTCTAAACGGCTCAAAAAACGCAACCATTTCGAGCTGCTTTCCGTTTCACCAGCGCGCTTATCACGGAAGACACACTCATTGCGATAACCGACGCATGCTGATAACAGCCGGTGCTCACTAACACGGCACGGCGTGCGCGAATCGACCAAGGTGATAAGCACAATCATGTACACTCACACTACACCACCCATCTTTATGCTGCCACAACTATGTATGAGTCATTCCACGCCCTGAACGGGGCGAATTCTTTCCCTCAACACGTTTCCATTCCACGAATTCCAATGAGCTCACGCTGGACGGTTGAGGAAGTTGAAAGCGAAAGTTGCTCCTCAACATCTTCACGTAACAAACGAAATGATCCCGATGATCCTCACTTACCCATGCGACGATGTTGAAGCAGAACAGCGTGTACTTGATGCAGGCGATCTGGTTCGACAGTCTCGCCACACTCTCCCCTTTGCCTTCACCGCGCGCCATATTCTTCTGAGCTTGATTCAAATTCACCAGCGAAACTCGACGCCTCTATCACCTTACACACTTTCTAACACCGGATGTAGTTTTTACGCACCGAAAATGTACTTCAACCGATCACTTGCTGCAGAAATGAACGTAGTAGTCGCGAGCACTAACTTAACTTAACTTAACTGCAATGGCACCTGTCCTCGAATGGGCCCATTCGCTGGGTTTGGAAGTCGAAGTCGTACAGCAGATAAGATAAGACGATAAAGCGACTCACCCCAAACGGGCGCGGGATGATATGGGGGTCAGTTTTTTCTTTCAAGTATGCTGTCGTAATGTTTACCCAAACATGTAGCCCGGGCGGGTTTTCGTGCTGGTGTTGGTGATATATGCGTGCTGCGACAGGTAGATTGTACCAATTGCTGAACAGGGTTGCCTGCGCTCCGTGATAAGCGGTGCGATGTTTTGCGATGTTTCTTTCGATGTTTTTTTTTCAAAACTATTATTTTCAAGCAAATTTTCGAATGATCTTCAAAAATTTTACAAAACAGGTCTTTAATTAATAGATAATTTTTATTAAAAATTGATTCGATGAATACAATCCGTAAAAAGAGGGTTTCTCTAGCGATGCGTACATGTGCTTAAAACGTCGAGATAATAACGATGAAACTAGATGAACAGAGGGTAAAAGCTTATGTACAATAGACAAGAAAATGCACAAAAATACAAATCGAACGTTTGAACAAAGACAAAAGTAAAACGATAAACATTGCTAGAGCTTACGTAGTCTTCAGAGGGTGTGTAATATCAAATAACATAAACGCTACAGCTACGGCTAGATAATAGTCTACGTCGTTTGAGTTCGCAGCTACGCGCGCGTAGCGCTGAGTATTAAGTAACGTATCGTGTGTGTATGGGTATTTTCGTTGCATAAAAGCGAATTCTGCACGCGATATATCGGTTTCTAGTACAAACAAAAAAAGCTATTCCAGTATGACATTTTAAACCATCAGCGGTTGAGCTTGTTGAAGGATGAAGTCGATGTTTCACAGAAAAAATGCGATGAACAAAAGGAATCAAGATGCCGGTAAGAAACTATTTACAACAGAGCGTCGAAACCACTTTCCAGAGCGTTTTTGCTGGCGAGCGATCTATCATTTAACCAGCGACGACGCTGCAAAAGAACCACTCACACACCCTGACGATGGCGTTTTCCGATAATCATATAAAATATTTACAAAATTATCCGTTTATGAGTGTGCGTTCTCCCTCGACGGCCGCATTGTTTACGATTGCATTGTGCCGCACTTTACACAATTCGTTTGATCCTTTCCCGTTCCAGCGTTCCGGCGTTCCGGCACTAAAATAAAACCTTACGAACGTCCGTTGCGTTTCACGGCTTCCGTTCACGACCCTCGCGGGACGTGGGCTCGTGGAAAAAAGGGGGCTCGTCTCGTCCTTGCGTCGACAACATTTTCACCGTATTGCGAAGCTCTATTTTGAATTAAATTTAATGCTATTCTTAAGGCAAATGTTTCGCTCTTCCCACCCCGGATTTGCTCGGAGAGAGTGAGAGGCAAAACAAAAAGAAAACCTGTTTCGTCCACTAAACGGAATGGAATATTTTATGTCCGGTTGTGATCCGTGGTGTGGGGGAGGGCTTCCGTCAGTCGGTCGGTTCATCCACGGGTTCGTCCGGCAAGAAAAACAAAACATGCAAATAACACTAAAACACTGCTGCTGCTGCAAGGATGCGGGTCTGATCCTTTCGCGGAGGTTTCTTTTGTCCGCACGGTACAGCGCCCTCACGCCCAGCTGTGGCAAGATTCCCGTGCACGGACATTTAACCTTTGCACGGCTCTTTCTTTCACTATCTCTCTCTTTCTCTCTCTGTCTATTCTGCTTCCGTCGGCTTCGTTGCACCGTTGAATAATTTCCCTGCTCGCCCCCTCATCGGGTTCGGTATCATCCGGAATTTATCGTGGTGTGGAGCAGATTATCAAGGGTTCCTTTCGTGGCCAGGACAGGATATGCTCGCTTTTCGTTGTGGCCATCAGCCATTTCGCCCTTCGCTATCGTCTATAAATCAATGTGGAAGGAAAAGGATTAAGATTAGTATTGTCGGTTCGCGAGAGAGAGACAGAGAGAGAGAGAGACAAAGAGAAAAAGAGTACATTTTTATGGAGGAAAAAAAACTTAAAGAAAAATTGCGTTGCGGGACACCTTTTTCGAAACGGGTGAATTACTTTCGGTGACCCTAGTTTCAAACTGCTTCAAGAAGGTGCTTACAACAATTTTACCCTTTGTTGGACATATAGGCAGAGCTCCTGTTTTTGTTTTTCAAATACTCCTAGTTCGTTTTAGATGAATCACTTTCCAGTTTAATTTTCTCCGCTTTTTTTAAACCCCAACAGCGCGCTCGAAGGTAATGGAACCAAGAATGCAAGGGTCATCCGGATTCCTGGCCGGCGCTCGGGCTCACCCTTTCATTCAACTCTTCCGAACCAGCGATCGCAATCAAACGAGGGTACGGGAGGTTTATTTTTTGTTGTTGCTTCAAAACTTTCCCAACGCACCGGGAAGAGTTTTGCATTTTGCCAACGATGGGGCAAACTTTCGCACCGACGGCCATCGGCGGCCGAACATAAATCTTTCGACCGTCAAACCGGCCCCGACCGGTTTTCTTCGCCACGGCGAACTTCGCCACGGTAAATCAAACGGTCCCGCCATCTTAGCGGGCGGGCGAAACTTCAAAAGTGTTTTTCGCGCCACTTTTCCACCCCGGAAAGCTCACCCACCCCGGTTGGCGTGGGGTTAAATGGAAAATAAAAGCAGGCGATTTTTCCACGCCTGCTGTTGGTAACGGTGCAGCAGAGGGTGGCATCGGTGACGCAAATGCAAATTGTCCTACCACCACAAACGAGAGGAACCCCCTGACTGGCCCGAGAAGTCACCAAACGGTGGAGCCAACCGTAGCGCAGGTGTTCGAGTAGTGGTGAAGTCTTAAATTCCTTCGAGTGCATCTTTCGCCCTCACCCCACTGCAACACCGGCGTGCCGGGAACCGTTTGTTGTGGTCCCGGACACCTTTCGCCGGTGGAAAGTTAGACAAATTCACGCAACAATTCACACCACATTCTGCTGCGGTTTGGCCAACATGCATCGTGCCATCGCCGTCCCGTGATCGGCCATTACCGGTCACCCGGGGTAACGGGATTCCGGCTCGATGCACCCCGAGCGTGGGTTGTATATTTTCACACTAATTAGTGTCACTTTACTCCTGCCAAACCTAACTGCGGTCGCCTACTCCGGGAAGTACTCTGTTCCCGGTGCGTTGACAACCGAAACTGAGCGTACCGACTTGGTTGCTTGGTTTTTTGCCCCCCAACTCCAAACATTCGCTCGCCAGGCAACCAACAGGCCCACGGCAGCGAACCGAACGCAAGTCGTCAAGTGTTTGATGTGGTTTCGATGAAGAATGCTTCACACTCTCGTGACCGTTTTGTTGTCTGGGTGCGGTAAACCGACGGTGCTCCCTGTTTGTGTCCGTGGGAACGTGTGTCCCGAAAACAAGGAATATGCAAGTAGGAGCCTATTTCTGGAGGAGTTTTTGTTCTGCAATCGACAAAGAGGGCTTTCTAGGTCTTGCGTTGTTCAAGCCCATTGTCAACATTATCTTCTGAAAGTGCATCGCTCACTGTGAAGCTATTTCCACTATGTCACTATATCGGTTGTTAAAATTAACTCCAACGTCCACCGAAGCGTTCGGGCTGATTCCAAGCAGCTTCCGAAGAACCTCTTTCTCTACAGCGGGATCAAATATTGATGCTGCGCCGCTTCGAAAGTGCCGACCACTTCATTGAATCGGACTCTGATTGCAGCCCTGATTCCGAGCTCGAGATGGACAGGCTCGTTTCGAGTTTTATGTGACAGCTCGAGTGTATCACTCGGCACGGCATGGCTGATGGAACGGCCCATTCCATTATGTGGTCTTTGTGTTCATATCGTGCATTTGGATTTTATTCAAACGACTGGAGCTTAAAGTTTCGGTTCCTGCTCCGCACGTATCAGAACCTTGGAGCATTATGAGCAAACCCACTCCGGTTGCTTTTGTTTATGCGCTTCCGACGAGACTTCGCACGAGACGACGACGCAGATGAAAAGGACCTCGGACTCTAATCCAATCAATCGGCTCGGATTGGCACTGTGTCTTGGGTTTTTTAAGGATCCTTCTTTTCGTTCCTTTCTTTTCTATTCCACAGCACAATGGCACAACACAAAACAAAACAAAGCAAAAAAACATCATCATCCCGGTACGCTCCCCGTGGGAGCGCCTTTACCACGGAAGGGTTCCTTCTGCAGCTTGGACCAAACCGAATAAAAACTAATCCGTTTACGGATTTGACGCTTCCTAAACGGCCCAACCGGGAGCAATAAAAATAACCCGAAACGAAGCTACGGTTGGGTCCTGCTGTAACATGGGATTGGTGTGTACGATTTTCATTAAGACTCTAGTGTCTGCGAGAGGAGTTGTGTGTCTTTTCGCAGGAAAACCCTAAGAACGACTCATTTGGGAAAGGAATAGTAACAATGCAATCGATCGAACGAAACGAACGAAGTCACTTTGAGGTATGACGTAACACAAAGACATCAGTACAATGGAGAGTACCTTCCAGTACGTACAGTGGCGCACAAAACCAATGGTACAAGGTGCATATCAATGTTATTGTCGGAATTTTGGCTATGAGATCCAGCTAAATGACTAGGATCATCAAGTTTTTGTATGGCATATGGTATAAAAAATGTTAATCCTTCATCTGTGCCATGTTGTTTGTGATCCACTGTATCCCTAATTCGCAAACCGCTCCGCAGGAACAAAAGCAAAGTAATAAAACAAGTTCGAACGGCGAGCCATCGCCGGAGCGGGATAAAACAAACGCCAAACCGGTCCAACATGCAACATACACCGCAGCAAACAGCGGACACTCAGTCCACCCGCCGGAACTGACGGCAAGAGTCGTAAACTAGGAGCGAAATGAGCCATGGCAGCTTCACTATGCCCTCGCATCCCCCGGCACACGCGCACAGCTCCCTCCGGAAGTTGATCTTCGGCGGATTTCACGCGGGTCTCGGGAAACGATGAAGTAACGGAAACAAAAAGGGTACAGTGAAGGATCCAGCGAAAAGGGATGGGAAAACTTTCCACCTAACCTTCTCACTGCCGCCTTCCACCGCGCGCCGCCTGTAACAGACGGTCACTCACAATAGGAGAGTGACGACAAAGTCCACCGAGTGGAGTATGTCGACTCAATCCGGACGTTCGAGGTCTGACTTTACGGGTTTTAATGATGATCATGATAATGATGATGGTGGTGATGCTGCCGTCGCTGGTACTCCCACCAACGTGCGGGACTGTGCGAAAAGTACGCGACAGGACAAATAGTAAATGAGGAAAAATCGTCCTCGCAAAGTTCGACCATTCTCCGCGGGTGCATTGTACGCAGTCCGTGCAGGGCGAGGCGAAAGTTTGCGAAGCGAAATAAACTTCCATTCAACAAGAGAATTAAGATGACTTTTCGTTTTTTTCTCTTTTACTGCCTCTTCTTCCGTGCCTGTCCGTCTATTTTCTCCTGCGAGTACATCTCATGGAACCAATCGGACAGTCCATCCGAATGGGTTTACTGTTATTAGCAAGTTGTTGTTATTCCTTTTGCTCCGTATTTCGCGAGGACATCTGTCCAGGGTTGGACGTGCCTTTCTCGGCACCCCAGGCTGGACAGAGTGCTATCTGTGTGTGTGTGGATTTCAATCAACCAAACGGCCATTGTCTCGTCCCGTGGAAAGTTCCGAGTTTGAAGTTCCGAATCGATCGGAGTTGTGTTTTTTACATCCCAAAGTACAATAGGGCCGAAGGTTCCCGCTGGATGCGAGCGGCCCGTCACAAATGGATTTAATCTGTTCGGTAACGTTCGTTTCGATCTGTTGTCAGTAAACAAAGGATTAGCTTTATGTCTTGAAGAATCCTGGCGACCAACAACAAAAAAAGGGCGCGTGGAATAAATCCCTAAAAATAAATCTTTTTCATCGCTTCTTTCTTCCAGACGCAAAAACTTGTTGCACCAAACTGTGCACGCGAGCTCGCGACACCCGTTGTTGTCTGGAGGGAAAAGTTTAATCCACTGCACTCCGCCATCAGTGCAGCCAGCAGCTTCGTCCTGGCTCGACGACGAACTCAACTTTCGAAAAGAAAATAAATTCGGCGAAACTTCTACGTTACCCGCATCGCAGTGGCATCCGGAGAACCGGCGCCAATGTTTGTCCGATAATTGCAAACGCGAAAGGGATGACAGAGGATGAAACTTTCCCGCACATGATCATCCTTCCGGCCTTCCGGCCGCGATCGCGTTGAGAGAAAATTAACTCCAAATCTCGGTGCAGCTAGTATGCAGCGAATGAAAGTTTGAAACCCACCTTTCCGCGCTCATCTCAATTCATTATCCTACAGTTATCAGCTATCAGGCAAGGGGGCGGTCTCTTATCCGACGAACGGGAACGGCGCGTACGGGTTCGGGAAGAAGCCCGGGAAGGCAGCGGCGGCCGTCGGCTGGACGGCGACGGACTGCGTGAGGTACGTGGTCAGCACGGTCGGGACGACCGTCGTCGAGTAGAGCGTGGTGTAGGCCGTCTTCGCGCCGAACGTCAGCTTCAGCACCTTGCTGTTCGTCTCGGTCACGATCGTCTGCGTGACGACGGGCGTGGACTGGATCTGCAGTTGCTGCTGCTGCTGCAGCTGCTGCTGCTGCTGCTGCTGTTGCTGCTGCTGGAGCAGCAGGGGGTTGAGCTGCGGGATGGGGGGAAGCGGCAGGGTGGGCAGGGTCGTCGTGACCAGCTCGTAGCTCGTCTTCGTGATTGTGCCGATCGGGCGCGAGATGGTGCTGAGGATCGTGTTGGCCCCGTTGATGATCGGGAGTACGTGCGACTCGTAGACGGTCTCGAGCTTGATCACCGGCTTGGAGGAGGTCAACACCGACGGGATCTGGGCGGCGGCGGCCGGGTTGAGCAGACGGAGGAGCGCCAGCTGCTGGAGCTGTTCCGGCGTCAGGGCGGGTGTCGTCACCGGTGCCTCCGTGGTGACCCGGTTCTCCTTGTTGCTGCCCGTGATCTTCTTCTTCGGGCGAATGTTCTCCGGAATGCTCGTCTTGTCCACCTCCGACAGATCGAAGTCCGAGCCGATGCTGGAGAGATCCAGATCCGAGGGTAGCCGCTCGCGCTTCGGCTTATCTTCGTCGTCGTTCTCGTTGTCGTCGCCGAACTCTAGCTCCAGGTGCAGCTCCGAACCGGCCTCGTCCAGCCGGCTGTTGAACTCGTTCAGCGTACGCGACGGGACGAAGTGGTACAGCTCCATCGGGGGCAGCGTCTTCGTGGCGGTGACGAGCCGCGTCACGTGGTACGTCTGGATGAGCGTGTAGCTCGTAGTGTCGCCGTCGCGGATCACGGGCAGAATGTGCGTCTTAAGCATGGCCTGGGTGGTACTGAACGTCTCCGTGAGCGTCTCCAGCGGTGGAGTTTCCGTGTCGATGCCGAGTGCGATCGGCGGCAGCGTGGCAATGCTCGAATCGAGCAGATTGCTCTCCTTGTCGATGTGCGTGGTCGTCGCGAGAATGTTCTCCGTCAGGGGCTCCGTCAGCGAGGGCGTGATCGTGGCCGTCTCCTGTTCCAACACCTTCTCGATGGTTGAGGTGACCGTAATGTAGCGCGTGTTCTTCACCGTTCCCACCTGGAAGAGAAGAAGTCGTCGCGATCAGTCGAACGCTCCTGTCTCGTTCTCTCCAAAACTTCGACTTACCTGGAAGGTGTAGGGTGACTTGATGGTCGCAATCTCGTAGTACGTGTCGCGGAAGTCAGCCGGTGTCGAGATCTCCACCTTCAGCGTCTCGATCGGGTAGCGCCGCTCGATCTGGTTGTCATTCTCCGCGTCGTTCAGCACATTCCCATGCACCGAGCCGGACTGGTCCAGGTCGGCGTCCGTGTCCACCTTCTCCGCGTGATCCGGCGACTGCGCAATATCATTAGACTGTACGGATGTGTCGGAAATCGACGTGACGGTCGTGAGTTGTTCCAGTACCTGATCCTTGGGCTTGACCGCGCTCTGCTTGCGTATCGCGACCGTCGGCTTGGCCGGCGACTTGTACTGCCAGCGGCCCGGCGACCGGTTCAGCTTGAACTTGTACAGACTGGTCGATTGGCCCGGATCCTGGTCCTGCGGGGCGGACGGTTGCGGCTTCGGCTTGAACGATCGCCGGCTCGCCGAGTCCGTCTGTTGCTGCTGCTGCTGCTGCTGTACGGTCGACACGCTGTGGGATGATGTTGGTTTGAAACCGTTACGTGAGGATTTATTGCGCCGGTTCTGATAGCCCGTGCCGGGCGCCGGACTCGGTTCGCTATAAACGGATACAGTGGCCACCTCCACGCTAGATGTAGAATATCGGTTATATCTTGTACTGCAAAAAACACGGTTAGCGGAAGAGAGAGAGGAAAGGGGGAAGTGTTTTACTATCACCGGGTGTCTTTGTACAGCAGTGTCTATCCGCCATCTTGTTTGCATGCAGCACTTTGCCCAGCCGAAAACGAAACCCCTCCCCTGAGAAAAACGGAACGCGCTCGCCAGCGGGCTCATTGGAACGGATCAAGCAAAGAGTTAACGATTCGTAAGACCGAGGCTAACAAAGCAAACTTGCGCCTTAAAGTATGTAACTTTGTTAGAAACTAACAAATTTAACCCTTTGTTGATCAGTTCTTTCAAGAACTCTCGCTGGCTTGTGTGGATGGTGATGTGATGGTGAATGTGATTTGTTTCAAGTATTCATGGTGATCGTGAGGCATGTGATTTATGTGACAAGTATGTGATTGTGAGCATGAACGGAAGTGTGTTTAGATGTCCCTATACAAATTGTACAAAAGGCAACTCACTTTCCTACGCTCACTTCCTACGCTCACTTTCCGACGCTCACCACAGTGAGTGCGAGCGAAGCGAGCACGTGTGAGATGTGTGCGAGCACGAGGAAGCTCGACAATGTCTACTGCGATGCCAAAACTACGCAAAGTGTACAAACCAGAGAAAAATCGGGCGCATCGTC
>KB673312.1:8480059-8550154 GCA_000349145.1 Anopheles dirus | reverse complement strand
TCACGGGCCAACATAACCGTAATTGGATCGCGTATTCCTGTAACCGGGCCGTATTAACTAGTGTGAAGAAAATTATAAAAAAGTGATGAGATGTACCTGCATGCAAAAACAAAACACAAAAACAAAAATAAAACAAACGTGCAAAATAAAAATAAAAAACACAATAAAATAAAACATAAAAAGTGAGAAAACAATCACACATGCAAATGATTCATTCTCGCACACGCACACACGCGCGCACACACTCAAAAACCGCAATCAAACTGGTAAGAAATGTGAAAATACTGTGATTTTAGTGAGTAACGAGTTGTGATGAACAGTGGAAAATGATACCAAAAACGCGAAGCCCAATCACACGGCAGTCACACAAACACATTCGAATGCTGCTTTCTTTTTACAAATTTTGAGCAAGAATGTAAATCGAAGGTAAGGCACACTCATGTACAAGAATATACAATTTTGTTCGAGGGTTTAGAAACGCATAATGGCGATATGAGAAAGAACGAGAATTATGAAGAAAATAGCGTTTCAAAATGTTTTAGGTTAAGGAACAAGAAAAGAAACAGGAAAAAATCCTCCACTATGCGTTGAGGATGTCGTGAAAGTGACAGAGAAAGAACATATAAACACGTAAAACTCATTCGAAGCGGTTGCTAAACTGAAGAAACGAGAAACGAAATCGATCAAATCAAGTCAACTCGGCAGCATTCATGCAATACATTCACTTACACAGCCCTGCTTTTGTTTTGGTTTATGAGACACACGCAATGAAACGAAATGAAACGATCGCTTTGTGATGCGCGCTTGCCGTTTGCCCGCCGATGCAAACTCCGCATCAAAGGGCAAAGTCCCCGCAAGCAAATGTCGATCACGCGTCGACACGGTCCCGACGACGACGACTACTTACTTCTTCCCGGCGGGCTTTACGACTTGCGTGTTGCGGTAGCGGCTGCCCGGCTTCTTGCCGTAGGACGGCCCGCTCTGGGCCGGCGGCTGGGGGGTGACGGTGGCGTGGTCGCCGTCCCCGCCCTGCTGCTCCTGCAGCTCGTTCTCGTCCTTGCTGATGCGGTTCTTCAGGCGGTTCTTGAAGTTAACGCTGGCGCTGCCGGGCAGGCGGCGGGACGGCCGCACCAGGCTCGAGCTGGGCTGGCTGGCGAACAGGTTCTCCAGCGGCAGCCCGGTGTCCTCGAGCGCGTGCGTCGCCGGCGACGGCGTAATGATCGAGGCCGCCTCCGGCCCGTACCGGGGCGTCTTGCTGAGCGCCGGCGCCGCCGTCTTCAGGATGCGCAGCGTCGAGCTCGGGTTCAGCTTGGGCCGGCGGCCGTCGGTCGGCCCGGTCGGCGCCGCTGCCCCCTGGTTACCTTGAATGACATGAGACGTGCTTTGTAGGACCTGCGCATACTTTCCTGAAATGTAGGTGCCGATCACGCTGGTCTCGTGGACGGTGGTGACGCCCTCCTTGACCACGGTGCCGCCGAGCGTCGTCACCAGGCCGGTCGGGTGCGTTCTGCCCTTATTACCTCGCTTCGGTTTGGCCGCCTTCTCGCGGGCCGCTGGGGCGGCGCTGGCGGCGGCGGCGGCGGCGGCGGCTGGCTGCGAGGCCGTCGGCCGCAGGTTCACTACGCGGAACGTTTCCTCCACGAACTCGGACGGTTGGCGCGAGAGGAAGTCGTACTCGGGCTCGCCGATGTTGTTGCCGATCTGGAGCACTGGGACCGGTTCGTCGTCCTCCTCTTCTTCGTCCTCGTCGGCCTCGTCGTCGGCGGTCGGGTCCTGCTCGTGCTGCTCGGTGGGAGCCACCGGCGTCACTTCCTTCACCGCAGCGACCGGCTTCACTTCATCCTCCGAAATGTTCGAGAACATTATCGGTGAGTGTTCCTCGTGCTGATCCTCGGACGGAGCGACCACGGCTGGTTCCTCCGTGGTCGTGGTCGTTGCAGCAACCGGTTTGACAGGCTCGACAACGAGCGTTTTCGGTTTTTCCGGAACCGGAACCGGCTCAACAGGTTGAACAGCTTCGGGAGCGCTTTCGATCGACTCCTGCTGCTGCTCCTCAGGATCGTTCACCTCCTCTTCGTCCGCTTCGTGATCTTCCTCAGGCTCCTGTTCCTGTTCCTGGTCCTGTTCCTGGTCATGCTCCTGCTCCTGCTCCTGTTCGTGCTCCTGCTCGAACTCCTCCGACTGTTCCTCCTCCGACTCCACCTCCGGAGCCGATTCGGTCGTCGTCGTCGTCGGTTCCACCTTCGTTGCGACCACCTTCACGATCGGTGCGATCGGTTTGATGATGACCGACTTCGGCACCGGCTTCACAATGAATCGATCCGGCTGCGGCTGCTCCTGCTGCGGCACGGGCTCGACCTTCACCGGTGATACCTCGACGATCTTCGGTTTCGGTTTCAGGATCGGTTTAATCGCTACCTTCGGTACGGCCTTCGGCACGAACTTTAGCGGGCCAACCGGTTTCGCGGTGGGAGGCTTCGGCGTTTCCGGCAGCACCTGCACGATGCTGACCTTCTCCTTCGGCTGAACCGGCAGCACGACTGTTTTGCTGGGCCTAATCTCCCGAACCGCTTCCTCGGTGGTCGTGGTGGTGGTGGGAGTCGTTTCGATAACTGGCGGCGGAGGAGCCGTCGTTTTCGGTGGTTCTACGGAGGGAAGGTTTATTGGGAAGAATTTTTCGAATTTAAATAAATCAATAAAAGCGCCTGAAAGTATGCACGCCACATGACACACCTGGGTCGTATTAACTCACTATAAGACTAGTGGCTAATAAATAGCAAAAACGCAAGCATGCAATCAACTAAACAATCATTCGACCAACTGATCCCACCCCGAAACGCTAATTGTCCCAAACTTACCTGTCACAACCGGTGCGGCGCTCTGCGGCGAAAAGATCATCACCGTGTTGCCGATGGTGGTGGTGAAATCGAGAAACCCGTACACCGTCTGCGTGGTGTAGTAGTCCGGATTGACGTCCTGGCTCGGCAGCACGGCGAACACCGGATCGCCACCGGCATCCTTCGGCGACGAGTCTCCACCGTACACACCGCCACCTCCGGGCGAATAAACGGCACCGTGTGCTGAAACGAGAGCGTTAGTGGCGGAACGAATTATCAATCGTGTAATCTGGCGCCTGTAAACTTGCCACCCCGGAAGGGAGGGATCCGATGAAATGAATAACTTAAATAATGCCGCTAATTTTCACGGCTGAAAGGTGGGTTCACATCGATGATACCGACAGCAGCGATCGTTTATTATCGTATCGAACGACAAAATGGCACCCCCGTCCGTGCACGGGCATGGGCTAATAATTTGCTCAAATATTGACGCTGGGAGTTTTCGACATTTCTCAGCGGCTCGGTGCGGCCAGAACGAGGGCACGACGGGTGTGTTTACCGTTGTTCCGCCGACGGGCTCTTCCGCCACTTTACTAACAATAAACAAACAGTCAGCCATCAATTCATCAACGGCAGGCCAACCGCTTGCCGAGCACGCGGGCGAAACTTTACCCGCAGAGCCGTTCGAGTTGTCGGCTCGTTGGAGCGTGCGGAAGGAGGCGATTTAAATTTTGCTAAAAGTTCACCCACGACGACTCGGAGGGCGAAGGATCTGTTGAGCGCGCACGATGGTGGCGGTATGGGCGAAAAACCCCAAACTAAGCTAATGATCGTACACGAGCCACGCTGATGACAGTTTTGTGGCGGCATGCTTCGCACGGCCCGGTGTCGTGGGGAGCTTCTTCTAGATGAATCTCCCGGTCTTTCCGGCACGCTTCCCGTATCGATACGAGGCTCACGAGGCCTGATCGAATCGCAGCGGGGCTGCCAGATGAACGAGCTCATTTGTTTGCCATCGTCAGCACACTGTGGACGGCGTGCACTAGACACATCCCACGATGCAAGTTTGCTGGTGTGTGCGGGGGAAGAAGTTTTGTGCCATGGAGTGATTAGATTGCTTTCTTCAAACGCCATCCTCCTTGCAGCGGATTGTTAAACACCAAGAGCACATAAGAAGTGAGGTATTGGTAATGATGTGTCTGTTACAGGACGCAACACACAAGCACCATACGATAAGATATTTGTTGTTTAGCTTCCATGAAAGCAGGCAGATTTGATTAATTTGTTTTAAGTCGACTGTGCAAATATAGAGTTAAAAGAGAGTTTTCTATACGATCTGCATATTTTTAGGCTTAAAAATCAAATTCGCGCCTGAATGTATGCAATTTTTGGCATTAAAAAACAGTTTTTCTTCAGGCAGTGTATGTCAGTTAAACAGACATCTCGTAAAGGATCATATCTTTTCAAATCAACGAATCGTAACATATTCCTTCTGTAAAAATATATTTAATGTCTCTCTCGGTTCACTTGAATGCAGATCAAAAGCATTCCCATTAGCCGACCGAACCTGAGGGAGAAAAAATCTCAATCCCCTCAGAGTGCAGCAATTGCTTTCGCCATTATTGCTGGCCTGCCATTTGAAATTCAGCACCATTTACCGGGGGATTGAGCAACACAAAAGAAGCAGTAGACGTAAAAAATAAATCAATCCGAAGACGTACCGAGTGAATGATTATTCATCCTCCAGGTCAGGTTGGTGCTGTACGGCTGAAATGAGCTTTCCGCATCGCATCCCGTACCGGTGGTGTAATATTTCCATCAATTCCTGCGCGACCGGTTTGAAGGAATGAATAAATTTCCCAGCCACTGGAAATTTATTTCAACCCACGACGACGCTCCCGAATCGATCAACGCAGTCTAGACGTTTCTAGAGGGGCTCCGATTGGAGGTCGGAATGGTCAGCAGAGTCGTACACGTCTGCCGACTGCCGAGCCGAATTCAATAAATCGTTCGACTTTGTTTTAATGCGAACGTTTGCTCCGACCCTCGGTGAGCCGGGCACGGCAGCAAATTATCCGAAAAACGTAATGAACGCTCGAACAACTCGAACGTCGTCCACAGACGGCGGTGCGGTGAAAGTAATCACTCTCGAAAATAACCAAGCACATACACACGGGATATAGAACCCATCGTGCCTGGCTCAAGCCGGTCATTATGGTCGGAAAAAAGTTGAAAATTTATTCCACATCACATGGAGTTTGTTGCAGTGCGCTCCAAACTGTTTCCTTTCCGGGTCGTGATTAATCAGCAGCATTAGGGGACGACGCAGGCAGCTACGGGTGTATGGGAGGAGATAGAAAAAAAACACACACACACAACCGCTCCTGAAGGATATTTGCAAATTACCACTTTGCGTGACGAGCCAATTTTAAATAGAATTATTCGTCCGACGAGGCAAATGTTTGCGTTTCCCGCTTCCCGAATGCACTTTTCCTTCACGACGCTGCCTTCCGAAGACGGGCGGCAAATGAGTCCGGCCGGGACGAGCCCGGGGGGGCAAACGGGCGCACACACCCGATGGCGACTTGCCTCCCAACGCCCGAGGCAAATATTGGATTCAGCTGTTCGGCTGAAAAGTTTCACCGTGCGTTTTGCTCCCGGTACGAGTGTGTGTGCAACGTTCGAATGTATTGCTGATGTTTGCCGAAGTAAGTTTCGGGGACTCGAGGGGACGATAATGGTCCGGCGCCGCTTTTTTGATGATTGGAGGTAGCAACTAGCCCACGCAAGCAGTAAAGTTGAGGTAGTTAGATCGAGAGTTTCGCAACTTTTCTGCTTGCCTTCTTCCCGGGGCCCGTTTCTGAAGGGCGAACTTTTGCTCCAAACGATTTACTCCCAAAGAGAAGAGGCCCGCCCCGAAGGGAGTAGCGCTGATTGAAGCGTGCGTTGAGATTTCGGATTCCGGCGCCAACCGATGCACCCGTTTTGAAGCGGGTGGGGGAGGTTTACACAAAAAAAGTGTTCGGAAATGAAAAAAAAGTTGCTTCACATACGAGCATGGGACACGCGATACCTCCCGGAGCGGTGGAAATTCACGTTAAAGTCCCGAAAATGATGCCTTTTTTCAATGGGAAGGATGCGAAAAAAAGGCACACACACACGAACGAAACTCAGGGACAAAGTTGTCCTTGAGTTTCTCGCTCCGTGTAGCGCGGGATGGAACGAGATGGAAAGAAATCCGCAGAAACGGAACGAAAAACGCAATCGTCCGAATGAAATGTAACTAGACTTTTGCATCGTTTTGTGTAGGGTTTTTTCCTCTTCCTTCAGGAAGGGTTGAAACGAGGGACGTGAAAAAGAGAACATGTGCAAAAGTTTCGCCGCACGGCGGTAAAGCATGGCCGATTGGGACACGCGTACCGGCAGCGTGCAATGTATGCCGCGCGTGTGTCCTTTGACTCGGGCCACTCGAGTCGCCCGGCTCGAAGGAATAGAGTCCCGCAGCGAAGGAAACGCTGGGATTGTTAACGAGCTTTTACCAACTTTTACCTACCATTTACATGCCGGCACACATATTAAATTCTTTCACTATTCTAAACACGAAGGACATACACACATCCAGGGACACCGACTGCAGTGGCGCAGGAAGACGATGTGGGGATGAGGTTTTTTCCAACTCGAAAGCAGCAACTCGACCATTTTCTCACGTTCGGCAGTTTTTAAGTCCGACCGGGACCGCCTGAATGGGCTGACTTTAACAATATATCAACCTCGCCGTTCCTTCCACGCGGCACCAAAGGAAGAGACAGCCCCCAGGTAACAAAGTGGTCTGTGATCAAACGATAAGTAACCGGCCACGATTTGCATACCTAACGATTAGCTCGACGAAAAGCGGCATTACTTGTGAGCGAAGGAGGGAAGGAGGGTGGAAGGATGTACCACTACCTCCCGAGTGGTGCAGCGCCACGTGAAGAATTGCCCTAATCCGACGTGCCCATTTGCTTCGGCGATATCGGCGCTGATTGAACGATTCTGCACCGGGGCGAAATTGAAAGAGCAAGCATGCAATTTATGCATCGGTAAGGGTGGGTTGGTGTTGATGCGATCACGTTCGCCTGGATTTAAAATTTAAACAAAAACTTGTAAAAATCCCCAATTTTTACGATGTTTAATATTTTGGAAAAAAACTCTCCGTATGTCGGTTTTAGCTTTAGTTTACTTTAAACAATATTTACCTAGTTTTTGTTCAAAGATGGGAGATTGGGTTGCAAAGGAACAATCTTAGATTGATCGCTCAAACCAAATTGATGATATATTTCACCTAGAGATCTTATTATGACCCGGATCAATTTTGATAATGTTTGTCTAGTCTCTGGCAGGCGCATCTCATACCTCCTCTCAAATGTTCTAAATCAAATCTTCAATCTCGGTTAATCTCATTTCTCTTCTAAACGTTCGAAAAAAAACCACCAGCACCCCACAAAAAAAATCCCCAATTCATCAAAGAACATCATTTTTCAAGACGACGGCAAAGCCTCGCAGCGCTTGAATTAGAGCCAAACGAAGAGAAGTAGAACAGAGTAAAAAACGCGCCCCACAAACAAAATAAACGCAATGAAGCGTCAACATCAAAATAAACCGCCGACGACAAAAGCAAAACATGACGAAATTGGGACCTCAAACCAAACCGCGTCCGTGTTTCTTCCGCGTGGAAAGCACGGGCACGGGCACCTTTCAGCGAAACATCAAAGCGTACTGCGCCGTGCCCGGTGTCCTTATTTTTAGCCAACGCTGCAATCATCCGGCGCGTTCGCGTGTTGAGCCCACGAAAGCCGCACATGTAAACATCTCAATTAGGCGAGTGCTTCCAGCGAGAGTGGTTTTTTATTAGCGCAGTGAAATGTTTATACTGCTCCGCCCGGGTTTTGCTACTCGCACACACTCACACACACACACCGGTGACAGTTTTATTTCGGAGTCATATCTTTTTTTCGTACTTTTTAAACATCCATGTGTACATCCTTCCTCACCGTAGACTTGACGGAGGACGGACTTGACGTGGAACTAGGATGGAAATGAGTGGCTGCACGGAAAATGAATTTATCCCTTCGCGTTGGCGCTTCCGGACTGTGCTCCATGCTCTTACCAGGTGAAAAATGGTGGCGGAATGTTTCGTAAAACATATTTCCTCCTCACAGCCAACTCAGAATTGAAAAAGCCCATCCGAACTGCAAAGGATTGCGAAAAGGAAGAAATGTTAGACTCCTGCACCCTTCATCCTTCACCCTTCATCCTGAGATGAGCGTCAAGATTCATGTTTGATTGCATTTTTATACCCTACACGAGCCCCGGATGTGATTTTACCTACGGATGGGTGCGCTTTTCCGTAACGTTTGTTTGTGTGGCAAAAATGTGTCTTTCATGAGTTTCGCGGAACGCATTGTTATTTGTATTTCTTTTTGTGTGTCGAACGCTTTCCATTTCCCCTGAGCCATCGGTAGCAGCGTTTCACTTTTATGCCTTGACATAAATTTAATGGACGACTGTCCCCAAGGCACAGTTCCGCCATCCTTATCTCGGTGTCTCGTTCATTCTTCATTATTTCTTAAAGTAAATCAAGAAATCAACATACTTCCTACGGATTAAGTGCGAGATGTGCGATACAAAATGGATTAAGCAGGATCATTGGAACAATCCAGTTCTATGTATTTCCATCAGAATCGTGGTAGGTTTAGGTAAAGCGCACGTTTGTCGGTTGTATGTGTGTTGTTTTTTGCTTAATATGCCAGTGCTTGAACAATTAATGCTCTAACATACCCACCGCACTTACTCGCTCATGACAATTTCGATTTGGTGTAGAAACTTTTTGTTGTGAAATGGTTATAAAAAATTTATAGATGAAAACTCAAAATAAATCTGTTCATGTCTTGCTTTACCAGCAAGAGTAGTGGAATGAGTTATATTTAACACGTTATACGCCAAAAAAGTTAAAGAAAGACGTTACCATGACGTTGTTCGCAATTGATGAAGACGAAAATGATTCATTTTTCGTTTCTAAAGCACGCTAAAGCACGCACGTGCAATGGCTTCGGCCAATCCGAGTTAAGAAGATGTACAAAATACTATTCATGTAGCATATGAGCGAAACACAACACACACAACCGAAATAATATCACTAGATTTCGAGCCCGAGGAGATAAGCCTAACATGTGCTTTTGTACATGGTACCAGAAGTCAAAAACAGCGTAGACTAATCATACTAGGGAATTCCCTGTTTCTGTTTTCGTAAAAAACATTTTATACCATAGCTGAACAAGAGGCAGTTTGAACAAAAAATCATAGCTGGGCATGTAAATGTGATGATGTAGTCAGTTCACGCAAGCCGAAGCAATAAAAAACGATGTAGGATGACTCTGGTGCATTGACTCCGTATTGAACATGTTATCGCGGTTGGTCCCGCTTGGCTGGAATAAGTTGGCGATAAGAAGACATTATAATATGTAGTGCGTGGTGGTTGATGGTCATTCGGTGCAAAGTTGTCGTGGCATTCGCAAGTCGTGCACAGTGTTTCAAAGACGTTGAAATGTCGGTTCCCAAGGTTCGGAATCTGCTGCTTTTCTCCATCCTGTTGTGCGCAGTACGTGCAACGTTCGCCAACGATCAGCGCCTAGTGTGTGGAAGACGCAGGGTGAAAGTAGAATACCTCTTGCAGCATGGAACGGATGCAAAGGCCGGCCATTGGCCATGGCATGCAGCCATATTTCATCGCAAAGCAAATTTTGAGTACGCATGTGGTGGATCAATCCTTGATCAAAACACCATTCTCACAGGTATGTGAAGTGGAAGTTTCAAGTAAGACCTGTAGTGACCAATTTTCTCAAACGATTGTCATTCTTACAGCGGCACACTGTGTTTCCGCCGCTCATGGAGAGATGCAACGAAACCGGATTTCCGTACACGTTGGTCGTCTGCATTTGAACATGGAGAATGAATACACCCAAACCCTTGAGGTAGCTGAGTTGATAGTGTATCCCGGATTCACCGTACACGGTGTTGTGAACGACATTGCCCTGATTAAATTAACCACGAACATTACGATGTCTGTGTACGTGCAACCCGTCTGCCTGTGGAATATGGACGACAGACAAGAATCGATCATTGGACATAATGGAACGATCGTGGGATTTGGTCTAACGGAGGAGGATGTTGTATCGGAGCAACTGAAACAAGCGTTCGTGTGTGTCGGGGATCCTGTGGAATGTTTAGCGACCGATCGTTCAGTGTACGGGAGCCATCTGACCAAAGAGATGTTCTGTGGCAAAGGACAAGAAGGTGTGAGTGCGTGTAATGGTGATAGTGGTGGCGGCATGTTCTTTGAAGTCGGTGGCAGATGGTTCATTCGTGGTGTAGTTTCTTTCATACCTGGGCGGCAGAATGACAGCAATCTATGTGATGGTTCAAAGAGCACCGTATTCACAGATGTGGCGAAATATCTAACATGGATTACGGAGCATATAGACCAACGTGCCATCGTCGACTATGCAGACGACTTTGCAGTGGATTACGAGGAGAAGTTGAAAATGTTTGACTTTAATTCGTGTGGTAATTACGAAAAAGGCAGCGACATTGACTGGGTAGGAGGGCTCGTATATGAAACGCCATACGGCCAGCCAGAGTTGAGATGTATGTTCACATGGATAAACAAAAGGTACGCCATAGGCCCTGCTCATTGCTTCCCAAAAGATGCAACAAGGTAAATATGGATTTCTTCTTTTAGAATGCAAAATTTAAACTATTGTGTTTCTTTTTCAGAATGAAGATACAATGGCCATTCACGTATAACGACAATTTGGGATACACCATGCAAATTACAAGAATATTTATCCATCCGAAGTATAACGACACCAGTTATCAAAATGATATTTCATTAATAGAGTTGTCGAATCCCGATATCTTTGTTGAAGTCACTGCAGTTTGCCTACCAATCAAACCTGAACGCACCAAAAGAAGCTATGAAAATCTGGTTACACCGGTATATAACAATTATGAGGAAATCAGGAACGTAAGCTATATGAACCATTCTGACTGCGTGAGAAATTACGCAAAAGCCGGTATTCCTATTTCCTTGAGCGATAAAAACTTTTGTGTTGAATTGAAAAATGCATCTGGTACAAATGCAACGTGTAATCCTTTGCCAGCTGGGGCACCTATTACCACTGCAGCATGGCACGGTGGCGAACCTCATTTCGTGCTGCGAGGATTTAACATATTTCATCAAACCTGTGATTCATCTAAACCGTTGGTAAACTTAAACATAACCCAGTACATGGATTGGATTCTGTACAACATGAGGAATCAATTAGATGATGATGTAAAAGATCTGTCAGATTTAGATTCCCTTTATGAGAGTCTACCGGCAATGGAAAGAGAAGACAAAGAGGAAGAAATGTTCGAAGAGAAACATTGTGGTCTAGCTACACTCGATCAAAGGTATGACCGTTTAGCAGACATTCCATGGATCGGACGGTTGCACACCAACAAATCAATAAGACATGATGAATTAAGGCTAAATAATGGAGCTATATTGATCAGTAATCGTCACGCATTAGCTGCAGCCGAAATTATGGACAACAAAGAGCAATGGTAAGTGTCAACAAGGTGCTTGGTTCAATTAAATGGGTAATAAACTATTCTTTAAACCATTCCAGGCGCTTTTTTACCATTGGGTCAGTTGGAGAGTATTTGCTATGCACACAACATGACTGCAAAGATCTCATAAAGGTGGCAAGAGTTAAGCAAGTCACTATTCATCCTAACTTTACAAGATACCCCCGCAGTAACGATATTGCCTTAATCGAGTTCAGACACCCTCTGCAAATCGATCGGAATTCTAAAGTTAATCCAATATGTTTACCATTAAAGAAAAGCTTACACAATAGTATCCCGCTTAGTGTATCCATGTCATCATACAATTTTATTTTTAGTGAAACTAGAAATCTAAAACAACTGGATGCTGCTAGCTGTCAAACGCGGTTTATGCAGCATGGTTATTTGATTGACCAGGAACATATTCCATTGTGCGCCATCCATTCCGATAATGAGAGACAACGGCCCGTGCCAGTAGTACCAGGTGCATCATTGCAGGTCTTGTTAACATTTGATGGGGGGAATCGCTACTTCCTGAGAGGTATTCAACACGCTTCCCAGTACAATTCCAGCAGCTCCAACATTGAAAATGTCTTGTTACCATACTTGTTTACTGATATCCACTCACATATTGCCTGGATTGTAGATACAATGAAAAATCAGAAAACCCACAGAACTACAGCGTACCGTAACCTGTATAGTTCGCCGTCGGAATTGGGCATCGGTGATGACGAAACGGAAGATGACCAAGTCAATCTTTCACCGTTACAAAATATAGCAAAAAGACGGATGTTTGATTTTGAAACCTGTGGAATAGGTGCACATCTGAATATTTCTGATCAATACGGTAAACAGACTTTCCCGTGGTACGCACATTCTAACGATGGTTGTATAGTTGCGTTGATAAGCGAGTGGTATGTAGTAGGCGGTGCTCTTTGTCTCCTAAATGATACAAAGTAAGTTTTGTACTTTTGTTCAGTTCTATGTTTCAGCTTTATTATAATTATTATAATTCTTTATATGTTTTCGTTGCAGAGGAATAATATTTGGAACTGGAGAAAGTGAGTTTACCATTCCCGTAGAAAAGACGTCTGTTCATCCATTCATCAACCTCGGCAAGAAAAGGATCAAAAGCATCTCTTTGCTGCAGCTTGCAATGGCAGTATCCTTTAATGAACGGAGCATTCGGCCGATTTGTTTACCTTTAACTAATGAAGTTCGTGAATCAGGCTACAAGAGATCGAATTTAATCACCATAGGGGAATTGAATGAGAATGGATTCTTAGCCGCTAAGGCAGGAGATAGATTAACCGAACTTAAGATGTGCGTAAAAGTAGCGAGGCGTTTCTTGCTAAAAGGCACTATTTGTATTGAAACACCTCCTATGAATCCCGGTGAAAGATATGATGAACGCCAGGGTTCTCCAATTATTACTATTGAACAATTAACCGGATCAGATAAATACTTCTTGCGTGGTTTTTCAGTGTATGCTGCACGTAACACATTCTATAATTCAAACCTTGCCGTCAGCTACATTGAAATTGAAGATTACCTCGATTGGATACTAGACAATATGAATGAAACGTTGCATAGAAAAACACCGTCTTTCGATCTGACCGAAATGTTGGTTTTTGGTAATTAGTGGATTAATAACTCAGAGGAACTGTTTTACTTTATCAGAATCAGAATCAGAAAATACATCAGCAGTTAGGAGCAGAAGCGATGAATTTAGCTATGCCATGTCCAACTTCTTCTTGAAAATTGTAGAAAATATCACCCATCTAAACAGCCGTTTAGAGTTGTTCCATACTCACCAGGCTTTGTATGCTGAATGCACGATTCAAAATTGAGCTTTAATTGTGGAGCCGAAATGGAAAACTAATGGGGAAACTTAGAACTCGCCGGCTTAGCCAGACGCACTCGATGCACTTTCCCCCAGCGCATTCAAAGTGAAGCGTTTCGATACGAAGCACCTCTTGTACCAATTGCCAGATGGACCGACCGGTCCAAATCTGTTGCCCGATCCCGTGTCAGCATCGGGGGAAAATGAAGAAAAATGAACTCCTCACTGGTCTCGGTAGGAGGCACATGGATGCAAACGGGACGTGAGAAACCCTTTCACTCCTGGGAGCAGCACGTTGCTCGGCCGGATAAAGAGTGTGCTCGAAGGCTGCCGAGGCTGCCCGAAACAACATCCACCCGAAGCAGTAGCACACCACTCGGCACCAAGCACAAACAGCAAATGGTTTGAAATTTAACTTTAATTAGACTTTTCTCCAACTTAATTTGCATTTAATTGGACTGTATCCATCTCTGTCTGGTCAGAACTCCCTGCCAGGAAGTGGCACACACTGGCTCATTGGGTCCATTTTTCGCTCAACTTCCGCCTATTAGTGGCCATAAGCTTCCCAGTCCCGAAGGTGTTTGCGAGTGAGCAGAGACGGCGCAGTAGCTGTGGCACCTGAGGCGACCGCCGCATTCGGACGGTGGGTGCTGTGAACGAGGAAAGTTTGACTAACTGCAAATTAACCGTAACTTTTTTTTGCCATTCCCTGTCATCGAAGCGAACGGAATAGAATACACGGAAGGTGGTTAAGACTGTCCTCCGTTGAAGAGAATAATTTTGCGGAAGTTTTTTTCTACAAAAAGTAAGCTGCACAACATGAAGCACTGTTTATGCGTTCCCATTAACCGATGAGAGACCCATTTCGAATCCTCCTTCACGCTTCGCACAACAATAATCGACCGTATCCACACGTACCAGCGATGCGCTCGAATGGAGAAACCACCGGAATCGTGCGGGAGCGTATCCGTTTCAGGCCCGGTTCCATTCCCGGAACCTCCACGAAGAAATTGTTCACCGAAATCGATACCGAACGGTACGGTACGCCCCTAATTGTCCGCCTACCACGGCACCAGGGTAATGATCGTCCACCACGCCCGAAGCTACCGACAGTCGGGCGGAATTATTTCCCCACGGAACGGCGCGCGTCGTTCGCCCATAGTGCACCGGGCAAGATAAGAATGTCCGAATTCTCGAGAATAGAACCGAAAGGGAAGCAACAGAGCAGAACAAAAAGAAGGAAACATCACGGAAACGGTCGGCACGGGGTTGGCAAACAAAACTTTTCCTACGCTTCTGGTGCCGGCACAGACACGGACGGGACCGGCAAAAGTCGATAATTGGCCGGTACTTCGCAATAAGAGCACATACGTGCGGCTCGCTCCTGCCGGAGAGACTTCCCTGGCAGCCAAGTATAATCAACAACCAGCACACACACTCACACCTAGAAGCGGCAACCGTACGGTGTTCCCGAAATGGGAATTTATGTAAATTTCTATCAATGGAACATACACGGGTATTTTATTACCGGACGTCGGTTCAGTTGGTCGGCGCCCGAAAGGTAGGCAATCCCCAGCGCACACGCGCCGGTCGGAGAAGCTGACAAGAAAATACACACGCTCGGGTAAAAAGGCCCGGAGTCGTCGCTTTGTCACACGCGTCCTCGCTCGCAGGGTCGACTTTCCTGTTCCGGATTGGATTGTAGCCCCGCGCGCTCTAATGCTGTTATCGGAAATTGGCTACAAAGTAGACACACCTGCTACCTGGCACCGGATGCTGGGAAGCGCCATTACTGTCCTATTATCGAGCAAGGGGTGTTTTTTGCCGTTGTTGTCGTTGGTCGCACTTATTCCTAGATGGTCCGGCCTGTAGGCCATCATCATCATCACCTAAAGTGGATTGGCTTGTCGCGAGTGCGCCGTAAAAGCATCTTGAAGCCACACTTCAAGGGGATTCGAGACTCCACAAGAGCGTAACAAATGTTTTGTGGTGCAAAAAAGATGCACTCTTTGTCTGTAATGAAATTGATTCCCCCAAAACTGAGCCCTTGTGAAGCAAATCCTTTCAATGGGAAGCGTCTTCGATGGAATTAAATTAATCTTTCGAACTTCCTCGACTCGCGTCTTCTCCGGTATCACTAGCACCGGCACGTCCGTGACATTATTTTGCTCCGTCTCCACCAACCACCAGCTCCGGGAGCGATTATTTACTCAAGCGCTGCTACGTTCCATAACTTCCCCGGTTCCACGGGTCCCGGCCGCCATACGAGCGGGGCATCGACTGCAGCATGTCGTTCATTGTCGACGCTGGTTGCGTTTATTGTGGTGGTAAATTGCCCGCTCCGGCGCTCGGCCCCGGTGTGTTTTTGCGCACATTTTCGTTTCGTTGTCCCTGTGATAGTGGCGTCCGTGGGCTGTGCGAATCGAATGCCACTTATAGCGCTGTTAACCCCCGCCGGCTCGATCCCCCTGGAGGTCATAAAGTTGCCAGTGTGTTCCCGCCAGTGCTCAAGACATCCTTGCGGTCTCTCTCTCTCTCTCGCCCGTCCCAAACGGGACGCAAAGAAATACGGCCGAAGCGAACCGCAAAAGTGGAGCGAAGAAAATTATTTCGTAGGTTAGATGGCACTTTTCATTAAAGTTTTCCCCCCTCCCCCGTTTTCCCGTGCGTCCCCGCTTCACCCGCCGGCGGCTTCCGGTGGTGTAATGACATTTGCATAAACATAACCATTTCTTGGGCGGCTCGAATCGACCCGGCGGCCGGGGCGCACTGACCTAGAACAACTTTTACACGACTGGCAGCGGTTTGGTGGTGTGCTTCTTGTGGAAATGCATTTCAGAATCAAGCTCTGCGTGTACTTGCGTGCTTATGTGTGTGTGTGTGATGACGACCATCTTGATGCAGTTTTGCCACGTGGCGTGACAAGCATGGCGTGCCCGTAATTGTGTTGACCATTTAAAGCATCCAGGAGCAGGACGCAGCTACAATGTGTCGTTTGCTGCGCAACGCACTGTGTTGCAAGGCAAGCCCGGGATGTCTCCGGGAAGAAAAGCTTCCACCTGGAGGAAGGCGAATTTTCCACCACGGACGACACGCAAACCACTGGAAAAACTTCTCGTGGCAGTTACAAATGACTGGCGCAGAACCGGCCGCGGACCAATAATTAATCACTGATTAGGGCGTTAATTCGCGGTAGTTAATGGCGTGACGAAAACAAAAGTGATTCCATGGCTGGGCCGCGGGACTCCAACCGTGGGTCACTTCACTCACGCGAACGTGCCAGAACTTATGGGAAGGAGTTGAGAAAAAAAAAACGCTTAAACGAGACCTCGTTGCCGCTGTTGCTTTGGGTGAAAAAATTGGTTCACTGAAAAGGGCTCGGCTCGGTTGAACTTACCTTTTGCTAGGCAAAAGCACAGCAGCAGCAACTTCGCAGCGTGTCGCATCGTGTTGCTCTTGGACGTTGTGTTTGACGTTTGAGTAAATTTGTTCAAATTGAAAGAATACTCAAGTGGTAAGATTCGGTGCAAAGGAAGTTAAGATTGCGGTGTTTGCATTATTCATGCATTCAAGCTAATATTGAGAAAGAGAGAGATTCTGAAATGAGAAGAAAACATAAAAAAGGTAAATAAAAATGTAATGAAAAAAAAACTTATAAAAACAAATATTAAGCCCTTGGAAGGGCACCAACTAAATCAACAAAAACAAACGACTCCTGCTGGTGTCAGTTACCCGCTTAATTCACCTGTTCATTTAGCGCTTCCACACCGCCCAGAGAAGCACAACTTGCGCCCGAAGTCATTCCCACACAATTCACCGCCAAATTTATTGGTGTAATTTTCTCATCCATAATCGAACTCCATTTTGTGTGCGCGCGCTGAAGTTCGCATCTGCTACCAGCAACGGATATGGCGCACACACCACAAGGGCGAAACAAAACGCAGTACTTAGCACCATTCAGCCGAACATCGAGAGGTGGGTAAATAGTTTTAATTACTTTAGTTTTATGATTTCCAATAGCGGTGGGACGGTTGGTTGCAACACCGGTTTGTTTCTCCACGCCAGGTGGGAACATATTCAAAGCGATGGGACGGAAACGTTATATATGCTGCACCGAAGCTTGCCTTGGTAATAATTCATGAGCAAAGCGAGCGGGTGCACGGGAATGCAAAAAAAAATGCATCCACGTTGGATAGGAGTTCACAAGTTGCAAAACAAAAACCCTGACCACAAAGTGAGAGAAATGAAGGGGGAAAAACCTCTAGCTATTCTAAACCGTCCGATACGATCCGAACAAAAAAAAACCCCCCGGGATGGTCAGTGGGTGGCACAGCATCGAACCAGTAATTGGATAATAAACCGTTCGTAGCCTGGTGCGCTTGGAGCGCATAAGTTATGATTTCACGGTGCACGAGGACGTCCCCGGATATCCTGCGAGCTCAATTTGTTGGTCAGTGCAGCGGTCGCTTCCAGGTGCGATCGTGCTCGTGGTGCAAACACCCTTGCATAAGTGACTTTATTGGCGTGAAATGTATCAATTCATCATTCCTCGCCGTCGGGTGAAGAAAAAGTGTTTTTTCTGCTACTCTTTCAACCCCAGGAGGTGGGCCGCAGAAACGATCGTGGACGATAATGTGCGAACACACCCCGGTGACGCCCCATATCAGGCTGGTTTCGGTGAAGTAAGAGATCACGTCGCTATGACAGCGGGAGCCACCCGGTTTTGCCCTTCCCAGCTGTCATTTTTTCTTTCTTTTAGATGCTCATGCCCTGCTTCGATCGTGGCCCATTTCTGTGTTTTTGTTTCGCGATCGCGTCAGATGTCGGTACCATTCACAAATTCCTCATACGCGCACGCTCGACACGGAGAGCCCATGTTTAGCCTTAATTGCTGCGCCTTCACGTAGCAGTGGTAGATTATTAATATTCGCGATCGTCGATCGTCATTTCTGCGCTTACGGCTCACCAACTCTAATTGCTGTACAACGCTGTACAATTAAGCCATTGTGACGCGCCCGGTGGGTATCGCTGCAGCAGTGCGGTAATTTTATGCTCCTTTGGTCACCTGTTTTTGCTGTCGGCGAAGTTGTTAATTTAATTAACGAAAAATGTGAGCTTTTTCTCGCATGATGGTGAAAAAAAGGAATGCGGTTGGAAAGTTAATCGTTAAGCGTGATCTTTTCTTGGGTAACGATATACGTTAAGGTGCTGAGAACTGATTTTTCCCACAATTGAAACTAGACATTTAATTTTTTGTATATTTATTTAATCTTCCTTTCATGTTTGGAATAGAAGAAGTTTTCTCTTAATCCACTCCTAGATCACCTCAACTCAAAAACACACAAAAAATCGTCCTCGCCTCTGCAAGTGCGCCGCGGGTTCCTTTTAAGGGCCAGGACACAAAAACAAATCAAACACTCGATGGTGTTTCGGTAATCCGCGGCCCGGATTTGAAACTTTGCCAACTCCTAATTGCGCCGCTCACTGCAATAACAACACTTTGTTCGGAAGCAGCAGAAAAAAAAACAAACCCCCCAAGAGGAGAGACTTCACCGTTTTAAGATTCCCCCTCTTTCGCCCTGAGCTGTTCACGGAGCCGAATTATGTGGAAATAAAAATTAATTTACTTCCGCTCGAACTAAATGAGTACGCACGGGAGAGATTACACAGTTTCGCCAGAAGAAGGTACCTACTTTGGGCCGCCGGCAAACACTGCCGATTGCCAACTTTTCCGACAAGCGCGAGTGTGTTTACTTCACGGGGCGAGGCAAACTCCATCAGCGCGAGTAAATATCGAACGTCATTTGTGCACTTCTGCAAACGTGCGTGCGTGCACTGAGCGTGTTGGCGTCGGGCCAGCCATCATAAAACTTTCCACCCGCCACCCGCCACCGGTGCAAATGAGTCGCGCGGCGGCCATTTTCACGAACGGAAATTAAATGTCAGCAGCTTCGTCGACGAGTTGGCTCGGCGTGCACCGAACGGGCCTTCGTGGAAAACACAATCCTACACACGCACACACGGCACACACACACACACACGCACAGGAGCACTGGAAAGGGTGGTCCTGGGTATTCGGGTTTGCAAAGCCCCCACCTACATCGGGCGCCCCTTTTAAGCCAAACCCTTATCACGGTGGCGATCGGTGAAAAGTTTTTTTTCTTCTCATTTTTCGCCCCACCTCCCGCGCGGAAAAGCCACCTCCGGGAATTCACCTCCGCTGCCCTTTTAGTATTGATATAATTAAAAAGAAATTAAAAAGTTTTCCCTTCAAGATTACTTTTAATTTGATTCTCGGTCGGCGCAGAGTGCAGGGGAATTTATCCGTCCCCTGCGAGCGCCGCCTACCTGGATCGGTTTAATCGAACCGGTTTTGCTTTCGGTTGAGAGAGAAGCGGGGAAAATCGGGCTTTATCTGCTGCTACCTGATTCGATCTCAGCCGGCAATGACACTTTGGAATTCCGTAATAAGAAGGAAAGTGCTTGTGTGTTTGTTTTTGTTTTATTTTTGTAGAAATGCTCGCTACAAACAAATCAAACTCTTGAAGAGCGTCTGACGTCTTGCGCAACATGCTCGTAATGGGCTGCCCACTTGCAAAAGGAAACGAGCTCAGCCAACTTTTGATGTGCAAAGTTGATCTCGGGAAATTACTCTCCGGAGCGCCGCTCCCGAAAATCACACGGGAATCGTAACTTTCCCCGCGCCGATTGGCGAGCTCCGAAGGAGGAGGAAACGTGGCAGCTGCCCGAGTCAACGCGGAAAGTTCGCAAAAGAGGTTAATTAGGTTTTATGGGAAATTGTAATTGTCTTTCTGCGCGGCGCGGGGATAGCCTGCGGTTGATTTACGTCTTGCGGGCCGAGGGGAATAAAAGCTCCCCCGATGGAGGCGGATGTGGAAGGCCGAAAGGCCTACGGAGCAAGATCCTTCCACCGAGAGGACTGCAAGATTTACTGAAATTAATTACAAACCGAATTAGGGACAATGATTGTCAGATTAGCGCTGAGTTTGCTCACCGTTAGTGAGCTGGGTGTTCGGAGCAGCGGCGGGAATGGTAAGCGTGGTATTAATTGATTTATTTATGGAAAGAGTGTGTTAATATCAATCACGATTCGCAATATTTGGATAGTATGTTTTGGAACAAAGTAATTTGTTTTTTTTTCATACCAAATATTCAGCCCATTACTCTGCTCCGGTGGATCAAACATTACGCCTGAAAGGTATGCAAACACGAATCACACTCATGGCGGTTCGAAATTCCTTCCACGAAATTCTACACTCTATCGCATTGCATTTCCCCGAAACGCGCATTACGTCGCACATGACCGATTTGCTCATCGCACTCGCTCCGGCTCCGTGTCGCGGAATTCCATCACCACCCGACATGGAAACGGATATAACGTGCGCCTTAGCCGTCGCAAGCATGTAGCAAGCAAAACTATTGCATGAGCGACAAAAAAAAAATGAAATACGCTCGCAGCTCGCAGTGGAAATGCTTTTAATGAAATTAAAAAAAATCATTTCATAATGCGCTTCTTCCGCCGCTTAATGCCGCAGCACATCATCAATGCACTGCGCTCAGGTCGGTCCGGTCGGAATGCTCGACTGTGTGTGTGTGCGTGCTTCGCTGCTACTGTGGGATATTTAACATAAGGATACATCAGGCCCGTCGTGAATCATGTTTCGCCTGACGCGGTTGGGGCACATTCCAGCGCGAGACGAATGATCATGCAGGACGCATTCATTACGTCTGCTGGCAATTACCACAGTTTGAACATTATATGATTATGGTGGCGCGAGATTTATTCCGGCGCAAAAAATGTGCCAAAACTGAGGAATATGATTGCCATGAGTACATACATTTTAGGACTTTTGGTTGGAGAATAAATTGAATGAAAATGTTCCAGTCTTTTGAATGCGGTTTGAGGCCTTTATAGCATATTAATCAATTTTTGGTACGATAATACATCGTTAGTTTTACGACTGATTTGAGTTTTTCTAATTACTTATCATTTAAAATGTAATTTATAGAATGTTACCAGTCGGGTATGAATAAAAACTTCTAAGAACTAACTTTTTCAGCTCAGATCGTCATGGGCTGTTATCCTATACCAAAAATACGTTAATATTTTTTTAAATATTATTTGGAAACTAAATCGAAATTTTGCAGATTCTAGTGTATGTTAAGGTACTCTTTAATATAAGCTGACAAAATGCGTTATAAATAATGTGTTTGAAACAAAACGCCAGGAAAAAGCGCCTGAAAGAATGCAATCCGCACTACACCGCTTTTGATACTAGCTGCTTAGATTGTAGAGTAGAAATGCATGAGATATTTCTTTGAAATATAATACTTCACCTACTCAAAAGATTTTAAAAGGTTGCGGTAATACACAAACTCAAACAACGAATTCGAAAGATTGCAAACGGCACTACCCGTTCCAGCGGGAAAGCATTTCTCCACCGCAGACGCCGCCTGCAGATGCAAGTAATGTGATACGCCATCAAGCGAACGTATTGTGTGCAAAAACGCGCCGCGACGTCTGCATTTCCGGGTGTTGCTGTTTCGTGCGCAAAACCACTCCCCCCCATCGAGCTAATCGCTCGCCCCGATCGCCCGAATGCTGCGCCGCCGCCCGGCGGGAACGAAAACCGGCTCCGATCGTCCCGGAGTAGCCGTGGCTCATCTGCTCACAGTTTTGTTGCAATAAGTGGACATTATGTCATCATAAATCATCGCCCGTGTGCCGTATCGGAGCGCCCGGTGCGGTCGATTTGATGCGGTGGCTTTGTGGGTGAAGGTAGAAAAAAACATCGCCCCAGAACATTAGACGATCAGCGCATCAAACAGCCGGCTTGCTAGCCGGTGCGAGCGAAAGACAAATGTTACGCACACACACACACACTCTTGCCGCCGCGTTTTAGCATGCTCAAATATGCACATGCAGAAAAATACATCCCATGCCGTGTTTGGCTGTGCAACGCAAAGTGCATAAAACGCTCAACGGCAGGGCGCTCGTCGTCTGGCGTCACTGGAAGGAACAAGATGACGGAGACGACGACGACGACGATGGCAGCAAGTGAAGTGCGCCAACTGACTGGCATCTCCATCGAGCGGAACCGTGCCATCTCGGGTGGAAGGAGTCACTGATTGCATTTGCGTTGAGTTGCGTCGTGCTGCCGCTGCCGCTGCTGCTGCTGTAGCGATAACTTATCACAATCGCTTCGCCGCATCCCGCGCTGCCCTCCACGGGATGCAGCTCTAAACTCCGCCAAGCTTTGTAAACTGTGCACGAGCGCGCCTAATTCTCCATGACAACTTTGTCATCCACTCGAGCGCACACAGCAGCGCACTGGCGGGCGAAAAACGCACGTCAGATGCACCGGGCGCAGCTCATCATGGCGCGCCTTCCTTCCACGGTAGCGCAAATTGTGATTACTTTCCGCGAACGATGCATAAACGAGCGGTTTTCGTGTATGTGTGTTGGTGTGCGTGTGTGTCATTTTTTGTCATTCTCCCTTTTAGTTTATATTATGAGCAAAGTTTTAAATTGAAAATTGTTTACACTAAAACGCGATGCATGTGGGGCATTAATAACTGCGCCCGGGAAAGCCGCGTCGTTTAATATGGGAAAGTCGCTGCCTCACGGAATAACTGCCATGACATAAACATCGTTTATTCATGATATCAGAAAAATGCCTAATAACGTTAAAATGAATGTGTAAAACTTCAAATCGTTCTATATCCTACAGACATGCTGGAGATACCTTCATATTCGAAACTTCTCTAAACGTTTGGAACAAAGCGGAAAATTGTATTAACATCCGCCAAAACTACCTATTTCCGGTCAGCGCACCAATCGATCGACAGTAATCCTTTCAAACACCCCCGAACGGGGAGCTAGAAGTGAAAATTTACACCATCATCAATACCGCTCTACCGCTGTGGGGAGGTCAGCTTCACACACACTACTGGCCGGCACGTCGTAATCACATTAACACGATGCGCTAATCTGTAATTTATTGACCAATACCAATGATTTCCGAGGGGCGCAAAACCGTTCGCCTCTGCATGGTGGCGCTAGTAGGTTCGATAAATTTCCCCAAAGACCCTCATGGCCGATGACAGCTATAAAACCTCGCCGGAACTAGAAACTACTGAATCCTCCACCAACAAACCCCCCCTGGAACGTCGTAAACAATAGTAAATGATCTGATTACGAGTGTGCAATCGGTGAAAGGTAAAAATAAAACTCCACCGTAATGTACACCGGCGCCCAGAACAGCAAAACAAGCAGGTCCTGTGGTCCTGAAAATACGAGTCGGCGACCCACTCACGGCGAATCTCGCCGGATTTTCACAGCACCGGCTTGTGGGAATGCTGTTGTTTTTGGGACTTTTCCCATGAAACCGATACTGTCCCGCGCGGCCCGCGATTTGCCCAACACAACCCGGTTGCCATGGCGACTCTTTTTCATTTGCCAACACCGCGTACACCGCACGCGCGCGCCCGCCATGTTGTATTTGTTTGTGTTTACGTGCAAACTTTAAGACGCACAGATTATCCCCCGTCTGCCGGGTCGCTTCGTTCGGCGAGATGAGTTTTTTTTCTTCTGTTGTTCCTGTTCTGTTCTGGCGAGATTTGACATTTCCCCTCCGGGAACGACGACTTTTGACAGCAAAACAAACCATCAGCGTGCTCTGTTTGCTCCCCCGTGGTGTATACGGCGCGCACGGTGGACTTAGTAGGCGCGGTGCGCCTGCCAGTGGAAACCCCATTTCGAGGGAAATGTTTGCTGTGGGATTTTCTTTTAAAATCAAGTATAATTGAAAGTGTTTTCGGTGAAGCGCGCTCGCGTGCACAGGTGCCACGTTTCCGTAAGGATGTGTCAGCCACTGCCTCTACGATAAGTGCTCGTCATGTCTTTGATGTAAAATCCTTCAGAATCAATTATTAATATCGTGTCACGCCGGTCTTCAAGCGCCTTTAACGTAGCAGGCGGCGTGTTTAATGTCAAAATCAAATGTTGACCATAACTATCGGCTCAACCGGCTTTCATCACCCCCTAGCTCCGAACAATCGATACATCAATCCACAAGACGCGGGCGAAACAATTAGTACATGAAATTCGACGCGCGGCTGGTAATAAATTTCATTTTCCAGGTACCGCCGTTTGACATTTGGCAAAGTCTCGCCAGCCTTGGTGGTGGAACCAGCCGAAGGTAATACTAATAAGTGTTAATTAAACGACCCGGTTCGTGGAAGCGACGCAACCCAAGGACGTGGCTTCTGCGACGTCCTACCACGGTGAAGTTTTCCACTAAAACACTCGCAAGGAGTTCGTGGATATGGTTCTGTGTTTTTGTTCGCGTACCACCCGGCAAGTCAACCGCTCAGGGTCATTCGAAACCGGATAAATTATTGACTGGCTTGTTGAAGGACTTCTGGCGGGCGCCTTGAAGATCCCGCTGCGTCGCGGGTGGATGAACTTCATCGGGAAAGTTCAATGAATTTCAACGACGCCTCAGGCGCTAGCACCGCTCGATCAACCTCGGGCCGACGGGGCTGAAGGATGTGCTAAAGTACTCGAGATTGATGTTTATTCCACTTCTGGCATCGTTCAAACTACTCGCCACAAGACCGCCTAGTACGTGTCTTGGCACGCGCGCGCCCGCGTTTGGGTTGCAAGAACACGAAAGAAGAAGCAAAAAAAAATCCAACCACTAGCACCATGAAATATTGAAGTAGCGCGCCCCTCTGCCGATATTGCTTTACTTTCCAGCGCACGAGGGAGGTTGGCTGGAAAATGTTTTATTTATGAGATATTTACCGAAAATAAACCGCAAGCAATCAAACACGTACGCATGCTGCTCGCTCAACAGTAGTCTTGCCCGCCGAAGAGATCCCAAAGAACACGCTTTCCATAAGCCAGCTCGTCGATAAAGATGCGTTACGAAAATGCGAGAAGTGAAGAGACGGCGTACTGTTTCGGGTGATTGTTCAACCCACCGACGACGAGCAATTAAGGTCGCTTATGTAAGCGACCCCACGCTCCAGCCTGATGAACCACACTGATGAAGCGGACTGGCTCGATCACAGCAGCGGCAGCAGAGGCCGATGACAGCAATTACAGACGAGCGTCGTCGGCGGAGATGATCGTTGGAAGTAAAGTGTCGAATTTATTAGTCCCCGTACTCGGCGGAAGGCAAGCTGGCGCTGGCGAACGATACTGGGACTGATTGTGAATGGGTGATTTGCGGGTTGATTGAAAACAGATAGCGTGATTGTTAGGTGGGTTTGCTGCAGGTGACAACTGCAGCATCTTTAATCACGTTTGCTGCTTATTGAAGTTGCATGAATATTTCGATCGGAGACAACTGCCTGAAACATGCGATTTTGAAATCGTACTGCAAGCGCTAGCATGCGTTGCATAATGCTCAGTTGAAAGTGATCAAGTGATCGCAATGATATATTAAGCAATTGACAACGCTCTGTATCTATTTATGCATTCTATAGTACAGCTTCTTTAGAAAGGTATCTTTAAAAGAAGAAAAAACAAGTTTTTCTTGCTATTTATAGCCCTGAAGAGCAGCAGGGTAGGAAACTTTCTGTACTGAAGCACAAAAATGATAAAGAACTTGTGAAGCATACGCATATTTACATGTTGAATACAACATTAATCTTATCACCCTTCAACAATCGTGGTGTACGAACACAGCGACACACTTTCTTTCGCGCCACGGCCCGGCACGGCCCAGAACAACCCCAGGAACACCTGACACGCAACGACGCACGCACTAACTTACCCGCGAAAGTGTATGCTCTCCAGCGATTAGCTCAACCTGAAACGATAACAGTAAAGATAGGGAAACTTTATTAGCATGGAAAACGAAACGCCATCTCCCCGCGGGCAAGGGTGTGCCCCTTCCGACCAGCAACGCAACACCCGAGGGGAAATGCTTCTCTCCTTTTTCCCTGTTTGCGTTTTGCTTTATTCTTTCTCCTATTTAATTTGATTCCCTTCCGAGGGGCAAAAAAACAGAACAAATATTCATGATCTTTATGACACACCAAGGCCCACACCGGACACCCAAAGGACGCCTTGCTGTGTCTTTATTTGCAACAACCACAACGTTTTTTCTTCGTCTCGCTCTCTCACTCTCACAATTCCTAACAATCAACCTCCCCCTCAAACCGCTCTCCACGCTCCACCGTTCGCAACCGGACATTATGCTGTGGTGTACCGGCCTTTAATTAGCATTCTTCGACCGGGCCTTCCGGTCCGTGTCCGTGTGGCAGTCGCAGAAAACGCGGGGACAGCGTGGGACGTCTTCGATAAAATGTTTACTGCTTCCGGAGCCGGCTTGCTTGCTTGCGCCCGGGGAAGGATCGCTCGGCACGAGGATGATTATTTTTCGGTCGTCCGCTCGCAGTCATAGGTCCGTCGTCGGCCCTTCCAATCAGCGCCAGCCCGGCCACCGGAACGGAACCGACCGACCGACGGGCAGCACGATAACGGACAGTTTATTGCCAGGGCTTGGGGCAATATTTTTGGAATTTTTATGACACTCCGGCTGGGCCCCTCGGGGCGACCAGCCCACCAGTCGGTTCGTCGACTCCACGCGTATCTGATGCTGGCCCTGACGAACTACGCTCGGCTCGGCTCATTAGCCGTCCCTGTTACGGCAACAGGGGCGAGTCGAGCAAATGAAGTCGGCATGAAGATGAAATGCACTGGTTGCGCTTGATACGGTCCGGGTACGGTCAACTGGGGGTTTTGAAAGTATGTAAACAGTATCTGTGTGCTTCGTATTAACTCGTTCTAGTTGTTGTGGATCATTCGTGTTGGAATTGATGCATTTTGATGAAAAAGTTCGTGACTTTCAGGACATCCACTGGCGTTTAGTGATAATGCCAGAATAATGTTTCCTTCTTTATGGCGCTTATTTGCATAATCAGCCTAAAAGTATGCAATCTTCTCATCAAACTCTTTGTTACTCTGTCGTAATAGAGTCACTGGCCGGACAATACGAGTTAATTAGGTCATTTTGTCCTTCCCTTTTACTCCTGGATGAAAAAAGAAGTACTTGAAGTAATTTTGTAAGTGACAATTTATAAAGTGGCAAATATAAAATTGAAGAGCAAATTGTACAACTTTTCAAGATTTAACTCAATTTTATAGTTTTTCTAACTTTGTTGGTGTTGTTTGAATATTTTTTGACAATATCACAAAGGAACATTATCTTTCTCACAACCACACCACCCATTAACCATTCTTATCTTGTTTGTTTTTATGTTCTAACCATGTTTTCTATAAATATTCTTCTATTTTACACTTTTGTCTCTAATTAGTTCGCAAGAAGCAATCTTGAAGGTGTTTCGCACGCACAAACCCTCAACGGAATAGTTGACAAGCATCTCTTCGTTTGATGTTGCTCTCGAATCGAAATAATTTACACGAAATGTGCGTCTCGATCATGACATTTCGAAGAAATGGGGAAAGAATTTTCAATAGCCTTCAGAAGCGTGTACCAGACAAACAATGTCGTCTTCCGCACCAATATTCGCCTTATTACCTTTCTGCCCCAGCATCAAACGATTCGGAACACGGCCACACCAACACACACACACCATCACCGTGTGTTCGCTGAAGTGAATAAAAGAAACACGCAGACATTCCGAACGCTTGCCGAGGAGGAGGTGGACAATCGCGAGGACAATTGTTGGCCAAGTGAGTCTTCTGGTCGCGAGGGAGCAGGAAACGATTTCCTTTTACAAGTGTCTACGGAGCCCCAGCCCCCCCACCCACGACGACGACGCCGACGACGATGATGATGATGATGTCTTCCGGTCTGGCGGGTCCGCCGGAAGCGGGCTGCCACATTTCCCGCATTCCACCGCTGGCAATGACATTATTTTCCTGCATTGTTGCGTCCTTATCGGCCGCTTGCGCTCCCTCTGGGAACGGTCGTGTGTGTGTGTGTGTGTGTGTGTGTGTGTGTGTGTGTGTGTTTCGTTTTTTCTTCAATACAACATTTTTTTTCCTGCTCTTCCTAGAACACATACATTAGTGCGATACATTCTTCCTCGCCGCTTTCAAACCCGAAGCACACCGAAAATGGAATTCAATCTTGCTCATCAGTTTCTTTTCCCCACCCCAGATGGGATGGGACAAAAAATTGCAATGCGGTTTCCACCAACATTAGGCGGTGGAGGGTATAGAGCACTGACGGGGGAAAATATGTGAGTAGGTTCTTTCTGTCACAAAAATCTCATTGCCGTACTCAGCGCGTCTCGCGAACGGGTCCCGCTTTATATGTTTTGTGCGCCTAGTTGTAGTACGTTAGCACTGTGAGCAATAAAAAATCCAGCAGTACGACAGCCATCGCTGCCAGTACAAAAATCAGCGTGCCCTAGGCGTACTCGTACCGGAAACATGTCACCGGCGACTCCCGGCCGAACGGTTGACAGTTCTCGTCTGTCCGACCGTTACTCGCCCGCCGCACGTGGACACGGGCGCAATTGTTTGCTCCGTTGCGAGAAAGCGCGAAGAAAGCGCCACGTATCCTTGCAACAAAACGGATCCGCTCGGGCGGTGTGTAGTTCCGCTTTTTATCAGCCACTACTGCATATTCCTTTCAGAACCTCCTCGGAACGACGACGCCAACGGTCCCGAGCTGGCAATTTTGCTCGCCACGCTGAGCACACAGGGAAAGCCCGGGCGCGCGCGGAATCATTGTTTGGGTAAAGTAATTTGTCCCGACATGAGAACCGTTTGTGCGCGAGCCCGGCCCGACCGGTTCGCGTGCCGGTTTCCGCTCGTCCAGGCAATACATAAATCTGTCACAAATGATTCTGGCTGCCGGGATGTCGGGAAGCTGGCCCGGGACTTGCCAGCCATGGGAAAATTACACAAAACACATCAGTGTGATAAATAATAAATTGATTTCGCTTGAAGCAATCAATCTCTGCCCGTTTGACAACCAACCAATCCGGACCGTTCTCTTCGTGTGGTTATTCGAGTACGAAAAATCAATTTCGCGTTATGAAGGTGAGTGGATGTTGGGCGAGCATATCTGTGTCTTTAGACTACAAGCACTTGACACTGAGTCATACGGTTACACAAGTGGAAGAAGTTACAGCTAAAAATATTATTAAGTCTTTTTTGCTCACCGATTCTGACATGAATTTCGACAAATTATTCTCCATCGTTAACAGAAAATACAAATGAAACTTAATAGTGTGTTTTTCGTACCTTACGTAACGTAAACATTAAACACTGGAAGATTTGGCAAACATTCCCTCAAAGCCTGCCTTCCACATACAGTCAATGCGAAATGCGATGCACATCCCCGAGCCCACACGAGTTGATTTTAATTAATCACCAATTAGCAGCAGTGGCAGCATATGGTTCGTCTGTTAATGATCCACGTTTGCCCGCTGGGAAAACGGGAAGAACAATTTCTCGCTAAATTTTACGAACCCATCAAGGAGCCCCTGCTACTGCTTTTGTTTTTCCTCAAGAGTAACAGATTTCAACCGCTCGTTAATTATGAGCGAATCCCTTCCCGCTGCGTTCGATGCCTTTTTAATGAAGGGAGAAGTGGCTAAAAATGAAAAGTCTCTTCGCGATGGAGACGCCAGGTGGTTTTCAGGAAAAAATGGAGATAATACCCTTGAACGAGATTAATGATGTGTTGTTTGTTTTTGTTTTGTGGAAGCGAAGAAGAGAAGCATGTTTATCTCTCTCCCTTTGCCTAATGCTTGCATGAAACAATATACGTTCGTGCATGAAACATAACAATGAAATGTACAAAACAGTAATCAAATAAATACCAAATGGCGCGAGGCGGAAAATACAAACATTCCGCACAGAACTCAACCGCCGAGCACAACTTATCCCCGCCGCGGAAAACCACAAACTTTGCTGTTTTCGGATGCCTGGTTTCTTGTCTGCCTGCCACGCTCGGTACAAAATATTCGCATATCAAAAACGGGCGCGCGCCCGCGGAACCATGGGGGACAAAAATATGACACATTTTTATTCCTCGCCCCATTCATCACGGCGCCTGGTGCGGCGACGTTCCAGCGCCCGCGACGCAATAAAATAACTTCCCCGAAAGCAAATTGTATAATGTGTAATGAAATTGACTAAAAATTCATATCATGCGGAAATTGATTGAATTTCGAATTTCGATTTCAATCAATATGCAAATGATATTACTACTGCCCGGGACGGTTCCCGCTGACGTTGACGGGCGTAAGCGGCGGGTGCCGCTAGGAATGCAAACACGCAGCTTCCTCATCCACCCACAGCTCCCTCTCAGTCCTCAAGCCTCACGCCAAGGCATCGCGTGAAGCAATTTCAGCACAACCGCGGGATTGTGGCTGCACTTTGCCACGTCTGCTCTACGGCGCGAGTTGGTGTGTGTGTCTGGATGCGTTTGCCCGCTCCGTGCCAACGGTGCAGCGGTGGTTGTTTGCTCTCTGCGTTTGCGACGCCTTCCCGCACCGGAACGGTACCGAGAAAACACAAACACTTGCAGCACGGCCGCCGAAACCGTACCGATATGATTCGAATCACGTAAATCATCATCTCGTTTGCCGTCTCGGCCTCGCAATGCGATGCAGCCCGGGGTGAGACGATGAGCCCGCGTGTCACATGACCGGATCCGACGGCAACGCAACCACGTCTTGCGAGTCGAGGAGGAGAAGCATCTAATCTCGGCTAAATGTGCAACCGAGCGCACGTGGCGGGAGGAAATTGAAAGCGGCGGCCGAGCAGCGCAGCGGGTGGAATAATCTCGCCGACGACGCTGCGTTTCTCATTTTCAGGATTTTCATGCGTAAGCGTAAGCTGAATTATTCAAATCAAATAATAAATGGCTGTCGAGCAAAATAAGCTGAAAGATAATAAATTAATCTCTCCTGTGCTTGGGCCCGATCGGCAGCATAAGTGAATGGAATTGTTTGCTGATTTGATTGAAAGTTTGCATTTGGCGGCACGTATGATGCATGTTAAACACACACAATGTTGGTTTAGAACGATCTAGAATCCTCTCTTTCAATGTCTATAGCATTATGGCTAGTAGAAGAGCTTCAACTTCTAGAGAGAAAATGAAAAAGATTAATAAAACAATCAATACAGGATAATAGCTCAATTTTGGCAGCACACTGTAGCAGTTTCTCAACAAAAAAAAATCGATACTTTTATTATGTTAGATTTGACATTTTGAAACTGCTGGCTCTCGTTAGAAAAAAAAAGTTTATATTTCGATTGCTTTTTTTGTACTATAAATGAGATTTCAATGAAAAAACTATCTACAAAAATGAAAAACACGTATCTACTCTTTTTTGTCAAGTACTGTTTAAAAAAGGGGAGTTTTTGTTAAATTTAATGCCGCCATTTTGATCTCCAATTAGACCATTTCTGAAATTGAGTCGTATCATAATAAGAAAGCTTTATTGCAACATAAATTAAGTGTAGCATGTATATACGCACCCACCGAGGCGCTAATGTACTCATTAGATCACCACTTAAACACATCCGCGATCGTCTCGTGAAGCGTCTTCGCGAAAGAGGAAAGAAAACGCACTCGGCCGGATTGACTTTTTTTTATTCAATGCAAGCACCAAGTACGCACCACTCGGAAAACCTCCAAAACCGCAGCCCAGCGCACTTCATCGGCAGCTCGAGCGAGCGAGCGCAAGGCCTCGGCACGGAATCTCACACAGGCACGGGGCCTACTCGGGCGCACCGGGCCAATGACAAGGCAACACTCCTCGCCACTCTCGCGCACCTTGAGGCCGAGCCTCTTGTGAGCGGACCGCTCGACGCGGGCGAAAGTAAATTGATCCCGCTGCGGTTGCCATTTGCCCGGGCCGCGCGCGCGGTTCGATTTCGGAGGCGATCGGGGCCAGAGTCGAGCAGTAATTGGAACATCCGCACGTGTGCGCTATGTAGCCGCACGGGACCGTACAATCAAACCAGACGGTTCGATCGGCTCCGGTGAAACTGGGTCGTCGGCAGCGCGTTGATTGTTTCGAGCGTCGGCAACCTTGCCGCCTCGGCCCGCGGAGGGAGTGTGTTATTACAAGCTCGACGAGCAGTGAGTGAGCAGTTCTGCCATCCTGAGAGTCTGTCATCAAGGCGTCCCGACAAACGCACACAAAAGAGCACCGTTTGATGGTTGTTAGAAGCAGCCATTGTTGGATGAGTCATTCCACAGTTGCACTTTCAAAGTCGCTGTGACCCGAACGTCACAAGACGAAGTTCAAGACACCGAAACCGAGCGAAAGTGCTTTGGAGCAGCTTTAAAAGAGTTCCCAAACTCCCCCCGGAGCACGATCCCGGCGGATTCTTTCGGGTGTCATTTCGGGGTGGGATTGTTATTGTTAGCTGCCGCTCGATGCGATGGTAATGATTATCTTTCCGTTCTTTCTTCCGGTGCCCTGTGCCTGGCGGGTTTGTGGTGAGTTGAGGTTGATAGTGAATGCAAAATGCCATGATTGCTATTTTGAAGTACTTTCTGAAGCACTAGATACTTTGATAAGCGCATGAAGTTTACGAGCACGTATTGAACCGAATACCTTCTTATCATCTCTTGTATTAGCTTTTTGAAAGTCAAAGGTAGAAGAGATTCAAGCTCAGATACTTGTATGGATGTATTTTTTTCTAAATTATATTTGTATCCTTTGCCTTTCTACGCTTTGCCTTCAAACATAACTAAATATAAAAAGGATTCATCGTACAAATTGAGACGCTTTTCCTATAATGAACTGGCTCGGTAATGGACACACCTTTCCAACACAAAGGAGAAAAGATACATAATAGAGCCAGGATAAAGCACACCATCACCATCCCGGTTTCGTCGGAAATGGGATCATGTTACAGCGACGATGGATGATCCCCGGCTCGGTCTCATCAGCGTCACGCGCGTTGATAGGAAGTTGTTTTTATCCACCCTATCAACTATTCAATAATGCATCCATCATGGTGCTTTCTCCCACCGACCCGTGGAGGATGCTTGACGGTGACACACGACTTCATAAATTTGCCCGTCAAGTCCGATGATGAGTTTTTTTTTATTACTGGCACTGCAACGCAAATGGAGTCGGGGCGTGGTGCAGTTGCAGATAGTGTTGGGTTAATTTAATTTGATGCATTTTTCGAAGTTTATTTCTGCGCACCAGTGCACCGGTGCACTGTTTTGGATCGAGTCGGGAACACGCGGAAATTTATTTCATTAGCGTGGAATCGCGTTAGAATCGCAACAGCACAAACTGCCTCTCGACTCTACCTTCAACGAGTGGCTTTATTTATCGAAACCGAACCGGACCGGGCGGATTAGAAATCAATCCGCTTCGATTGCACTTTTGCGCACCGGTGTAGATTGAGTTTTTTATACCAACAGCACGGAAAACTTACGCAAACAAAAGTCACCGATGAAGCTGCCAAATTGGACGTCCTGATTTTATTGAATATCGAAAATCGGAATCTGAACTAAAATGTTTGGTCCAAGTAGGCTCAGACATGATGTCCCAGAGAGTCAAAACCGATCAACCGTGGAGTGTTGACGAGCAGGGAATCGAACAAAATATCACTTCCTGTCAACGTGACAGCACACATATTCGTGACATACTTTTCGCTTTAATGACATATTTTGGGCTTTAATATTTTGAACCAGCCCAATGATTGATGGAACGTATTGCAAAGAGATGGATAAGGAAAATGTTTGGAATGCTCACACATTATCAACAACAGTTTAAAAGAGCGCTAAAATATTGCTCCAAAAACGATGCTTTAGATAATCTTTGGTCAAAGAACCGCCTCGCCCCAATAACTTCTTGTTGGCAAGGGTTAGCGCACCAGCCAAACCCCTAATTAATTGTGCTCGTAAATATCCAACCGAAAAACGCCTTCGCACCGCCGCACGCAAACCGAAGCCTAATTAAACATTATATCTTACGAGCATTGTTCGAGTCCGCCCACAGCCCGATCCGGGCGGGAGAGTTTTAAGCGGCATTCGCCCGGACCACTCAACAAGGGCCTTTAATTATGTGCATACATATTTTCCATAATCTGCACCATTCCAAGCGCAACTTTATTATCGCCGACCATTTGACCGCTCGCTCCGAGAGCGGTTCAAGAGGGCATAAAATTGAAGATATTAAAACGCATTACGCTTTGCACTCGATGGTCTAATAAGAGATCAAATTTAATGTACTGACGATGAGCCTTCGCACTGGCGAAGAAAGTGGGAGTGCTAGAAACACTTTCACGGCAGCTCCGGAAAGGGTCTCTGGAGTGGAAACGTCCATTTCTTTCCGCTGCCGGTTTCTAGTCAACAAAAACGCAAAACAGCTAGAAACCGACACACTAACCCGCAGAAGAAAGTTTTCCACAATACACATACACACACACCATGGCAGCGCTAAAAGCATAGAAAGCAAAAATTAAATTAATACTCATAAAGTGTGCTCTAAGCCCCTCGGCAGGATTAAAAGACGCTTCACCGGCTCCCACAGCTCCCACGGTGGATGTTCCTGAAGGATTTTTACCCCGGCATCCCTGTCGTACCGCGCCATTAGCACCTGGGGGTATGTGAGTGTGTGTGTACGTGCACACGTATTTCTTCCCTAAAGTCAGTCATAAATTGCGAAGGGTTGCACGGTGCCCCTGCGTGCCTTTCTTGGTGTCTAGTAATGGCGGGCAAGTCTGTCGCTTCCTTCGCCTCGCTTACTAACGGCCGCATTAATATGAACATCTCTCCCACTCTCTCTCTCCCGCTAAATCGTTTATAGTGCAGGCGATAAGAGAGAGAGAGGGAAGAAAATTCCAATTAAACCTTTTTACGCCGCATAAAGCCTTCCTACGCTACGAGCCAGAATCCAATTATTTGAATCTTAAGCCTTACTTCGGTCACCTTCCGGGCGGCCGGAGGCCGGATTTGATACGGGTAAAGGATCACGCGACACACATTAAACAATTTGATCCGACTAACCGAAATTTGGACTCCACGCTTGGAGGCTGCTGTTCTGTTTTTTTTCATTCTCGAAGATAGCTTAGACTTAAATGGGATTAAAGATCAACTACATCGTGCCTGGAGGTAATGTGATCTTGTATCTCAGCCGCTACCGTGGTGGACGCGATTAGCTGGATTAGCAACCGCTTGGATGCCGCCAGATGAGAGAAGAGCTGACTTGTTATCGAAACCAACCATACAATTTAGACTTTCACTACGTTAGGAAGAGAACAATTCACATTTGAAATTAGTAACCGAACGTATTTGTGCCTTAGGCAGCGAGTAGTCTTCAAAACAAGAGTTTCAGGAAAACAAAGTGAGAAGTTTCTTCGAAAAGGCACTTAAAGATCTATGTTCCAGATCAGATCAAAACACATATCGCCATAGAAATCCCACTCACCAGCGCACTCATCCTGTAGCGAGCATATCTCCATAGCAACATCGCGATGCTCCCACCCACGCACTAGCATATCAATCATATCGTAAATCTTCCCGACTGCTCATTAAACATCCTGCCGACCGCCGCGGGAGTGGAATATAAAATGTTTACCATCAATTACGGCACACGGAACAGCATCCATCAGCATTAATTTCGGCGTTATCGATGGCGGCCCCGTGCGAGCGTGCGTGCCGATACACACGAGCCGGATCGGCCCGTCCCAAATCCGACACAAATCCTGCGAACCACCTGTCAGTCAAACGCGCCGCGGCGGAAACGCGTTTCTTGCGGTGAATTACAATTGTAAATTTGGGCCCCGGGTGCCGTGCGTTATCCTGCCCCGGCATCGATAGTGCCGGCGAATGGCACAGGATGTTGGGAGCGGGCGCGCTACCCTCCTCGTACTCCGTAAGCCGGCTGTTGTTTGTTGAATAATTAAATGGCACCGGCGGAAGCCTGCCCAAAACGTAGCCGGGCACCGGCGCGAGTCAGCTTATCAGGGCATCTTTATCGGAGGAGCAGACGCGCTTTGCAACTGTGACAGTGGGAAGGAGCTTGTGGGAAGGAAAATGGTACCGTGGAAACGCCACCAAAACGTACCCACTCCGTTTCGGAGCGTTTTCGGCAGGATTGCGTGATGTAATCGTTAAACAAATGATAAGCCGCTCGTGCCATATTTAGCTTCCTTGCTTCGGTGATGAAAGGCTACACCCGACATAAGATTCACTCGAGCCTTTTCATTAGCACCGAATCACTTCAAACGCGCCGTCAACGCGACAAAGGATCCCGTCCTTTCATCTACTTTCACTCACTTCTTCAAAGCAATGTGTTGGAAATTAAGTTCTCCGCTCGAGCCCGAACTAATCACGACGCACTTTCAACACAGCTTCACCGGCCACCAGAAACAAATGCCAAACTGATACTGATCAACGCACGCGTTCACTCTCCGGTGGAGAGTACTGACGCTTTCGAAGAAGAAACATCCCCGAGCGGTGCATCATTCGCGGTGCGGCGGGAATTCTCCAAGAAGTTCCGCTTCAGAAGGTTTTCTTGCAAGTGGTGACTCTTTCACGTCGTTTTGTGAATCATGTGTGACGTTTTCGCGAGAAGGCGGTGTACCTTCGATCATGACCTTGACTGAAGGATCCAGTTTTGTGTTGAGTCATTTCGTTAATGCATCATCCCCATACGAAAGCACTGACGCGTGATACCTTGAGCGCTTACACATTGATACATACCGATTGAGATTTATTCCTTCTAGCCCGATTCAACAATCTGCAAGCAAAACCAAAAAAGAAAAGATCATTTTTACCTTCTCAATAATACAGCTTGCCCGCTGGAAAGCATCCGAAATTGATTATTTATTTACTTATATCCACCCAACCGAACTGGAAACACGTTGACATCTCACCCACCGGCCCGCCGTTCGGATGTCTTTCACGTGACAAATTAGTATCATTTCCAGCAAAATCCGCCCGACCCAGCACTGGCCAGAAAGAGGCGAATGTTTGCAACCCCGCTGTCCCGTATCTTATTGCGTCGTCGTTGGATCGTGGGATGCAGCCACAGTGGGACGTTTGTTTCGGCCACGACCATGCACGACCGATAGCCATGGTGACACGTCAGTGGCAGGCAAACAATTTCACGATTCATTGACATTCCGCCTCGGATGGTGGTTCCGTGTCATCCATCTTCCGTCTGCTTTTCTGGCACAGGCACGTGGCACGAAGCTGGCCATTTGATGGTGCAATAATGTTATTCCTGCGCGTTTTCGTTGGTGGATTAGATTTGGTGGAGTTTGAAGCAAGATTCCGACAGTGAGCTCAAGGCATTAGTACTCGTGAAGGAATTTTAAGCAACACTTTCTGTTTGTTCCAAATAAAATATCAACTACACCAACAGGCCGCAACAGTAAAGAGCCAACCAAACATAGAGAAGCTGTCCATAACACCGTACGCTTCATACCAGAAGGGAAAGAGAGCATTTCAGCAGTGTCATCGTTTGATATGTGTCATGCTTACCCGCTCGCCAAAGGTTAGGTCGGGAAGGATTGCAGCCGACCTTTCCACTAAGACCGACAGGTACTCCACGCTCCATGCGCTCCAAAGACAACAAAGATGTCGTGCCATCACTTGCACCCACTGGGTGATGCTGCACAAGTGCAGTGAAAGGGACCGCTTGAGCTTGGGTCGTTTGTTCGTTTGGCTAACAGCTGCTTGCATCATTACCTATCAGACAACAACATTGTAAGGGTGAGTTCTGAGGATGGCATGGCAGTTTTCCCGAAAACTGAATCGTGTACTTGAATTTTCTCTTCGTTACCTATTTAAATTAACCGGAGGACTTGTTAGTCTCCCTACAAAACGATCAATACATGCACACAAAGTATCGCATCATATTCGAATCGCTACATTGTGGGTTCCGCTCCCTATACCGTGCGCCAACTAACCGCTGACTCTTCTAATTATCTCACCTAAACAAGCACGACATCACGCCGGTGCCATTATTTCATCGGTCGTTTGTCGTACCATAATCATTAGCCATCACGAACGGGGGCGATACTTTATGCTCCCTCTCCTCGGGCGATGCAATGAACCGAAACAGCAGCTATGCTATGGCGCTTCTGCCAACGTTGTCCTTTCCAACGAACGAGGCTATTTTTTCCCACCCTGTTTACCGGTTTCCCACACGTTGACGTGCTAATCATTCCACCTGCTCGTCGGCACACGGTGGAATAATTATCGCTCCCCCAAACGGTGTGTGTGTGTAGAAGAGCGCCTCTCGATCGAGCCCCATCAACCGTTTGACACCATCGATCAACCTGCGAGCGAACGGTACAAATCATTTTTCCCATGTCGTCAATCCGGGGCAAGAAACTGTGGTTGCTCGATGTGCCGTAGGCCGGTGCGATCCTTCTAATCCTTTTACCACGAACGACTCACAACCATACAAGAGCGTACAGACGAATGGCCTGCCCGAACGGGGGCCGAAGAAACCTCCCGTCTCTCGTCATCTTCATGCAATTATTCATGACAGATGCCCACCCGGAGGGAATGAATGGAACGTGCCGGGCGGGAGATGGGTTTATGGTCTAGCCGTCCATGGATACCGCTCCGAAGCCCGTCTCGGTCAAGCCGATTTTCCCTTGTCCCAGCTGCAGCCAACAGCAATTAGATTCCTTTTCCATCCGTGCACGATGGGGCAGGCAACAACGAAAAAAGAGCTTTCCGGCAGTACCTGTGCGCACGCGGAAAGTCTCCTGACAGGTGTCGCACGGCGGCTGCTCGGGAGGCGCGGGACGTGCGCTCGTCAAACGTGAGTCAATTACAGTCAATAACTGCACGCGCTCGCAGGCGAATGTCAATCCCCGATCGGTTGGGAAATTTATGTGCATTACCATGCATTTATGGATGAATTTGTTTCTTTATGTTGCAGCTCGACACCAGAACGGGTCGTCGCCTCGTCGACGGTGTGTGTCCATGGCACGGAGGCAAATAATTTTTCCCCTGCCGACCGACACCCGGTGCCCTCACCTGCATGGCTCGCACACGTGAAGGCTGGTGCCGATTTGGTTGGGTAATTGTTTTATTACACTATCGGCGTACGTGTGTACGTGAGCCGCATCCCGAACGCCTGTTCGAACGCTTTGCCAGAGATTTATCCGTCACCGTTGGCAGCAGCGAAGCGAGAGAGAGAAAGAGAGAAAGAGAGAGAGAGAGACAGAGCACCAGCAACAACTCACACGTTATCATGGGGTACATCATAAAACTATCAACAACGTGCTCGGAAACGGCACACGGCGAAAGGGGCACAATTTTTCATTCAGCACGGAACGGAAATGCTTGGGAGAAAGATTGATTCGCTTTTCGGCGTTGCATTTTCCGCCCCCCCCCCCCCCCCCCCCCCCCCCCCCCCCCCCCCCCCCCCCCCCCCCCCCCCCCCCCCCCCCCCCCCCCCCCCCCCCCCCACCCCCCAAGGACCTATCGGGCCATTTGTTTCGGGAAACCATCGGAAGGAGTGCTGAATAAACAAGAAAGTCGAGAATGATTTGAAGAATGTTTCTTGTTCGTGCTGTTTCTTTTTTCTCTCTTTTTCCCCCTTTTGCCATGCGGTCGTTATTTTGTGGATAAAATTGAAAGAAAGCCATTCGGAAATGGAAATGGATCTTATGAATCATAACCTCCGAACCTTCGTCCTTTATCACTCCGGCTCCGGTTGTTCGTACTCCGAAGCCATGGCCTCCTCTGTGCGGGAGAGAGAAAAAAGGAAAACCGGACTAAAAGACCCCAATATATCTTCGAGTACTCATCAAAAATTCATTAACAGTCGACTTCACATGTCGACCTCGGTGGCGATCATGGCAGCGTAACCCGGGCGAGAGTGCCTAGTTGATTCTATCCTCCCGCCCGAGCGATGATTGATTTAAACCGATCCGGAATGATTAATGGAGAAATGCGCACGCTCGTTACTTTCCGGCTCCTTAGAAATCGTTTCGACGGTGAGCAGGCACCCATCCAATAGAAACACACAGTGCAACAGTCTAATGCAAGATCTTTATAACGCCCGTTTTTTTCTTTGCAAACGGAAAGCACTGCACCAAGAAACGCTCAGGACGCGACTCGCGAAGGAGCTCCACACGAGCTAATTAAATCCTGCCAAGTAGTTGCCGTCACGCTCGGAAATTAGCGTGCAGCGTGGGGCGTGAAAGGAAACTTCATTATGTCAAGCTGAAACTCGCACCGGCTGAAACTTATCTTCCGGCCCGCGAAGACGCGCCCGCCCTCCCGCCACCCCCGAACGGGCGTGTCGTTTTTGCCGTAACCGGTGCGTTTCGCATCCGTTTAATTATGATCTTCAAACAGTTAATTGCTCGTGCGAAACGCAATTAGATTTGTACGCCCCCACGCCCGGAGTGGGCGCATGCAGACGGTGCAATTATGCCGGCAGGCGTTGTGAAGGACATGTGGGGTGCAGTTGCTTTGGCGGTTTGTGCGCGTTCTCCGGCACCGGCGTACCGAGTGACTCGTTTCTGACAGTAACGGTTTGCAACTGTTCGTCACTATGAAGGTATAAATGGTGATGCTTTACACGTGGTTACCCTCTAATTGAGTGGAACGTTTTTCACCCTTCACATTTTATCAAATTCTGGAAACTACATCTGCGAATGTAATACATCTGCTTCCAAGAAGACATGAGAAGATAAAGATGATTTTGAAATCCATGTGTCATTTCACAAAAGCTATTGCATTCATCATTCATTGCCTCCTCAAACATGCAGGCTGGCTCAACTCAAAAGACGTAAGTGCATCTCCAAGGTGTTCTCAATTCGGAGATGAACCATGCTTCAATAATCAGTTTTGGATCGTAAAAAAAGCTTATTATCATCAAGCATTGACGCTGTCAGTGGCACTTGAGGTTTTCCTTGTTTTGTTGTTGGATAAAACCAATTAAAAACGATAAAATGACAGAACTGATTGCATTATGGATGAAGTATTCGCAACAATACGATACCCGTCATACGGTTTACACTGCAATATTCGATACTGTAAAGTAAATATTACCTCAACTGGATACAATTTATAATTAATCAATTAAAAATGCAAAACCCGGAAATGGAATGTTTGTTTTAATGTTGAAGACAAAATGAATTAAAATTGGTTGAATTGGGATTAAGTTCCTCACATGTTGTTCTCGCATAAAACAAATAGTGTGTTATTTATTTAAAACTTCAATCACAACGTTGTATACAGTGTGTGTGCCTCTCCAACCATGATGACCCGAAGCAGCGCCAGCCATCAGAAACAAACAATTCAAAAAGTTCGATCGACGGAAAATTGGCTCCAAATTTTGTTTACGACCACCATCCACCGTGCTCGGTCGCTACGAAGACAACAACACACACAGTGTGTGTTTCTGCTCTCATAAATACCGTTTTTATCACACGATCGATTTTATTCCCATTAGTTCGCATGGTCGTTGTTCGCGCGCCTGGCAACGGCAAACTGCCTATAAGTCGTGCAAAATATCCTGCAAAACTGCTTCCCCGGGGCTGCCGGCTCCGGCTCATGCCGTTGATTAAGAATAATTTTACAATCGGTTTATCTTCGTTTCGCTGGGCCCCGACCCGACGTCCCGGATCTATTGGGCCCTGGGTTCTAACGTTTCCCATTTTCCCTCTTTTTTATTTTCGGTCTTCCACCATCGATAGTGATTCGAACAGTAAACCATCGTTTCCAATCACCCGTTGCGAGCGCGTTGAAGCGAAAAAGCGATGTAATTGAGCTTTAAACGAACGCTTCCTTCCCCAGCGGGCGCGTTCGCTTCACGAAGCCCGATACCAAAAAGCCGCCTTACTGGCAAGCCAGCAGCCAGGCAAGCGCAAACAAAATGTTTGCTTTCTAGGCATTAATTTACGGTACGCCACATTTATTCGCGTGAAAAGAGCAGTTCCTTCTTCCAGCGCACAGACACCGCTAGCTGCACTGGTTCTGGTGCGAAAGGGTGCGGTTGTGCCCCGTACCGATGGTGTAATTTGTCGCTTGAGCACATGAACACTAATGCAACAGCCACCGGCAGTGGAGGAACGCAACCTAACGCAAGGCCTAACCTCGAGGGGCTGAAGAATGAGTTGACACCGGCTTTGAACTCAGCGCTCTCGATGGGCGAGCCCTCTCCCAGCACCCAGCAGCAGTTTCTTGTAACGGACGATGTGCCGCAAAGCCGGTGCAGATTTTGAACCAGTTTTTCGCTCTCAATGCGCTGAACCACGCGGACAAAAGTCGGTACCCTTGTTTCTTAATTACATCGCGTTCTACTGCTGGCACACCTAGCTTCTGTCTCTCCGGTCAATGGGGAGTTCCGAACGGCGCTCAGCACGGAACGAATCGTTGGCATCAACAGTCAAGCACTTGCTCCGCTAGCGGTTTTCTGTTGGATTGGATGGAAAAACGGAACACTCCCTTCTGTTGGAGGGCTTGGGCCGATTCAAGGACATACCTGTACGGTACATTTCGAGATTTTCCACCCCGCTCCGTTCGATTAAAACAGGCATGAGCTTTTTTTATCCTTTCTGTGTGTGCTTATTCCACCCCATTTCAAACTCAATCCTACCCGTAAGGAGAATAGGTTTCTAGACAAATTCCCAGGCGGAAGCTGACTGGAGTTGGTCGCGTTGTTCTAGTTGTACAATCAAGCGAAAGAATTTGATGACTTAACCCCACACGGTGGTGCAATACGAGCGATATTTTCGACTTGAAATTAAAATGAAATTTTAAAATCATTTAAAATAATGATTGAAAAAATATACAATATATTTCTGCCCAGTGGAAGCTAAAGCCTTCTGTTCACAGCTTTAGCCAAGCCTTTTCAACATTCCTTCCGTTCAATATTAAAGCACGATTTGATTATAGATAGAGTCTAAACGAAACAACCGAAGAAAGGATACAGAGAACACGATTTCAACAGCAAATCGCAACGCTGTCAGATGGAGCTTTCGATTCCAGCGCCCGATCGATTGACACGTGGCGACTCGTAACCATAAATCCAATCATCACCACCATAAATCTATCAATCAAATGCCGGCGCATTCGTGTGCATTCCAGCACGACCAGCACATCCTGGATCTGCTCCAGCGCCATCCGAACTGGTGAATGCACTCGCCCGAAATGCAATTTTTGCGCTTTTTTTTTCTTCTCTTGTATGTATATCTAAACAACTGCTAAGTAAAAAAAAACTCACTCACGCACGCTCATTTCGTTTGTGTGGTTTGCGGGGCTGGCCACAGCGATAAGATTGATCCGTTACAATTTGCGTACGTGCCTCTACTGGCTTCCAGGCGCGATCCGAGATGGATGAACCCTGTGCAGCAATGGCAAAAAAGTATGCCCATAAGGGTTTGTTCTAGGCAAACAATAATTCCAGTCCCGAAATTCGCGTGAGATAGGATTTTTTACCAGTTCTCACAATCGCATTCGCTCGTGAAAGGTAGCGAACGAACCTGTCCGCTTGCCTGCCGCGTTGCCTGGGAGTGGCCCATCAGCCTCCGGAGGTGTCTTTCTCCGACTGTCACGAGCGGTTAGAGCACGATTTGGCCCCGTTGCGAGTGTGCGAGAAATGGTACGGAAACTAGCGCCGGACGATCGGGCACGGTAGCGCCTGATGGTGATAAGTTCGAGTGCTAGATTGGACGGATGAGGCCCGTGAGGCCACTGCATGAAATGCACCCTCGTCAACGTCACGACGACCGGCGCAGGTTCGTGGATACGCGAACGCGAAGATAATTATCAGCGGCCGCTCGCGGCACCGATGCGGTCGATGAGAACTATAGAAAATAACAACAAACAGCGCAGTAAAGAAATTCCCACCCTGCTTCAGCTGATCTGACGTACCTGTCAGATGATAAGGCCGGTTGACAAACTGTCAAATGGAGGGCAGTGAAAGTGAGCCAGCTCACGCCTACTACGAACCGTTGTAGTATTGGTTTCCATAGCTCGAAACGAAGATATCCAAAGTTAGGGCAAACACCGCGAGCCAGTGATGTCGACATGTCAAATTTTAAGTTAACAAATGGACACAACAAATGCGTAAATGCACATTGGATCGTCCACTCCGATAAGAGTTGTAATAAATTTCGTAAACACGCATATCACAAGCATATCAGATCAACCAACGGTCCCATTACAATGCGCTTGTTTACGATACACATAAACCGTGCTTAAAACTAGACTTGCACGCCCAGAAAATGGGTTTGTTTACAACCACTTCACCCCGGCGGCGTGCCTCATCCACAAACGCACACGCATGTGCATCCAAATCCCGTCATGCTGTATGTGTGCGTGTGCCCGTGCCCGTAATTACTGTCAATCCCGGGTGCGTATGATTGACAAAAATTACCATAATTCAATTATCCAAATAACACGCAAACAGCAATCTAATTATTCTGCCGCAGACGTAGCGCCACGACGGTGCCGTTGCGCCCCCGACCCGAGGACATGCGAGCTGCAGTTAATCGTCATTTATCGGTGTGCCTTGCCGTGGCGGCGCCACTGTCGCATGGCCCGGCTAAGCCCGGTCCTACAGGGTGTGGTGCCACTGTCACCCGAATGCACCCCGCCACAGGCAACAGTGAGCAACAGTCCCGGGACAGGACAAAATGTGCCGTGCATGCGGAAATGCAAATTATCACATTACTGTCACGGCGTCAAGTGACTCACGTAGAACCGGCGAAACCGTTTCCAGAGGGCGCTCCAGCATTCCGGGCGCCTTTTGAAAATGAGCTGCCCGAGCGGAAAACTGTTTAAAGTGCACTCGATTAAACTGCATCATCGGCAATCGATTGGAGAGAGAAAGAGCGAGAGGTTTTGCTATCATATTTCTCGCGGTTAATCACTGCGAGACAGCGGATGAGAGTGGCTCCCGCGCACTCGGCAAGGAAAAGAACCCCCCACCGTGGTTCACGTGCTAATCTCAACTCAACCCCATTGATCGGCTCGTAAATGACACGTCTTGATTATGCAAATCACGAGCACCCATCGGCTGGCGGTGGAGTTAATTAACTTTCAGAATTAAATCATTTGCTGTGCGCCCAGAGAATGTTCAACACTGTATGTGTATATGCGTGCTTAACAGAGGAAGGTGAGAGAAGGCCAGTGGAGGAGAAGAACGGGAAAAAAGTGCCACTTTACTGTGCGGTACACGTTCGCAACTGGCGCCTGGGTGGCTGCGGGCATACCCCTTCGGACATAAACACCCGACAGCGAGTCGCTCCGGCGCGCTTCGGTTTTGTTTCTGTTCCTGCCTCCCAACAGCAACCCTGGCAGAGAGATGTGAGCGCGGTGAAAGTACGATGTCCTTGATGTCGCGCGGGCCTTGTTATTGCCACAAAGAAAGCGGGAACGGCGTGGACGCATTGTCGACGCCACCGGGATAGATGATGGATTATAGTGATTAACCCTAACCCTCCGCACGTCGGCTCGCGCTAACTGTCTCGGAGACACTCCTTGTCTTCCAGGTTCATGAACGCTAAACACGGCCGTAACTTGCCGGTGGGCTCCAGGTTGCCGTTGGCGACTCGGACGACGACGGAAAGCAAAACGGTTTGATTTATGGCTAAGCGCCCGGAACGCCGACTGACCTTGCCGCGCCGCGCCTGGACGTCGTGATAGATTGGACGGCTGGGTGTTCTAGCGCTGCTGCCGCGCACATATGCTTGTGCTCCGGCTGTCGAGAAGCTACACGCACGCTTGTTCGGCACAAACACTCCCGAACCGAATCAGACGCGGAAGTTTGCTCAGGACCACCTGCGCCGGCTAAATGATAATGAGGTGGTTGTGGACATGCATTCGAACGTGAAGCTGACGTGCAAACGCAGCAGCGCTGTACGAGTCTTGTTGTGCCAGCTTGCGGGACTAGATTGTATGTGTGTGGTTGGCTTGGGAGATTCCTTTATGTGCACCCGAAACAGAGCCAACATTGTATTGAGCCCATGAAAAACAATGCAATCAAGTCAGTTTGGCAAATAAGCCATAAGTGATTAGATGCCACAAGGTGCACGCCGCTGTAAATAAAACTCCTATTCTCAACCTTCAACAAACACTCTCCCGCTCCATTAAACACGCAGCCCGTCACTTGGAGTTAGCTCATTCTGGCAGTCAAAGACACTAATCCCGCACCGACCCATCCCAAATCCCAACGGTGCGGAATGCAAACGCCATTCACGAGTTGACCTCCACGTCCGAAGCACCTCGAATGTCTGGCGTGTTTCGTTCCAAACAGAAAAGAGCTTCAACTCAGGCAAGAAGTGCGACCGGCCGCCCTAATGAAGTGTTAGGATCCTTCCGTTTTCGATTGACCAATCGACCGGATCGTAAATTGATTCTGCTGGAATTCGTGCGAAGGGTGGTGAGTATGCTTTAATGATGGTCAGGCTCCTCCGCCGTGCAGCGCTCCTCACGTTCGATGTAATTGAGCTCTAACAATGCATAATTTGCATACCTTGTCCTGAATATGAAACAACCGCTTTGCTGGAGTGCCGTTAACTTGGATGTTTTTTCCAAGAGTCTTCTTGGATGAATCTTCGACGTACCTGAAACGAGAGAGAGAGAGAGAGAAGGAGAGAAGACGGTGAAACAAAACGGTCATTGGAATTAGCTGCCAGCAGTACAAACTGCTCATTTAAACGCTGACGATCCACTTCAATGTCTCATTGATGTTCTAACGTGCATTTATGTGGCTCGCACGAACGATTTCCAGTCGCCCACCCGCTCTAGCAGCACAGCCTCCTGTTGCGACTCAGAACGGCGCGGTAAATCGTCTCGATAATCGAACATGACAGCTGAATGCCAGCTTCGTTGCTTCGTTCGCGGGCGACCAAAGCCGTTTGCATGCACAAAAAAGTAGTATGAGAGAAAAATCTGAAAACAATGTTCTCAAGAGAAACCAAGATGCTTTCCGAGCAATAATGCTGGGCATAAACTACCCTCTAAGGAGAAAAGATAGTGGTAGACATGGAGAACAACATCGCATCGATACCGCACGATGAGTTTGTTCATTATTTATCTTAAACTTAACCCGCCTTGTGCAGCTGTCGCCAGCCGTTGTAAGCCGTGCTCCTTCCGGCTTTGACTTTCGTCGCAGCGCCTGCAAACTTTGCCGGGCCAAGAAATGCCACAAGGCATGGTTTACGCCACCGCCTCCACATACACCACTGCGGAAGCGAAATGCAGTATCAAAAACTAATTAGCATGCATCCTTCATCGTGTGCGGGCCGGCTGGCTGGCTGGGATCAAATTGTTCCCCACTAATGACCAAACCGACCGGGAAAGCGCTGCCGCCTTTACATCCACACGGCGGCACCTGTCAGAGTGTTTTCCAAAGTGATTACCATCAAGCGCGCCCGGGGAAAGTTTTGCTTCATTTTGAGCGAAACAGGGGTAGAAACTAGTCTTTGCTAGAACTTGCCAAGCGGCAGCGATTATCGAATGACGTATTTTCAATTTTCAACTACATTGTTTTCCCCCCGCTCGACGGTGGGCTTTGTTGTGCCGTTGGATGCCGGACAGAAAGCACACAATAAAAATCCGATAAATGCTTTAAGGGAAGCCGCGGTGAGCGATACAAATGATATTTATTTTGCGGTCGGCCCCGAACGCAAACATCGGCGCTGGTTTTAATCGTGTCTGTAAATGACCGTTTGACTTGACGCCTCGCCGGGGAGGCGTAATTTAAAAATACATTTCTTTTTTGACGCCACGCCACCCATAAAATACGCCCCTCCCACCATCCAGCAGCTGATCATATTTTCACAGCAAATTATTATTTGTTCCATAAATCGCTCACTCTCGCCCACCACCGGGGCTAGCTCGAAAATTGAATTCAACCACCGGCAGCGTCCAGCCCACCCCCCCGCCTAATGCGGTTATGGGTGCATTCGAGCGAATAATTTAGCTGTCACTGGCAGGGCCCGAAACCGCCCGGCCCGGGACGAAGCTGGGCGGAACGAGCCGAAAACAAATCCACAATGGCCACATTTTACTTTCCGGTGGAACGGTGGCGGTGGCTTGAACCGGAAAAGCGCAAAGGACACGCGGGCAGAGTGTTATTGCGCACGGGTAGTAGATAATCGCCACGGCGTATCGGAAATCAGATAAACGCACACGCCGGAACCGATGCGCGATTATTAATACGTGCATTATGCCTTTCGGTCCGGAAAAGCTGCAGTGCTTCTGCTTTATTTCCATCGAAAGTAAAACTTTTAAAACATGCAAAGCTTCTAAAACAAATTTAAAAAGGGACGACAGCGCTAGGACTTTCGATTCGCCCAAACTTTTCCAATACCCAAAGCTGACGCTGACGAGCTGGATATTATATTTTCGCACCCAGTATAATCTCCCCGCCATTCCCTTCGAGACAGCTGTCGATTAAAACGATGTTCAAGAATGAGACAAACGAAAAAAGAAGGAGGGGAAAACTTAACCACCCAAGAAAGGCATAAATCGCCTCTCAGGATCGGAATCATTTTCGTTTTTCCCTCTTCCAACGTCACTCCGGCCCGAACTTTCGATTAATAATCAAGTGCTGCCGGCATAATTTTGCATATCGTTTTCGATCGCGATCTTTGCCCTCCTTCACAGCCGGTGCCGGCTGAAAGTGAAACGAGCCTTTCTCCACGAGCATCCTTGCCGGCGCCCCCGTTCTGGTCAGTTTCGTCAGCGGCGTCTCGTTGGCCGAAAGCGCCAGCGGTAATTGATTTTCGCCTTACGGACGCCGTTTGACACCGTGCGAAATTGACACCGCCGAAGCGAGCTGGGATCGGGCATCGGAACCTACGAAAAAGGCTGCGCCAAGGCTGTTAGAGCTCGTGTCACTGACGGTGACAGTTGGACGGGAGCGTAAAAACTTTGTAACGCCAGCTTCGAGCAGGTTCGTGCTCGATGGAGAGGGATATTTGCTTAAAGTTTACTGTTTGAAACACAATTGCTTGCAAAAATCAGCGTAAAATGATCTCCTTTAAGGTAATGAGTGTTTGATTTTCAGCTTTTTTTTTATTAACAGCACGCCCCATTTAATACGCATAATTGAATTCATTATCCACTCCCGGGATCCAATGTCGTCCGGCGGGGCTTAAACGCGCCATTACAGCCTCCAATTTGGCTGACCTGCCCTGACGTGTAGCGCGATCGGCACACGCGAAACGACTTAAACACCCCTTTAAATGATCATCATTTAGAGGGCCGGGGCATTTAAGGTTTATTTTAAGGCGCCGATACCGCGCAATTTGTGCCGGCAATTTGTCCGACGAAACCATCCGAAAAGAAGTGAACCTCGCGACCGGCCGGATAATGGCCCGAAATGATGAAGACATTACGGCGCGCTCGGTGAAAATAATTACCGCCACATAATGATCCGACCGGCCCGGGACGATCGTTCAGGAGGGCAGCTCGCGCGCCCGTGTGTGTGTTCGTTGTGAGAATATGTAACATATTTTTCGAACTGATTCGTCACCGATTTCCATACCGGCCTACTCGGTTGGGCGTGAAAATGACACATGGTGTTCATTTCTCTCTTTCTCTCTTTTTCTCTCACTGTCTCTCTCTCTCTCTCACTCTCTCTCTCTCTCTCTCTCTCTCTCTCTCTCTCTCTCTCTCTCTCTCTCTCTCTCTCTCTCTCTCTCTCTCTCTCTCTCTCTCTCTCTCTAGAGGTGTTTAAGCGTTTGCAACAAACTGCAACCATGTAAGCCGTATGAGGCGGGCAATTTGTGCGGATTTAATTTCAGCATTGAACTTCGGCTCCGGCGCCCTCCTCAACACCTCAACAAGATGGCCCCCGAACGGGACGGCAACACCACATCGGGAAGCCCTTTTAGGTCACTGGCAATAAGGCGAAAGGGGCGGGGGGCCTTTTAATTCGCTGACCAGCGCGCGCGAAGGCTTACATAATTATATGCATTACGTGGGCTACCTGGGCAGGCGGAGGTGCAGAAGGTTGCCGAACGATGGACACGACATGTCCCGGCCCTTAATGTGAGGTTTCGGGGTGGAGGCCGGTGGGGCAGATAGAACAGTGCGTTCTTACCGTGGCCTGCTCGCCCGAAAAAAAGCCTCAGAGCCCAACCCAGCCGAACGTGTTTGCTCCGTGCCACAAATGGCCGTGGCAGCAGACCGAGCTACCACAACCGCCACGGCGAGGCCGTTGTCGGATAACGTCGATGCCGATGATAATGATGATGTTGCTAGGCACGGTGCTGCTGCTGAATGATGAGGATTTCCAGTTCATTTCGTTATCTCATCAGTTTCCTCCCGTTGACCTTGCGTGTGAAGCATGCGGCGGGGCGAGAGCGAGCGAGAGAGAGATGGTGGGTCTCCCGGGGCTGGAATTTGGGATGTTGGCTTTACGGTAGCAGGCCTGTTTGCCCGCAGGGCGGCACCGACACGAACGTGTTTGTGCTGGGCCCGTACGCCGAGCGAGCTGATGAGGTGTGACGGTGTTAACGAAATCGTTATGGGCTCGAAATCGTTTAAATTATTTACTGATTTGATTCCGAATCAGTCAGTTCAAAGTGTTGCTCATTACCGTTTGCGAGTGCGAAATTACTGGCGGAATGGCTGTCGAGTTCATTAGAATGCAAAGGATGTAACAGCAAAAGAGTGATGTATTTTTAATGTTTCAAATATTGCAAAAATATAAAAAAAATCATTAGCTCGTTTGCATTCAAAATCTATGTAACAACTCATAATCTACTACATGAAACAGGTCCCACCAAAATGCTAGTAAGCAAAAAAAAATAATAAAAATATTCTTAAGTCATTGAAAATTATACAAACGTTCTTCCTTGAGGTAGTTTGAGCCTCTCTTTACGAACAATTTATTCACGACCCTTACCTCTCACTCGAAACCTTCACCCCGCTCCAGCACTTCCCCTTTATGCACCGCTCTTAATTAGTCCGATGTTAAAACGATTTTTGTTCTGCTCTTTCACCAACACCGCTCCATCACCGTTTGACCTCGCAGCCGAAGCTCGGAGGCTGGATGGAAATTGCTCCCAATTTAAAGTAATGGCAGAACGGTTCTCCGCGGTGACCCTCGCGCGCGCGCGCGCGTTCGCACCACGCTGCGAAGAATCTTTCGATAAGGCCACGTCCACGTCGGCCGGTGATTTGTTTGCGTTAATCCCCGCGCACCCTTTAACGCATTACAAAACCGCATTACGTGCTGGTGCGTGCGGTTTTTTTTTGCCTCCTTTTTTGAAAAGTGAAACATTCCCGAAGAGCCAGAACCCTCTTCGAGCGGCTGTGCGCCCGGTATAACGCTGTGTGTTTTGTGTCCGCACGGTGCTACACACGCTCAAGAACAAGAACGCATTTCGGGATAATTCGATAAGCCGCTCGTAATAACTTATTTATGTGCCGATGCGGCTCGTTTAATGCGGTACCGCTCTGGTGGGCGAAAGGTGGGGAAAAGCGTTACCATTCCAGGGGCATATTTGCTGGTTCACGAAGAACGAGCCCGGGTACGAACGGGAAGCCTAAAAGCCCCATAATGCGGAATCGATTACTGAGCGGGGAATGATTACGCGTTTAAATGAGGCAAAAATCCGTTTTTTATTTTCGCTGGGGTAAGCTGATTTTTTATGCAAACCGCGCGGCTCATCAGCAACCGTTGATGGTTGAGGCGAGAACAAACGAAGGACCGACCGAACCGTGAGAGCGTCGATTCGATTTTATCTGCACGGAAGGTGACGTTGAAGTGCACCCTTACGCAGTTAATGCCCGATCAATTTGCGTTTGATTGTGATCTACGCCGGGTCAGTTCGGTCGCGTCCTTGGTCACGGAGTTCCATATCGTTGGAACGTATTTCAGGAATATATGGTTCTATTTTTTGTTTCAATAAAACGATTACTTAACACTCAAGAACAGAAGTTGACAACAACAAATAAAATCATTCGAAAAACGAATCGAATCGATACTCCACGTCTTCCGTGGACAAAAATCAACCAGCCATCGACATTTCACCGTCGCACCAAACTGCATCATTCCCCCCCCCCCCCCCCGGAATGGGTTGGGTGGACAGAAATAATTTGCATCCGATCTGGCGTCCAGATGGCCACGGTCCGGGAAAACCGGAAAATGACAATATTGGTACGCCAGGGGGAAAAAAGGAGCAACAAATAATCACTGCCGGAAACTTAACATCCCGTCTGGCAAATGTGCATCAAAATAACCACACACACACACACATTTTACTGCTGACGAAGAGGGAGCCACTGCGAGCCCGCTGCGCACATGCCCGACAGGACTCGTCAGCAGTTTCGGTTTTGTGGGTTTTTGGGGGCGTGGAAGTCCTGCGAACAGAGCCGGATCCACAACCACAAAAGCCAGCGGTTCCGGGCGTTCCCGCTGCTGTAGTCACTTTTGTCCGGCTTTGCCAGTTCGGACACCGGGCCAGCTTCGGAACTCGTGCAGGCCCCTTTAAAAGGCACCCGGCCAAAAGGCTGCGGGATGAATCGTTGATGGAAAACACACCACCCACCCACCACAGCCCCCGAAAACGGATACATCAAATCGATCACATTTGGACAATGTTTTTATGTTTCCGCCGCCTACTGTGATGGCTGGCGAGGGAACAAGCCTTTGTTTTCTCTCTCACTCACTCTCTCTCTCTCTCTCTCCGCTGTGGTGAATCTGTTTTTTCCCACCCAGTCCCCGGTATGATGATTGTGCAAATAAAAACCGAAAAACTCCCACACGCTCTTGCAGTTCGCTGAATAGCGGCAGCCGCCTGCAAATGAAAATTGCAATCTGCATTGCGGTTGATCTGGTTTCAGACTTTGTCCCAAACTCGGTTACCCCGGAACGGAGGGTGTGGAATGCATTCCCGCTCCCACGTTGGTGCTATCGAAACACACACACATGCTCTCCAAACTGCCGTCAAAGTTAATCGAATAGGAAAACGCCAAACACACAGTGATCGGAAAAGCCCATCCAGCTGAAAACTCGGGGAATATGATACACGTATTCTCGTGACCTGCCGCTTTGCGGTGTTGATCTGCCGTTCCCAGCCGTCCTGAAATTGAAACTAACCTCCCACTGCAAAGACCAAAACGTCAAACGCCATTTTCGGGTCGCGGTTGGAATAATATACCGGCGTGTTATCGCAACAGTCGCTTTTCGGTGCCGACCCAGTCGCTATGCCGTGGGTGATCGCAGAACCAGAACCGGCGACCTTAAACTTGACGTAATACGTGTGAGGCAATGCAGCGTGCATGGCGAGAGGTGCTGGTCTCGTGCGGGCCGTCGAGATACGGGTCCTTGGATGGAGTCACGCTGCAATTCGAAACCAGTTTCGGTGTGCCTAGTGGCTGGAAGCTGCGCTCAAGATTTGCTGTGTTGGGAACTATTTTCGGAAAATATTTCAAAATTATGTCTAACGAACTCTATAAACTTCTTTGACAGATAGAAAGTGTTTTAAAACTTTGCAGAAAAACTGATTTTAATACCTTCTACTGGTGCCACAACCACTAGGGTCCATCTGAGCTGCTCAGTTCCTGACCATGGTTACTTAACCCGATCTGCTGCGGAATGGTAAATGGTCCGAAGAAAATGACTCCGACCAGCAACTATGCTTTTGGATTGAAATTGCCTATAGGCAGATCAAAAATAAGGTAAACCTTGTGAGGGCTCCGAACCAAACATTCTACCTATTATTCGCCTATCCACTTTTCCTACAAAGATCTCATAAAGTTTCGTTTGTAGGTTAACTCAGACTTTCAATGCAAGCATTACGTCTTCATATATTTGAAAGCTGCCCTTAATCTCCCTTTAGGACACCATTTATACAATATATTTTGCGAACCACCGCTCCAGCGGACTTGCGTTACCACTTTCGTTGCTGAAGTCTGCGCCAGCAAAAACCCGTTCAAACGGTCGCTCGGTATGTCTGTCGTTCCGCGACCCAGGTGCATTGAACTTGAACGAGTGCTGCGCGCGCGTCCACCCGAACGGTTTCGCGCGCCGCGATCCGGTTAACAGAGTAACGGGAGATTTATGAGCGATCGGTATCAAGTTCATACGGACACTGCGGCGGTGGCGGTGCAGTTAATCGCGCTGTCTAACCTTGGCGCACGGTGGAAGGAACTGTACGACTCGCAGATGGAGGTTCCTTGTGAGGAAATGTATGCCAAGCGGTGCCACCGAACGTGGCTGAAAAAGGAATGTTTAAGTTTATTTCGATTTTCGTTCCGTCAGTAAGATATAGCAGATGGATAGAAAAAGAGATTGGAAGGGACATTTAATAAGCTTATTATATCAAACAGAAGAAGGACGACATTTATCAGATAAAAACATCTCAACTGTTTGGCTAGCTCGGCTAGCAAAAGTTTCAACGTAAATCCCCCAGTCGGTAATAAGAAAATCTTCTTAAAGTCATCGCAATTTTCTCTTCCCTAAACGATCCAACCAAAGGGCAAACCTCAACCCAGCCGGACCAAATCCGACGAGGAAGCGCCCGAACCGCACCGAACTAATGAACACGTAAAGGCGCGCAATAAAACGCGCTGTCTTTAATTTATTTTCCAAACGCTTCCCTCCGTGGAAAGCGGCAGCAGTCGTTAATCTTTTCCAAGCCCCCGGCGGTTAAGTTAGCCTGTCAGACGGGCGATGCGATGCGGTTTCAATTTACGTCACTTAGGCTTCGTGGTCAAGGATTGGCCGGTGGTGGTGGTGCTGGTGGTTTTTACATTAGCATAAACACAACGGAGTGGGTGAACTTTGGAGTTTCGCACGCAACACAGTGCATAGAGTGCAGGGTGAGGAAAAATTCGAAGCGAACACCACAGAAACGGGTCGTATTTCGGTTAATTTGAAAATATCCTTTGGGTCGCTCGAAGGGAAACTAGCGTTTTTTTCTCCTTTCTTCGTAGAGAACCATTTGATGGAAGATTACACGAACCGACCTCAAACTCTGACAGTGATTAGTTTCTTTTCCGTTGTTAATAATTTAGTGGGGATTTTTGTCTGCCTTCTTGCGATAAACCTGAAGAAAGGATCGGGTTATGAGTAATGGAAAGTGAAACCACCCCCAACGGAGTGACCTTAGCTCGGTACGCCACTGTCACGGAATGAACTCATCCGCTTCGCTCGCTGGCGCTCAGCGATTAAATGATTTTTGGCCTTATACGTTTCCCCCCCGGGCGAGTGGGTGGCACCACCACTCATTAACGTAATTATCGGCCCACCCGTCCGCGAGTGGGTTCCGTTCGCCGGTGGGTGAGTTGTTTTCAATTTTATTTTCTGCTACCACGCCTCGGTGAGTTTTCTTCACCTTCCTGTTTTTTCCCCCACCGCCCATTGCATTCGGATGCATTTTTCTCCTTTTCGACGTTCAATTACGGGTGTTTTTTTTTCTCGTGTTCTTCTTACTTTGTTCGGCTAGTTGTTCGCTCGTCCGCGCTCATTACATTGTTGGTTTTTTCGCGTTTTCACTCTCGTTCGTTTTCGGTTTCATTTTCGGTTTTACATGTTTCGCCGCTTTTCCTACCTGTGTATTCTATGCTGCTGCCGGAATTGCATTTTCTATCTTTAACATGAGCGTGTGTTGTTTGCCTATTTGCACAAAACAAATTTTCACCTAAATTACCGCAATTTTCGATCGGAAAATAAGTAAAATCGGGTGCTTCTGTGAGCGTGTGGGAGGTTATTGATTTTAGCTATTTACCCAAAGCCCACGCTCGGCCACAAATCGACCGTTTTTTTTCGCCTTCTTCCACCTCGCGACTGCAAGGTGCATTGCCATCAATTATCACGTTAATTTCCACGGAGCTGGCCTGTCCATAAATGCACTCCCAAAGCAGCCCGTGCCATTATAGGGGAAAGATTAATCGATTCTAGACGTCGGCCGGAACGTCGTTCGGTTTTGGTGTCATTCTCAGCGTCCGCCAGAGGTCAAACCGTTCAGCTGCAGCACGAGCCGAGTGCGTCTTGGAATAAGTTACGCCGTCGTCAAGATGCGCGATTCCTGCTGGGAAGTGTTATTTACACAAACTCCTATCAACTATGATGCACTCGGCAGCTTGCCGCCATCTTAGCACCTGAGCATCCTGGGGTGCATTGTTTCCGCGGCCCTCCGTTATTGACTATAGCTTACTTAGCGCCCACCGCTCCAGACGGCAAACAGGGGAAGCTTGAGCGAATTATAATTAACCTCCCCATAAATCACGCACTTAGCGCCATTGAGCGGAGTGTGTGTCTATGTGTTCATGCGGCGAATCAATTCGACATCGTTTATCCGTTCGCTGGCACGCTTCCATTATCCACCCGCATTCCACCCCGGGGCCATCCTTAATGAGCGCTCGGAGGTTACATGCTTACCACGCCACAAACGACCCACTGATTGAATTAATTCGAAATCAGCTCAACGAGTCGTGGTGCGTGAGAGGCAAGTTTACTCAAAGTTAAGTGCGTAATGGAAACGTCTCACAGGCTCAGCGTACGATTCATAAACTTTACCGTCCAGCCCATCCTGCCAGTGGCATTTATAATAATAATTATCCTAATAATTAACTTCGCCAACTTCAATACACCTTCTTCCGTACTGTCGCACGCGCCGCCAGCTGGCAGGAGCATATGTCCTGCGGAAAACGACCCGTCAAGGCACGTGACCATAAACTCAGGGAGCATTCGGTTTTACTAGCGAACCCATTACAACCGATCGGCGTCTTCGCACACACACACATATGAGGACATAATGAGGACCGGGTCCGCGACCAGGTTGCTGACCTAATGGCTGACGGTAATGTCCGCGCGAATGATGCCTCTCGGTGACACAAAGCGCACGGACAGCATAAGGATCGGCACTAAACTGGGCAGGACATATTTGCTCGTGTGTAAGACAACCCGACACACACCGGTAATTGTTTGGTCAAGCTGCTCTGCTGCGACCGTAAACTGTGATCGTTTCCGTGCCTTGCGTGGGTTGTGGGAAATCTGGTCGAGAGCGCCATCCTTTCGCCCGCAGCAAATATTGACGAAAACACGCTGGAAAATGGTGGAATGAAGACTCCTCGAACCGGCTCGATTTTTCACTTGTTGATACTTTGCTCAGCACTCGCTCCGTGTGCGGAGCGAGGTTAATGGTGCTCTTGGAGCGATCCCGAAACTGCAGGCCCACTTTCCCTGAGATGTTTGTCCACAGCGGAACACGAAAATGCTAGTAGCGCAAAAGCACCCAGACGAAAAAAAAAATGGCAGCATTTCGTCCTACCACCAGGCAGTTTGCGGGCTGGCGGTTGGTTGAAGGAATTAAAGTGCAATCGTCTGCTCACGGTTGGGCGGAGCGCACGGAAGAATTTGCCACATCACACGCGCAGCAGCCCACAGCTCGCTGCAGTGCTGAGTAAACCTGAGGTCTGTTTGCTCTGCTGTGAAACTTTTCCGTGCGCTTCGTGCGATTTGTTTTCCTCCGCTGATTATATCGGGGTGCAGTTTGCGGCGGTGGAACATGTTACAACCGCAGAGATTTTCGGTTTTGGAGATGCTGCTTGCTTGGTTCTGTTTTGATACAAATTAGCATTATTTGATTTATCTTTTATATATTTTTGAAGATTTCTTTTTCTAAAGGAAGACAAGAAGTAAGCCCTCTTTACTTAACCACTCCCAGTAAACACTTTCGCATTCGGTAATTCATTCATTCAGCAGACAATACATCTTGGACGTCCAATTTACATATTACAAGCCGGAAAAAAACATAAAATATAACCTAAAACGAAAACCTGATCCAGAAAGATCACCGACTTGCGCAATTCGGTAACCGCGTGAAACCGCAAAAGGGCAAACAATGGCTGCAGAGTCACAGCACTTCATCAAACATTGCAAACGTCCGAAGGAAGGGGGCCCACGGCAAGGACAACAGTTGCGATATCGATCGGCCAATACAGCGCGTGAGTGCCAAAAATTTCGCCTGCTCGTTAAGACACAACCACGGCGTTGTGCAATTCATCATCAGCATCCCGCCAAAGCCGAGTGATAATTTCTGCCCCGATTATTCAACTACACTTGCACCCGGGCGAAATGTCACGTTACATTTTACGTGTTATTTCGGGACCGCTGGAACGAAATGTCAGGCAGGGGGTTTTGTGTCCGATGTTTTTTTTTTTGCCTTGACTCGTCGGGTTCGGCCGTGTGCGGTGGAGAAACTTTCTCCTTTCCGTGGCGGGGGCACACGCACGTAGGGGCCTCCCCTGTGCACAAAATATGCAAAACGGTCAACGCAGGCAAAAAAGGAAGAAGTGTAAAACAAGGCTCGGGGAGGCCGAACCCGGCCGTAGTAATGGAAACTTCCTGACCCGGGCCCGAGCGGGCCGCGCTGCCGACAGGGTACAATTTGCAGCGAGCATGACACAAGCGTAAAAGTCGACGACGATCGGTTGCCCCGGGGTTGAACCACTTTCACTCGCCCGGGCCACGGGCGCTTCCTTGATGCCGCCCGATGCCACCGTAAATCGGGTCCGGCCCGCCGGGCTGAGAAACGAAACTCGGGAAGGAAGTCATAATGATGGTTCATTTTCAGGCCGCTGGTGGTACTTTTTTTCTTCTCTTCGTTGCCATTTTGTGGCCCACTGTCGCTGTGGTTGGAAATTATTGCATACGTCACCCTTTTTTTTATTTAAAAAAAACACGCAATCAGCACTAAAAAAAGATCATGACCACCATTAGTTGACCACAGAGGGGATGTATTACAAAAATCATCCATTCGGTTTAAGTGCGTTGCAATTGGCGGTCAATTGGTGGCTATCGGGTCGCGGAAACATTAAAGATAACATCATCACCCTCGCCGGACGAGCCCGCCGGGACGTTGTCATAATTTCATCAACCATTTAATCATCGTCCCTGTCGCTGCGAGTATAATTTAACCACCGAAATGCACTTCCACCGGGAGCTGCGTGGAACGAAACGAACAAAAAAAATCGAATTTGCTTCCACAGTACAACACACCAAAAAGCATAAACCTTTGCGCTCCCGGTATTATGGGCTCCGAGAAAGAAAAAAAACACCCTCCACACACAACAATAGACATAAAGCAGCGAGCATAACGAGCGCTCCGCTGTTTGAGCTACACAACGCGTTTTTTTTTTGTTTGGCGCTCATAACACCACCATAACGTAGCATTTAGTTCGCTTCTCGGAAGCTCAACATCATCCAGGCGCTCGGGCAGATTAACACATTTGCACCCGGCACAATGGCGTTTCATGGGTCGTAGCAGGCGGCGAAAAATAGTCCCGCTTTCAACCGAGCACCATAACCCTCCATCAACGCAGAAAAGCCACAACAACACAAAAACTAACAAAAGAGAACAGCGCAACATTTACTTTGGCGGTGAGTGTTCGGGGGAAAACACGTGCACTACATACCTCGTTGTGACTAATTTTGGAGTAATTTTGTGTGTGTGTGGGTTTTTCACCCTTGATGATCCTTTGGTTTAGCATCATAAACCCCCGTTCGTTAGCCAGCTGTTTGAAGACTTGGCAGCGGTATACTCGAGGCAGCTTTAAAACACCTTACAACCCTATTCAATTACGTTAAAACACGTTTCGGGGAGTGAATAATCGCCCTAGATCGACCACAAACTGATCAAATGTTGTTGCAAGCTGCTGCGGCAGCTCCTCTTGTCAACCGAATGCAACGAGTGGAGATAAGCTTCCAAGTAATAAAACCCTGTCCCGATCCCGGCAGGCAAACATGTTTTCGATTCCAAATGTACGAACATTCCAAACCCGGGCCAAACGAAGTCAAAGTGCGACCGAGTCCCATTTGCTGCAATAATCATCCCAGCAGCTCTCGGCAGCTACACACTACACGAGTGTCCCGGGGCGGCGCTTCCGCCCCGTTGAGTCAATAATTCATAGCCGCATCATTTAGCAAGTCAACCTCTGCATTCCGTTTGATAAATGTGCTTGTTATGTACCGAGTGCCGGCCGGTCGTTGCCAGCCAGTCGGAGGTGGTTGCCGGTGTTTAATTCCTGAGATGCTGCTGCTGCTGCTGCTGTGCACATTCCAATTTCTCGCCCGAGCACGAGGATGCAACTGCGGCAAGTTGCATGTCGCAGCCAATGTCGCCACGTCACGCCGTCCGCAAAAAGCGTTTCGGGACGGTTCTGGGGATTCCATTGCCCAGAATTACACGTAATCTCACGTAGAGAGCGTTATTATTTAGCCCAGCCAGCCCTGGGCCAAACCCGGGGGGCACGCGGGCGTCTCCAGCGGGCTGCATATTTATATGCACCCGTGCCAGGTCGGGTCGTAAATTTCGTTCTGCGCGATTCTTTTGCGCCACGGGAAGATGCGCCTACCTGGCGTTCGGGGAAGTTATTGCGTTATCGGAGACGGTGTGTGCGCTGCAGGCACGCAGGAAGAAATGGACGACAATCTCCACAGGAGCAGCCGGGGACGTCGTAAAACAGCTTGAACAAGGTGGCGCAACAAATTGTTCGATTGCTCCATGGAGGCTGGGGGTTTCCAGCAACCAGGAAGAGGCTAGATGTCACGACCTTCAACACCTAGCTTGCGGTACTCATCTTACTACCAAATGCACTTAGCGCGGAAAGGAACTCGCAAGCCAAAGTGTTCTTCCTCGTCCGGGATCTCGTTCAGAAGCGTACGGTGTGTGTGTCACTTCCTGGAGAAGGGGTTCGAAGTACACAAAGCACACGCAGCGAGAGCATCATGTGCGAATGTGACATGCTACATAAATGTCTCCCACGAGCAGACCTCCTCAAGACCACCCGGGATGTGTTGGTTCTAGGTGTACCGATTCAGCAATCGGATCATTAAGCATCTCCGCCGCCTCCCGGCATCGCCGCGAGGCACACGCGCCGTAATGAATGTAAATTAATTGATGATCATTTATTTATCGCACCGTGGGTTTCGTGCCGGCTCGATAATCCGTGCCGTGGAGGTTGTGTTTCGCAGCCGCGCGCGATCCGATTGACATTGCCCGGGTACAGAATCCCCACCGGGTAGGTTTAACACACGATTTAATGCATCACTTTCGCCCGGATCATCGAGCTGGCACTGTGTGCCAGCCCATCGGCGAAACGTCTATTTGCGTGACGAAATACGATTACAACCGCGCAACGGCTTTGACAGCGCTGCCGAAGCGCTACGGCGGCGTGGTGTGGCGGTTGCTTTGTTTTTGGCGCGCATCAACAAATCAACAACCGCGTCAACCGCGGCAAATGTCAGGCGTGTTGGCGATGTGTTTACGAGGAAGATTGCGTCCCGATATGGCGCGCGGGATGTTTATACGACGACGGTGCGATAGTGACGCGAGGCGGTCACGCAAAACGTTTTGTAGTGGCAGTAGTGTAAACGGTCGATGCATCTCCGATGATGTCTGAAGAAATATGGTTTTCATAATTTCTTCCTTACATGGTAGTTCCATATGCTTAATAATTTCTCGCCATCAGAACAGGATCAAGCAGGAAACGTTTTCGTTTTATTCTCAAACATTATCTGCGTGAGTCATCTGTGAGTGTCATTTAAGATATTCTGAAATAAGTAAGGCCTGGGAATCTATTACAGCCCTTTAGACTTTTTTCTCACTATTTTCACTTGCAAAGATGGCCGATTCAGTCAAGATTAGATTCCATAACGTGTGGTATGGGAAACTTCACATTTGCAGAATTGTCTGTGGGACATACACGAACACTTAAGGTTTTTATATCAACTCATTTTAGAATAAATAGAATTTGATAATAAAGTATTCTACTCGTTCGTGTTGGTACTCATTGTATTGGGTGACGTTCATAGAAGTTAAGAATTCTCTGACAGCCATTTGTCGGTGTCTGTAGTAATTCTTCATCACAGCTACTGATGTCTTTGAATCTGTCCAAGTTTTCTTCTCAAGTATGCCTAAGTACCTTTCATCTTTGTGAAGGGTGCAAAGTTCACAAATGCTATCATCATTAAAAGATTCTTTTTGACCCCATTCAGCATGTACACTCCCAAATAGCCATTACTCCATCATCCACTCAGATTTTGCAATGGAATTCAACCCAACTCCCGAACGTGTGAGCGAGAAAGAAAAAACACCCGAAAGAACGGTCAACACTAACGAAAGTGTTTTAATCTTCCATTATGCCAACGACCACGAAAAGCAAACATCATCCTCCAGGATCGAGCGGACTACTTAGCAAAGCACCACCAGCGGCACTGACAGCACCGGCAGCAACAACACACTTCGACATCTGTTTACCGACTGCCGAAAAACTAAAAACTGTGTTTTCACCGCGGCTGCTGCTGCTCCGCCCAGCCCCGGTAATGCACAAACGGGCTCTGCACACTCATCGTTCGATCCTGTCGGTCGCGAAAAATACTTATAATGAAGAGAGAGAGAAAAAAACCCTTCACGCCAACAGAAAAGCTTTTACCAAACCCCGTGTGCAAATGTTGTTCGTGTGTGGAGGAGGGTGGCGTGTATCCCAGAGAAAGAAAAAAACACGCACACACGACTCAGCTTTGAAACATATTCATTGCGACCCTGTAACCCCGACAAAAAACGACCTCCTCTAGGCAACCGTCACACAATATTAAAGACCACAATGCGCTTACCAAAGAGGGTGTGTGAGAGAGAGAGAGAGAGAAAGAGAGGGATGAAAGGCACCAGCTACCAACCGAAACCCGGCGGAACCACATATTCCACGGGACTCTTGTGCGCCCAGCGCAAAGAGTGGTAATCCATTAAAACATATATTTTGTTCAAACATTGACATTGCCATTTTGTTTCTTCGCAAACGCTCGCCGGCGTGTGTTTTGTATGAGTTTTTCGCTTTCGCTGCGCACCACTTCTTCACTCGCAGTGCCGAGTGGCATTACGCGCGAGTTACTACGGTCCGCTCGCGGTGTGCTGCACAAATGCACCTCCCCGTGCGACATGGGTGCACTGCGATCGAACTGCAGGCTTCCGTGACCTAGGACGCGTCGTCACCGGAGAATCAATGTCACTGCCAACGACGACGACATACGGTTCGGTCGTGCTCGCATTAAATGCAGCATGCATTTCAGCCGCTCAAGCGCCCTACTTAGCGCGGGGTTTTATCTGTTTGCCAATCGTTTTCCGACCGACGTGTACGTGCGGTGTACGTTTGCTCCTTGGGCACACCAGTACACCCCGAGGCTTAGAAGCCATTTCCGGAGTGGTCCTTGAGCACGGATGAAAAATCATCACCACATGTGCGATGGACGACGAACGTCTGTACAAACATGTCCGGGGCCACGGGTGTCCCGTGCGACGCCTTGATCCCGCGGAACGTTCTTCCATCGCGATATGGTGGAGAGAGCAGAAAAAAAATCACAACCCACCGCCTTAAAACTGCACCCGAAGCGCAAAACGCAATGTTTGATTTTTCAATCGCTTTGCGACAATTTTCATCCACCACCCATCCGTTGCCGCTCGTGCTCGATTGTTTATTTTTCACCGTCTCGCCTCTACCGCCTGTTGTTTGCCGGGTCTGGTTGCATCTTGGTGGCGTGGAAAAGAAATCAAATCCCCCGAAGGGTCACCATGGGAGTCGCAAGCGATGAGTTTGAGCCGACGATTTATCGCTGTTTGCACAGCTGCCATACGGGTTAGGGATTTTCTTTCGAGTTCTTCCAGCTTTTCCAGCAGGTGCTGGGGAAATGCTTTCTACCATTCCTCCAACACAACAATTGCTCCTCCCGCGGGAAGGTTTTTTCTTTGGGTGGGTGAGCTGTGGCAAAGCACACCGTGTGTATGCAAAAAGAGACGTGCGTTACGCGTTGTAATTGATGCTGGTGTTTTTACATATTTTTCGAACATCTTTAAAGCCTGGAAGACACCGCGATAATGCTTGTGTAGTAGCCACTTTATATTTAGCTGGTAGCTCTGGGATACTCTGTTTATTGGACTTGAATAACTTTTCGGACAGGTGTAAGATCTTGTAGGGTTTGATTACAGTAAGCTGCGTATGGGTTCTTGCAGGCTAACGTAGATGTCTGTTTCATTTAACAACAGTAAAAACTTCAGATCGTAGCTCCTGAATGGCTTATACCATCTCAGAACATCAGGAAATAACCCTAAGTTATTATGGGCGCTGCTCAAGTCAAACAGCATCACAGTAGCCTTGTGGTTTTGAAAAAGATGTATACTAAGAGTATTATTGGCCAATGGTCGCTTGGATTACTGTCCCTAGGGATATTGAATTACTTTCCTAGGGATATTGATGTTCTATTAAATTTTAAACACATAAGTTGTACCAATTTAGTTACACGAAATGTCCCTATAAAACTAGTCATTAAGAACGAAGGAAACATGCAATTTTTTTATGGTAAGTATCTCCACTTACAAAAAAAAATGACGGTATTGATTACAACGTCTTCACTAATTGATTCCTCTCGACAGCCGCTAAAATCAATTATCCCGTTCGTGATAACTACCCGTCGAGAATGTAGCTCTCCGACTTCAAAACTGGCAGCAAATGCCCCATAATTTCAGGCTCGGAACTCAACCCGCGACGCAAGTTCTGCGGACGAAGTCTAGCCAACTAGCCAGGGCAAACCCTGAAATATGGCACAAGGCCAATAGCGAGCGAGTAAGCGCGCGCGCGTTCGACACAGCCCAACTCGCGTGCATGCAATTAATTACGTGCAAAAGATTATGGCAAATTATCGCGCAGCAATCCGTCTCGTCGTCGTCGGGAACCGTCGGGAACCGTCGATTAAATCGCGTGAGATTCACGTATTTGCTCGCTGGTGTGATTTTACTTCTTTCCCGCACCGTGGGCGGCTGCTGCGTGACGGCGCACGGGAAGATGCGTATCGCTGTGGCCTCGTTGGGGACGTACGTTGGAAGCTCATCTGCAGTGCCCCGTAGGCATTGTTTCTGCATCGGAGATCCGCCTCATTTCCCAAGACGCATCTTCAAGGGTGGCGCATCACCGTGTCAGTAGTGGTCAATGGCGTGGTAGGTACGAGTGATATCCTTCAGCGTGTCTTACCTTGTGGATTCGTCCCAGACGCTACAGGAGGTCTTCGATCTTATTCCAAGCAAGAAAATATCTGTAATTGAACGAAAGAATGCCAGACACTGTAAATCATCAGGACAATTGTGGCACGCTCGGGTCGTTGATTAAAGCACTTCGGAACCTAATCAGTGCTGCCTGCCGTCTCTATCGCTTAAAATAGTACCACTCAGCTCGAAACACAACGATAAGCCGCCCGCATCAAGCAGGGATATTAAGTTGGAGACGTGTTTGACTGGATTCAATTAAATTTTTCACCATCTTTATTTGCGCTCGGTGAGAGGCGGAGCGGATGAAGAAAGTGTACCCGGGAAAGCCTGTTTAATCGTTTGAATAAACACAATCTAAAGGACGAGCACGTCCTTCGACCAACAGACAGACAGACAATCCCTACAAGCCTTGGGGGACCACAGCAAAACTTTGAGGAGCGAAAAGAGAAAGAAAAGAATGAGATTAGAAGCTTTGTGAGGAAAAACAGGACCGAGATGTTTCTGTTCCTGGACGCTGGGGAGACTGGTAGAATCTTTTCTAATCTGCTTAGTACGTCACTCGACTCGATCGATTTCAGATACAATACGGCATGGAGCAAATTGAAGCTCGAAACGAGATCCTACTCCCATCCTGCTCCGGAAACTGTTTAGAGTACGCAACCGATTTTAAATTAGGTCAGCTCCTAATGGAAAGCCCCCCATGATTGATTGCGGTGGACTGTAAAACTTTAACGTCCCTCTTCCGGGGTTAAAATCCTAGCCACCGATGACCGAAAGACCCAAATCATCGTGGACGTTAAATTTTTCCCAACCAAGTACTCATCAACGCTGTTGCGTAATACGCACCCAGGCGAGTCGAAGGGTGGGTGCGTAAACAGGTTGCGTAAAGTACGCCGCCTGAAACAAGCGGTGTAATGGAACGGAATTTGCATCCAAATACACTTTCCTGCGCGCGAGCAGATTCCCTTTCCGAACCGGTCAGATCGAACGCAGTGCAGAGCATCGACGTGGGCTTTTCGGTGTGGATTAGCCATTGATTTTGCGTTTCTGCCGCACGCCCGGTGCGGGCAGACGGACGAACCCGCGTGCGTGGAATGATAATGTGGAACAGGATTTCTATTTTAGCCGCCAGCAGGCAAGGGCTTCGTGGGGTCAGAAAGACAACACGCGCCGCCCTCAACGAAGCGGGAGAGACCGAAAAAAAAACATCGAAAAGGCTGTAGTACTTGCGCTGCGGTTGCGTTTGCAATCGGCTTCGGTGAGGGCTACCGGTGCGTCGGTAGGAATACCAAGTACCAAGTAGGGTTGCCGCTACTTGAGGTTTGCTGCTGCTGCTGCTGCTGCTGTCACCTTGCCCCAGTGACGGAACGTGCACATCATGATCATTTCGCAGGAGCCGGGCGCATGATGTCATTCCAAGGTGGTTTCGCATCCGCGGCAGACCTATTTTGCAAGTGACGCCAACAAACGGTGACTTATGCTAAAATTAGGATGATTAATTTTCGGTTTCGGTGTAGCGTAATGCTTTGCAAACCGAGCACGGAGTCAAACGATTATGCCCATAAGTATGTGGACCATGGGAACTGGCAGCAGTGATTCATTGTTTGCCATTTAAAGTAACTCCAGCTAGATGTTCTTGATCGATGGCAATGAGAGTGGAGGGTGTAATTCGTTTGAAGTAATAAACTCGTTCATTACTTCGATTGTGGAGTGATCTTAAACTTTAGATATAGCGGAAGAACTTATTTCAGGCTATGGCCTTCTAGCAAAAGAATGAAACAATTGTTCATACTACATTTAACTTCACATTCTACCTGTAAGACACCATATAGTGACTTGGAGACCAAGCAAGATTCATTGGAAAAAGTATCTCAATAGGTCTAAAAGTTGTTTTAAAGTGATATGGAACGCTAACCCAGAACATTTCATTTTAATTCGATAAATTCTAATACAATTCTGGAATGAAAATGCAATAATTCGTAGTGATAGTTGCGCTAAAGTACTTGTTGTTGGTGCATGTTTTCAAGAAATGTAGGGAAGAAATCTCTCCTCTCTCAAAACCTCTTGGCGCTGAAAATCGACGCTTCTTATACGCTTCCTTCATACAGCAAACAAACGCAAGACACCACCCTGACAGGCTACAAATCTCGACCCACATTTACGTCGCCCGAAGCTTGTAAACCATTGTAAACGGATGAATTATGACTGCTAACTTCCGTTTGCCACTCGGAAGGACGCTCGCGCTCGTGTTTTGTCAAAACACCGTCCCGGTGGCGAACGCGAGCTGCACCAGGGATGCACTTCCCTTCGTCGGGAACTTTTCCACGTTGGCACCCTGCAGGCGCGCTCCGCTACAGTTTCTGTCAAAATTTGTACACTTCAAACAATAATTACTACGTCCCGCGCCGTGCAAGCGCAAAGTTTCCCCGTGCGTAAAATTGAGCAGCATCCCAACAGCTTCATCGCCGCGCGAAACTAACAGACCCACACCGCCTAATGAACACGACCTGCCATATGAAAGTGTCTGTGTGTGTGTGTTGCTCGGGAAGTCACAAGACTTTATTACACGGCATTACACAGTGCGGAGAGATGTGGTCCCGAAGGGATCGCATTGCGGTTACAAAACATCGCCTCGCGCGTTCTCTTTGATGGATAACGTAATAAATCTCGGTCCATGCGTTGGTCTCGGCGTCTTGCAAGCGACTCTTATCGGGTGGACCTCATCGTCGTCGTCGTCGTCGTCGTCAGTCAAACACCGAGGCCGAGAGGCGAAACTTATCCCGCGCGCATTCCCAGAGCCCGCGCTTCGCACCTGCACCTGGTGCGCGCCTGGCCTGCCTGGGAGGATGAGACTATTTGTACCACTATATTGCCTTTTATGTAAATATGTTTGCACAGCATCGCCGCTGCCTCCGCCCGTCTCGGGATGTGTTTTCTTTATTTCACTTCCTCCCCGCGGCACCAGCATGACTTGCTTCCCATTCCCGGCGGTAACCTTTCGTCCGGGTGAGAGATGATCTTGCAAGAAAAACACCACGGTCGGTGCGCTCGTCTTGGCGCTCATCTTGGCGTAACTTTTGCCCGTGCAAGCAAACCGTACCCCCGTGCACGGCAGCAACCGTGCAACTAATAACAAATCCTCACTGGCCCGTTGATGAGCGTCGAAGCTAGAGAAACAAGCACCAGCCCAACAGAACTGGCAGTTGCGTCCCGTTCAGACAGACTGGCTGCTCCATTATCAGCGCTGTCGCCGCTGGGTTGTCCCGAAGGTGCCGGCGAGATGACGTCCTCGGCTTCCATCCGATAAGGGACGCGTAATCAACACGATGAAAATCTCTCGCCTGCTTCGGGTAGCGGTTTTCCAGTCGCCGTTCTTTTCTGTGCGCCCGGCGTGTAGATGTGTAGATTTATCGGTGTACCTTCGCCCGGGGGGGCGCTCGGAAGGAATCTTAATCAACGGAAGGTAATGATTTCGCTGTTGGCTTTCGCCGCTGCAGGCGCGAAGAAATCTGCTCCCGTCTGATAACAGTCCATCTGGGTGTCTGGGAGATGAAAATTCATCAACGAATCTGGAATCGAATCATTGTGATGAAGTTCATCTGCTTCGCTATCGGCGTCATGATCACGGTGAGAACGAACCGAGCTAGTTTGCTACCAGGGACAGGTAGTTTGAGGAATAATCAGGTTTCGTACGATGCTGACGGTAGTGACTTAACTTAGGATTGTTTTTTCCTACGTTTATTTCACTTTGTATAATACAAGGAAGCTTTCACCGTTTAGTGTAGATTTAAATAAAAACTAAAATAAAGTTTATGTCCCACGCACACCTGACTGCTATAAGAATATCTTGAGATCGATACAATGGTAATCATAATAACACAAGCTGACTGGCCATCCGGTTATCATCGCTATTGGTGTACATAAAAACAAGCTCTCTCGAAAAATCCTCATGCCACAATATCCAGCAGCACCAGCACAGAGCTCTCAAGAATTCACTGCACGCGATCGAATCAAACCTTTCAAGGTAGCGCACACACACCACCCCCAAAATCCTCCAAACAATGAAAACCCCAAAATCCGGATTCACTCCTGAAGCCACCGGGAACCGTCGAAACGGGCCCCAAAACTTACGACTGTTACGAGGAGCGATTTTTAAAAACATTCCGCTCGGGTTTTTCTTTTTTGCCGCTAATGGCAACAAGGCCGGTCGGTTCGGTTCGGTGGCAAATTTGGTGAAAATTGGAAAATTGGCCCGCATCGAGGATTTCCGCTGCCTGCCGGTTTCCCACGGTGTGGAGGAGGCGCAACAAATGGCATTGGCAACCGAATCGCGCGAATCTGCTATTTTGCCCATCGAGTCGTAGTCCTTCTCGAACGAGGGCACACGTGGCAGAGGGTCTTTTCGAGGGCCGTGTTTTGTTTGGTGAATCGTAACGGCAAACGCACGTGGTATACGTAGGAAATATTATTTACGCCCGAATGAAAATTCTATTTGCAGTATATTCTCTATTTTTATCGCCTTCCCACCTCAACCCACCCAAAACCGTTGCAGCCGCGGGAGCGTTTCAGCTGCTGCCGCTGTTTTGGGTGCACGTTCCGTTCGCTAGAACACTAGACACGAGATCTTATCCCGGCGAGCCACGTGTTCCTATCCTGAAGTCAGTTTTTTTGCGTTCTCACCCAACTTTTCTTTCACCCGCGCGCGGGCCATTATGACTTTTTTTCTTCCCTCTCCCGTGCACAAACGCACAAAGTTTTCTCTGCAACCCCCCCCCCCCCCCCCCCCC